>OLKM01000007.1:1064986-1072486 GCA_900291075.1 Melanogrammus aeglefinus
CAGCGAGTTTGGATCCAAGAATCCCTTTACAGAACCACCATTGTGCGGCTGTCTGTGTGTGTGTGTGTTGAGGTGTGTGTGTGTGTGTGCGTGTGTGTGTAAGTGTGTTTTTGTAAGTAGACGTATTGGTGTGTTTGTGTGTTTGTGTGTGTGTGTGTGTGTGTGTGTGTGTGTGTGTGTGTGTGTGTGTGTGACGTGTGTGTGTGTGTGTGTGTGTGTGTGTGTGTGTGTGTGTGTGTGTGTGTGTGTGTGTGTGTGTGTGTGTGTGTGTGTGTGTGTGTGTGTGTGTGTGTGTGTGTATGTTGAGGTGTGTCAGTGTTTGGGTGTGTGTGTGTGCATGTTGTTCTTTGTGTGTGTGGGGGGAGGAAGTAATGGAAAGAGCGAAAACAGACGGGAGAGGATGAGAGAGAAAAGGAAATACCTCAGAGTAGAGGACTTCCTATAGGCCCGCTGGTGTGCTGAAAGAAATGTGTTTCTAAAATAGGGCTACCTGAGGTGCTGAGAGCCAACCTGGAAAGACAAAGATTACAGATGAATGATGGTTCTGTGCTCACTTTAAGGGTAATTCAAAGAATGTGTGGTGAAGCATCGAGGGTTTGAAGCAGAAGTACTGTGTGATTTCCTGGTGCTCTTTCGTGGATTGCACATTTTAAACAGAGTTTAGACTGCAAAGCGGTCTTTCCCAGGAGGCTATGATTACGCCCGAGTCAAATTGCGGTAGATTTACTGTTCCTTAGCTTACGTTACAACTATTTGTTTTGGACAGACCATGGCTAAACAGGGAAATTCCAGGACATTATGGTGATTAATCTATCTACAGTGTATATCATGACTGTGTTTATTTGTGATTTTATCCATGGCATGGCCGCAAAAACATTTTTTTCTACACACTATACAAACTTTTTATTTAACCTGAGGAAAATAAGTCATTCTACGCAGTGCCTCTTTGAAAAAATAAATCAGCAGCTCAAAGGACCATGCACACACCCATCGTTATCACATGACCCATGTAGTTCATCGGACCGCCTGAAGGTGGCTACCAATCGAAACCAACTCAGACTGAAACTAAGCAGGCTCAGAAGGAATGGCAAACGCAATCGTGCACTTTTATCAAACACTTACCCAAAAAAAAGGCCCGCCGCCGCGAGAGCCCCGGGCCACGTGGCAAACCGCCAGCTGACAGAGTCTTAAACATAGCAATTATGTTTATTTGCGGGAAACGCTGCCACCACACCTGCCATAACTGCCACATAATTGGCGTAGAGTTACGCATGGCCGCGTGTGACAGCATGACAACTGTTCTCTCTTCATTAATGTCAGCCAACTTACAGCGATTCTTTTAAAGCCAGTTACACCGGCGCCCGGGCGCAGTGGTCCGCGAAGTGTTCGTGTTCGACGAAGGAAATAAATAAATTAAATACAAAAACGTGGTGGAAATCGCTGCACGGAAGGATGAAATCCAATTAGGGCTGTGAAATCAAATCAAAACGGATACATCTGGATATGCTAATTTGGAAACCGGGATGCCATTAAATCTAATTTTTCTCCCCCCCAAAGGTCACTTTTGACAGGCCCATAACATGTTTCCATACATTTCTTCAATAGCTCCTGAGGGCATCTTTGAAGCGAGTAATTTGGCGTCACTACATGTTTTATTTCCTAAATTCTGATTTAATTGCAACCTGTTTTCTTTGTAATTGAATGACACAAGTGGCGGGTGGGGATATGAAGGGGTTCATCCACACACGTCATTCTTTGTGTGTTTGCATCTGGGATCCTATTGCGTTCCTGTGTAGGTCATTATTTTCCGCATTACTGTTTTGTTTTGTTTTTCTCCGCATTTGTGTGTTTGTTGTTTCGTGCATTTGTGTAGGCATGTCTTTGCGTGTGTGTACGATCATGTGTACGCATGAATCTTTAACGTGTTTGTACGAGCACATGCAAATGCAAATCGACCTTGGCGATTGCCTGGCTGAATTAGATCATGGATAGATGATTGCATTAGCATCAGGATAGTCGTATAATCGGCTTCAAACGTGTCAGAGTTTGCAGTGTTTTCCCCCAATCGGCTGGTGGTGGGTGTCAGTGAAGGCACAGCACTGCATCACTACACACGCTCCACCGCTAACTCACCGGGACAGAGAGCACACCTTGCTCCCTGTCTTGGGGAGGTGCCAGGGAGAAAAACCTTGGCTGTGAGGCCTCAGGAGCCAGCGATCTGCTGAGCTGGTCGCTTAGTCACAATTTATTCCCTTCAGGAGGACAGAACAGGCGGTGAGAAAAAGCTGAGGGTGGGGATGGGGTAAGGTAGGGTGGGGTGTGGGTGGGGGGTGGGGGGCTGAAGGTATGAGGCGGTGTGAAATATTAATGCCCGACGCACGCAGCAAGGTCATCCACCCCCCCCCCCCCACCCCCAACCCCACCCCGCCCCATCGCCCGCCGGCCCACTCTTCATTGTCCAGGAAACTGGCTGATGCCTGCCCTGATTGGTGCTGAAGGCACTCCAGCCCTTTCCCCTCTCACACATTAAACCCTGGTGGGCTCTGACTCCAGGCTGGTGACCTCGCTGTACAATGTTACCTGGCAGGGGGGGGGGGGGCGGGGGTGGAGCATCACTATCCACGAGACAGTTTTTATTTATTGGGCCGCTATAGGTCTATGACATGGCTGCCGTGTCGTGTCAGTGTGAGTACATGCGTGTGTTTCCTTGTGTGTGTGCAACTGTGTGTGTGTGTGTCAGTGTGCTTGGGTGTGTGTTTCTGTGTTCCTGTGTTTCTGTATATGTGTGTGTGTGTTTCTGTGTTCCTGTGTGTCTGTATGCTAATCTGTGTGCTTGTGTATGTATGTGTATGTATGTGACTTTATCTGTGTGTGTGCGTGCGTGCGTGCGTGTGTGTGTGTGTGTGTGTGTGTGTGTGTGTGTGTGTGTGTGTGTGTGTGTGTGTGTGTGTGTGTGTGTGTGTGTGTGTGTGTGTGTGTGTGTGTGTGTGTGTGTGTGTGTGTGTGTGTGTGTGTGTGTGTGTATGTGTGTGTGTGGAGTGTTTTATGTATGTCCCCTCGCCACACTGAAGGACAGACACAATCAATAGAAGCGATCGATGTTGCATGAAGGCTGGATGAGACACAGCCCCCCCACCCCCCCCAGCCCACCTCCTCAACAACCCACCACCTACTCACTGTCTCCCCAATCACCACCTCCAACACAGATGGACAGGTAGACAGACAGAATGATATGCACACAGACAGACTGACAGGAGGACAGAGAGACAGAGAGTCAGTCAGTCAGTCATACAAACAGACCGACACACAGAAACCTAATACAGCCTCTGTACCCGAATCGGTCGTACCCTTCTCCTTCACGGCCATAGCATCCAAGAAAAGGGAAAACATGCACACACGTATGAACAGACACACACACACACACACACACACACACACACACACACACACACACACACACACACACACACACACACAGCACACGCACACGCACACGCACACGCACACGCACACACACACACACACACACACAACACACACACACACACACACACACACACACACACACACACACACACACACACACACACACACACACACACACAAAAAACACACACACACGCACACAAAGACACATACGCATGCAAGCATGCATCCCTACAACATTTCCCGCCCTTTGATTCCAGCATCCCGCGCTGCCTTTCATCCCCCCTACCTGTCTGCAGGTGGAAAGATAAGGCACCAAAGACACCTTTTTTTTGGTCGTCGATTTGGTGAGTGAGGCATGTGAACATGTGATGAACCACTGTCATGGCCGCCGCCGGTCTATAATTGCTTCCTTCACCGAGGATGAATCGACGATTGTGTCGCTGCTCGCTGCTCCCTAAAGGTCGTGAAACGCGACGCCGTGTGTCATCCCAGTAGCGGCAGCTTCTGGATAACAAGAAGAAGGAAATTAAGAACGGTTACAACATTATTAAAACAAAGCCTGGCCCGGCATCTCAAGTGGGGGCCGTGTGCGTGTGTGTGTGATTGAGCAAGCTCAGTGTGAGCTACTCATTTGCAAATGAGCAAAACTGGTAAACAGTGGGGGTTTAAATGAAAAGATTGAGGCCCCCATACGAACAAAACACTTTATAACAGCGGTTTGCTTCTGCTAAGGCTGCCCAGTAGGCATTTTCCTCAACTGGAAACAAAAACAAGTAGCCACTCACCATTTCATGAATACGAAAATACCTTTTTGTCTTTCAGCTTGATGAATTCACCTGCGGAGGGACTTTGAAAAGAGGCGCTGTACGAATCGTTCAACTTTGCTGATTCAATATTGGCATTGAAATGCAAATGAAACAAACACTGACAATAAGTAAAATAGAGTTTGTGGGCACACACACACTTACACACACACACACACACACACACACACACACACACACACACACACACACACACACACACACACACACACACACACACACACACACACACACACACACACACACACACACACACACACACAGCAAGTTAGATTAAGAATTTCATCACGACAAAGCTGCATAAGTGAAGCGAATAATAAATGACCTTCTGCATGAACCACAGCTTGAGAAATAACGATGCTTTCAGTCTCCTGGCCTTAACGCTATGCCTGTGATGCATCTCCACCATGCTATATAATAAGGTAGATATCTTCTCTCCATATGAGCGAACACACAATGCACAATGTTTGCTAACACACATGCACCATTGATCAGACTGAGAAAACTATGAAAGGGTGTTATTTTGTAACATACTGGGTCAGGGTCATGTATGCCAGTCTCTCAGGACTCACTCAAATGTCATTAGTCCCGTTGGCCTGACAGGACGACGCTGGCGACAAGCTCATTTTGTCTTCTTAAAGCGAGACGGTTGCTCCATCACTTCACGTCTCCAGGTGATATTATGGTAGGTCTATAGAGGGACAAACAAACAGACAGACGGGCAGTGTTGGGAGGTGATAGTGGAGAACTGGGACGTCTTGATAGGTTTATATGTGTATTCATATATATGTTTTTATATCTCTTTCGGGGCGTGGGGGGAGAGGGGGGGGGCGGTGTTGGGTGAGGGGGGGAGAGCTCTCTGATGTCACAGACCTGCATTTGGAGTCAGAAGATATAAGGGCTGCTTTAGAATTGGGACACTTGATGACGCTCGACATCTTAAGGATTTGTCTCTGGGCCATTGCGTCTCAAAAACTTTGATCTGATGCGTCTCCCTCCCGCCTGTCGCCCCTCTTTGGAAACATCTGTTCGTCTCATTCACACACAACGGGCAGCTCTCAATATTTGTGTCATCTTTCATTTCAGTGACTAACAGTGGCACGCAGAAGCACATTCGCTTCTTGCCTTCGTTTACGTAACCCTTTTGCTTACGTGCGAATTGGTGGCTGACAAAAATATTTCGCTACTGCCTGGAGTCACATCTCCGCAAGACGGCTTGTTCTAAAGTCTGCAGAACGGAGAAACACAGAGCAGTTCTGGCGCCGTTGAAACAAAGAGAGAAAACAGATGATGAGTGCTGAAACCGAGGACTGGGTTAAGTCTGGGTCAAAACATAATCTTGCATAAAGTAATTAAGTAGTTCAAGTGTTTATTTACGTAACAATCCATCCTTATTTTCATGACACTCTCTAAATGCTTTTGAGGTTCTTTTTGTGGCTTTTATTTAATTTATTCATAGATCAACAGTAAAAGAGTCTAATTTATTTTCTTCTTTCTTCTTTTTAATAACTCATGTTATTAGTCATTTAAAAAGTGAGTGACCTAATACACTTAGTACTGATTGAGTGCATCTTTGATTTTCTTAAAGTCCCTTAGCTGAACTCTTTGGTCTAGGAAAGGAACCTATTTCTCAGACTGGCACACCACAACGATATGATGGATTCCATTTCAAAATAATCAATTCAAAAAGAGCAATCAAGAGATACTTTTGAAAAGCTAATCCTACTTAGCCTATTAGATGAAACATGCTACGTCGGGCTCATTTTTAAAAGGCACAAAAACAACATATCGATTAGATAGCTGTTGATTCATTTATGTTGTTTGGCTAAATCTTCCTTTGAGTCTCTAGAGGTACAAATTAAGCAGAAAAAGCACATATTGGCGAAAACAACCAAATATTAGTGTCTAAGAAAAGGGTATAATTAAAATCTTCCACATTAAATTAATGTTTCAATAGTTAAAGAGCAAATACAAGCTATACTCTAGTAGCGTCTAAGGATTTGCTTCCGAGAAAAACACACATGAAATACCTGTGATGAAATGCCTTCCAAGAGAGAGGAGGGGGAACAGTGAGCGCTCATCAGCCCACCAACCCCCCCCCCCCCCCAGCCTTTGTAGCAGGAGGGCAGAAAGGAGGGTTTTTTTAAAAGAGATAATTGCTTCTTTTAATTGAATCCCTGGAGAAAATACAAGTCCCCAATGTGACTGGAATCAAAAATCTGTGCGTGCGCCTTCATGCTTATTCACTCCTGCTAAACGGGAGCAGAAATCATTTTTTACCAGGGATGGGGTGTGGACCAGGGGGTGGCGGCGCAGGGGGGTCTGTTGGGTGCAACAGTCTCACGTACATAAACCAAATATTAAAATTTCCCCTTTCAATTTTTTTCCCCCTTCTTCCCTCCTCCTTCTTTTTCTAGTCACGTTTCTTTCCTCTCCCCTAGCCCCCTGTTCCTCCATCAGTATTCCCTCTCCGACTGTTCTCTCCATCCCTCCTGCCCTCCTCCACCTCCACCCCCACCCCCTCCACCCCCCCCCCCACCTCCAACCCCCCTCCACCCTGCTGCCTCGAGCTTCTCTGCTCTAGCACATCCCTTTGTTGTGCATGTCGGCTTTCCATCGCTCCGTCTGAATTCAACAGGTCGGCCTGCCTGTGAGGATGATTCTCGTCTCGTCTTTTTGTACTCTCCTTGTGTGTCATCCTCCCTTCTCCCCGACTCCCTCGACTCCCCTCTCCTCCTCCCTCGGTTTCTCTCTGTTCCTCTCTTTCACCCCCCCCCTCTCTCTCTCTCTCTCTCTCTCTCTCTCTCTCTCTCTCTCTCTCTCTCTCTCTCTCTCTCTCTCTCTCTCTCTCTCTCTCTCTTCTCTCTCTCTCTCCTCTCTCTCTCTCTCTCTCTCTCTCTCTCTCTCTCTTCTCGCTCTGTCCTAATTACGCAGATTTCTCACTGATCAATAGTTATCGCGGCAAGGGAATGCAATGCAAAGTTCCCTCACTATGTGCGTTTTTATGTGTGTGTGTGTGTGTGTGTGTTTGTGTGCACATGTGTATGTGTATGTGGTGTGTATATGTAGAAGGGTAGGGGGTCAAGGGAATATATGCAGATTGAAATGTAGGTATACATAATCTCACACAACCACCCCACCCACCACCCACCACACACCACCCACACACACCACACACACACACACACACACACACACACACACACACACACACACACACACACACACACACACACACACACACACA
>OLKM01000007.1:1074986-1082362 GCA_900291075.1 Melanogrammus aeglefinus
AAACCTCCGCCATAATCCTAGCTGGAAAAACAAAAGCCAATTAAAATAACAGCACTCTGTATGCTCAAGCCTCTGCCAACTTATCGAGGGAAAAGTCTGGAACGCACCGAGTTTCAATACGCAATATGTGTGTATATGTGTTTGGTGTCGGGAGTTGGGAGACTTGGAAATTAGTTTTCAACGGTGAAAACTCCAACAAGGCTTAAAGGAAAGAAAGAAGGGAAAAGCGAGCCAATCTTTACACGCTCCAGAGAGCTGAAGTCCCTGTCGTCTCATTAACTGTTCAGGGAATAGCTTAAATTTAGCCCCCATTGAGTTAGGGAGTGAGGGGAGTGGATGTTGTTTACAGTTTATTAGGATTAACACATTTGGTTTTCCTCCTCCGTGCTAATTTTGGCGCGTTTTATGGGTTGTGTGTTCAAGCCGTGCACGTGGAATAATAGGCCATTATCAATGAGATGATTTCTGCCAAGCAGAGCTAAGCCAACGTTGCCATCTCGTGAGTCGTAGTTCAGAATCACTCAGCGACTTTTATGCAAGTGCAGCCGGGGCGATTGCTTTTATGCTCATCCCTAATGGTACCTATTATATATAGCATCTATGAGTATGCATGGTCGTGTTTGTGTGTTTGTGCATGTGCGTGAGAGAGGGAGAGAGAGCTAGTGTGCACATGCGCACATGCATATATATATATATATATATATATATATATATATATATATATATATATAGAGAGAGAGAGAGAGAGAGAGAGAGAGAGAGAGAGAGAGAGAGAGAGAGAGAGAGAGAGAGAGAGAGAGAGAGAGAGAGAAAGAACATGTGCGTGTTTTTGTGTGAGAGCGGGAGAGCGAGCATGCCTCTGTGTGTTGGCGTCCTCAGACTGATTACAACGGCCCCTAGAGGGAGGCAGCCATTGTTTATGTTATTTATAAGATGGGCTTTAATTGGGCTTAGAGTAGCAATAGCACTGCAAGGGCCGCGACTCCTTTGACCTCAACCCCGTCACATTCACATTCACATACCTTTGCGTCAAAGGTAATGCATCGATAATTGTCAAGTTATATTGGAATGTACATTTGTTTGTGTGTGCCGTGAGAAGAGGTTTTAGAAAGTGCCAACTGGATTGCACCTTTTCTTTCTACATCCGCTGAATGTGACTCATTAAAGTAACAGCCAGGCACAGCTATTTGTGCACTGTTTCATTACCTAGAAATGATTCTCTTTTCGTCTGATTTGGTTGAGAGGTAATTCAAGCAATTCAGACAATCGCAGATCTATAATAACCTCAGTCTCGTCTCTGGCGCTTTCATATTGATGGAGTCTGGGGAAAAAAGGGCAAGTCAACAGCTCTTTCACTTATGAATGCACCTTATAATAGTTGCTCCGGTTTGCCTTTTTTAATTTAATTGACAGCAGAAAAGTGCTGTTTTCAAATAAATGACAGACTGAATATCCGAGGATTTTATGGAGCAGACGATGCAGGCTTTCGTGGCCAAGCAATAGCCTGTATAAATGAGATGCCACTGACAATATAGAGGTGCTGAAGCAACCGTTAGCATGGCGGTTGGCTGCCAATGTCTGCCCACACAGATGTCGACCTGAGTCATTATGAGCTCAGCCTTCTGCTTTGGCCCATGCCAGCCCCTCACACACTCTACCACCCCAACCACCAACTGCAAGGCCCTTTGTGCTGGTCTACAATGTCATGGTTACGCTTACTGAACAACACCACCGCCCCTATATGCTCCCTCTTTCCAAGAACCCCCATTCCACGGCACGGCAAAGCTAACAATGTTGGGTGGGCAGTGTGCCAACTGGCATCGTGACGGACATGCCTACGCTCCAATGAGAAGGTTCATCACTGTTCCGCCTAGTGGGCGGTGTCACCACCACCCAGCTCACTGATGTGACAGCGGCCAAACTTCTTTTTTCCCGCTGGCAGTCCCACATTCCTTGGTGGGATGAAAAGTGAAGGCTGCCCGATAATTGGCCAATTTCGTAGCTATATCTGTTTTTTGTTTTTTTACTTCTGAAGAATAAAACCAAACAGAAAATGATGATGCGCCACCATGCTAATGATGCTCGCTATTAGCAGTCGGGCTGCGCATTGCCATAGTCATTACCCGACGGGAGTGTCAGTTAAAAGCGTTTACTGTTGTAATTGCGTCACTGGCCAGCTGCAGCCAAGCAGTGTCTGTCTGCGTTGTTTTTCAGCTGTCGGCTCTGCTGGGAGTTTTTCCCAATTTTGACAGCGTTAGCAACATAGCGTGTCAAATCACTCGCTTCCCTGTCACGAAGCACTAAGCAGATATATGGCTGGCCGACCTAAAGTTGGACATTTTGATGTAACAAGTTATGAATGACACATCAGGCATGTCTGCGTCTTGATAATATCATCTGAAGTACAACTCTTTTAAAAGTCGAGTTCTGAATGTGTTTGGTGTTGATGGATTTCTTTCCAGCACTCAATGAGACCTTTGGTCTCCTGTGATATGTAACATCTTACATCAAATCTGCCTTTCCTTTGGGCCCTCTGTTGGCATGAGGCAAATCTCAAAAAACAAACTTCAGCATTGGTCCATTTGGTTGTGATGTGTAAAACCGACTATTTTGGCACATGAGACATACAAACCTATGCAGCTAGCTTCTCTCCCGCTACGTAGTGGCGGTGACTGACCAGTGATGACGGGCAGAGAGCAGCTGGTGAGCTCTGTGAGGCGAGTGGATAGAGGCTGTAAATGTAAAACAACTTGAGGGTCAAACAGATCAGCCTGCTAACTGTTATGAGCCTCGAACCCAAGGGCCGCTGACAGCCACCGCTAACCCGCCCTCAGGCAGGCTGTAATTGAGCCTGCTCGTCCTCTCCGTCCATCCACTCCTCCTCTAGCAGAGCTCTGCAACAAGAAATGGTCACGGAAAACCCGTAAAAATAATCAAATACAATATAAAACATTGGTTCGAAAAGAATCTCTTTTTTTTTTTTTGCAACAGCGAATTCATAACGACACTTTTCTTAATATTAAACCGACGAAAATGAAGAAAAAAGGGACAGTATGCATATTTTATTTCCCTTCGATGCTCCCACGCTGGGTCAGATGGTTTCTCTCCCACATCTCTCAATATTTTCTTGGAGCGGTGGCGCGGTGCAGGAACACGCCATATGTTATTCTCTGAATCCTGCCAGATACACCTCTTCACAGCCGGGGTCTCCCTCCAACAGAGGACCCCAGAGTCAGCCTCCGTTTTGCTCTTCTGCTACGCCCACACACGTGGCACTTCGCACGGCCAGACGCTCTTATGATTTCTTTCCCGCTATGTCTGATGCAAAATCACCCGGAGACGTTAATAACAGAGGGTGTTGGAGTGTGAAACCCACTGGCATTTCGAACGTGAAAAAAATAACTCCCATTACTTCTACTTAATGGACATCCGTTTGGTCTTATAGGAAAGGGAGATTTACAGGCTTACTCTTGGCAATGCCTGCTGCCCTAACTGTCTCTGGGTGGATATGCAGACATGCTGCTATGCACTGGATCTATGGTTATCATTGACTGTCGAGTTATTTGGCAGACACTGATTTTCAAAGCGACTTTGTTTCTTGATACATTAATGAGCTGCCGGGTATCTTGCTCAAACACTTGTAGATTGTGGACATTGGGCTTTGGACCCAGAACCTTTTTAGCTGACACAAACAGTCGCCTTTGGACTGTCAATAGTCTCCAACTTAAATATTCTCCCAAAGGTATGCGGTTTATCAAGAAATACAAGTTGGTAAGAAATATAATGGATTTAAGTTATTGAGCAGCCCAGGAAGTAACTTTAATTAGAATCATATCTAGCATCGATCAAGGCAGTGTGCATTTCTTTCGAAATCAAGTTAAAATAACGGATTGTTCTTAATAAACAAGTTTACAACAGCTAAAATAAACTTTGGAAAGAAAATTATCATGTAATATGGGGGTTTAACCTAGAACTCATTTTGAAAATCTCCCATATTGAACTCCTTCATTACAGGCCAATGTGTGGCCATGCATATGCATCATATCAAGACAGAATTTAATCGGGGAAGGGCTCATCAATATTCCAGCAATATACAAAATTCAGTATTCATTTGTAGACCAAGATAAATGCTTGTATTATAGGTTAACCCCTTTGCAAATTGTTTCTCATTTTAATGACACAGCTTTTTCCAGTTTCAGAACCTAATGCCCAGAAAGGGTTGTTGTTTGCATTCCAACAAAAGAAATTGGTGTCACATTTTCCACAATGACATCTCTAATACTTTCTCTAGCATCGTGAGCATGAAAGTTCAGCTACCATCATTAGTGTGTAAAAACACAACTGCACAGCACTATGAGAACTAGTAGCAAGACACGGCAAGACACGCACATGAATTCCTAATTGAGTTATCGGTAAGGTGCGGTGCTCATTTGAATGCAAGGTGGAAACGCATCGCGAACCGCCCTGCATTAGTGGATCACCGTGATTCCGCTACAAAGCCATCTAACTGTGAGCTGATGCTGTCTGCATCAGCCTCTGGAGGCCAAAGCAGACGTTCTCGGACTCGCGAAGATCATTAAGGCATTAGGAGGCTATATCACAGTCACCGGTAATACGATGCATTCCCTCCCTAGACCCAAGGACAGCAGTGAAAGGGCCCATTTCTGAGGATGATAGACGCTTTCATGGAGAACAGCTGTAGGCTCCGTTCAGCTCAGGTCGTCTTATTTGCTTTCTCCCAGACATTCCTCAGACACAACTACCTGCTGTTTCTCCAGGATGTGCTGGCTTAACCCAGCCACCGTACAAACTCTACAGACACTCATTTTTTATGATCCCCGACGTATGGGTTAGCGACCTTCTTGCCCTCTGTGCCATTCACCTGAAAGCCAGCCAAACAGGTGTGTTTGGAGCCCTCTCTTGGGGAGGCTGATAGGGCGGGGGGTCTGGTCGTCATTTGTTTGTCTGCTGTGTGTGTGTGTGTGTGTATGTACGTGTGTATGTGTGTGTGTGTGTGTGTGTGTGTGTGTGTGTGTGTGTGTGTGTGTGTGTGTGTGTGTGTGTGTGTGTGTGTGTGTGTGTGTGTGTGTGTGTGTGTGTGTGTTGTTTGGGATAGAGGTGAATTACCCAAATAACCCTAGAATTTTTATTATTATTATGAAAGTAATTCAATACAATTGTATTCAATAATTACGAAGCATTGATCATTTTAATTATACAACAGTAACCTCTAATAGCGCTCATGATCTTGGATAATGCCCAAAACGTTCCACAACCTGCTCACGGACCTAAATGTATTCCCATCCGCTACGAAAACCTTTCAGAACATTTCACGGACATCAACCAGGTCTAGCCAAACGCGATGTTGACGGATGGTCAGAATTAGCACAAACAGATGCGCACGCCTCAACGCAATCATGGGAGCTCTCAGGCCTGCCTGTTTGCCATCGACAACACCTCGGCAACCATGGAAAAAAAACATGTGATGCCCCTCCCCGAAAAGGGGGAGGGGCTGGGGGGTGGGGGGGGGATGTCAGATGATGCCGGCCGCAGATGACCCCCCCCCCCCCCCCCCATTCTCTCCCTTCTGCCCCCCTCCTGGAGATATACAACCATTATTCACACCTCGCAGGGCGACCAAGCATGCAGTCCCATGATAGCCCCCCCCCCCCCCCCACACACACACACCCCATTCAGCTGGACCCTTCTACCCAGCTGACTCCCCCTGGCGAGACGGTGGGCTTCGGCTCATTGTTGTGTATTGTGCGTTGTTGCATTTCTCCCTCTCTCTCCCCTTTTTTAAAATGTTTTCTTTTTCTTTGGGGGGGGGGGGGGGGGTGGATGAGGTGTCCCACACAGGATTGTAAATAAAGATGGACGGGGTGAGAGAGATCCTCTGATGGAGGAGGGCAGAGAGGAAGAAGGGGGAGGGTCTGGGAGATACAAATAGAGAACAATGACTACCTCCACTGCCTCCCACCCCTCCCCCCCCCCGTCCCTCAGCCCTGCCCTGTGTTACCTAGAGCTCACTAGCCGCCAGGGATGCTGTAAATCACAACTCATTGTGTGTGTGTGTGTGTGTGTGTGTGTGTGTGTGTGTGTGTGTGTGTGTGTGTGTGTGTGTGTGTGTGTGTGTGTGTGTGTGTGTGTGTGTGTGTGTGTGTGTGTGTGTGTGTGTGTGTGAGTGTGTGTGTGTGTGTGTGTGTGTGTGTGTGTGTGTGTGTGTGTGTGTGAGTCTGAGTGTGTGTGTGTGAGTGTGTGTTTGGTGGGGAATGATGAACCTGAGCTGAAACACAATGAGATAAAGGGAGAGAGAGGGGGAGTGAGAGAGAGAGGGGGAGAGGAACAAGGAAACAGTGAAAAACATGAAGCTGCTCTGGACGTGAGCCAGGGCACCGTGTTCATGAGGATAGAGGCGAGCAGACACAAGTTGGACAAATAATAACATGAGCAGAAGCAGGGAGTGATCACAACAACGATGAGCTTGACTAACCAGTGCGGTAAATACATATAAAGACACAAACACAGAAACACACACAAACGCCAAGGGGCAGTCGTACAGTTGTAGGCCGGAGAGATGTATTCCAGGTACTGCAGGTTTATTTATAACAGACAGACGGACGGACGGACGGACGGACGGACGGACGGACGGACGGACGGACGGACGGACAGGCGGGCAGGAAGGCAGGAAGGCGGGCAGGAAGGCGGGCAGGAAGGCTACAAGAGCCAATAATGATTTAGTGCTAACAAGAGATTGGGATTTTCAACCTCCGCCCAGAGAACTCCCAAATCATCTGCGATGGCATCATTCCCGTTCACTCCCCCCCACCCAGACGCACAAGCACCCTCTCACCTCCACTCCCTGTCCTCCCAGTAGCCAACACAGTGACCTTGCATTGCTAGGGATAAAGCCTTCTCCGACAATGATGGCAGACACAAAAAAACGCAGAGGAGAGGCCATGGATGGAATGGGAAGTAGCTGAGCTAAAGCTGTGATGGAAAGGATAAGACAGCCTGTGTGTGCGTGCGTGCGTGCGTGCGTGCGTGCGTGCGTGTGTGTGTGTGTGTGTGTGTATCTTCATGCGTGTTGTATGTGTGTGTGCGTGTGTACAGACCTCTGCTTGGGACTTTCGGCAGCACCGTGTCTTCCACCTCCATGATTACATCCAACCGACAAGACAGTTTGTGCAGTTTGCATTATAAAGCCTTTTTCAGAACAAATGTCCATAAGAAAGAGATTTACAAATCTCGCACCCAATGTAGCTCAAATATTATTTGCTTGATAGATTGATCGAAGGGTCAAAGCCTTCCTGTATAAGGGAGAATTAAAGAAAATATATCTAATGATTGAAATGGAGAAAAAGGACATTTGGAGA
>OLKM01000007.1:1082372-1109872 GCA_900291075.1 Melanogrammus aeglefinus
TGGATGGAATGGGAAGTAGCTGAGCTAAAGCTGTGATGGAAAGGATAAGACAGCCTGTGTGTGCGTGCGTGCGTGCGTGCGTGCGTGCGTGCGTGTGTGTGTGTGTGTGTGTGTATCTTCATGCGTGTTGTATGTGTGTGTGCGTGTGTACAGACCTCTGCTTGGGACTTTCGGCAGCACCGTGTCTTCCACCTCCATGATTACATCCAACCGACAAGACAGTTTGTGCAGTTTGCATTATAAAGCCTTTTCAGAAACAAATTCATAAAGAAAATTCTACAAATCCTCCAACCCAATGTCAGCCTCAAAATATTATTCTGCTCTGAAAGACTTGACAGACAGGGCAAAGCAGCTGTCCCGTATACAGGAGAATAAAAAAAAATATATTATGATGGAAATGGAGAAAAAGACTTTGGAGACGGAGAAAGAGCGATCAATACACACTGAAAGTTAACCTTTTACAGAATCCCAGTGAGTTGATCCACTGTAATAATCAATCAATCAATCAGTTATTCCCTTCAATTAATTAGTCAAAGGTCTCCCCACTCTCTCGCTCACTCTCTTTCCTTATCTCTTTTACTCTTTCTGACTCTCTCTCTCTCTCTCTCTCTCTCTCTCTCTCTCTCTCTCTCTCCTCTCTCTCTCTCTCTCTCTCTCTCTCTCTCTCTCTCTCTCTCTCTCTCTCTCTCTCTCTCTCTCTCTCTCTCTCTCTCTCTCTCTGTCCCTGAATCTCTCTAGCATATTGATCACCGTTAACCCCTCCAGGGGCTAGAGGGGTCATTCTCTGCACAGATAACTAAGCCTATTGGAATGCATGTGCACACCTCACAAATTCTAGTATTCCTCCCCTGACCTCTCCTGCCCCTTCCCCCCCTCCCTCCCCCTCCACCGAGCGAAACAACCTCACCCGCTCTCTCTCCGAGACGCTCCGGGTCACAGCTGACCGTCTGTACCGAGGTTTGACGCAAAAAAAGAAACAAAACAAAAAGAACGGAAACAAAAATGTGAAAGGCCCTGAGCAAAACAGAAGTAAGGATTTGGCTCATCAGTACGCTGATGTGCTTCGAGCTAGGGTATTGAGTGTGCTGAAAAAAAAATGAATGTTTGTTTCCCTTGGGGGCTCTTCATTGTCTATACTATTCAAACAACAGACTGAATAACTTGCTATGAGAGCCAGGAGGGAAGCTGTTTTGTGTTGTGTTGCGTTGTGTTGCTGTTTACAATCTTGGATTAATGTTTATATCTCCAACCATGTTCACCCGTTTCTCCTTCATTTTAGTATGTGAATCAATACAAAACACGGTTCCCTAGAAAGGCCAATGTTGGTGGGGTAACAAAAAAGGACACGAGGGAGGCGGAGATGACTGATATGAATACAAGTGTGAAACTTACACGGTAACACTATCTTTCTTTCTGGTCAATTTTCTCATACTAGTCAATTATTTTCTTAACACAGAGACTGTATACAGTTTTCTCCTGTCCGACATTTGTTCAGTGATGTCTATACATCTATTTCAACGGCCGCATTGCACCATTTCCAATGCTTACAAATTAGCTGGTTTGTTTACCTTCACGCCGTAATTACTTCCTTCCCTCCTTCGAATGTTCCGCACACATACACACGCACACAGGAGATACTAGGAGGTGTAATGGGATTTTTTTGCATCGTACACATCAGAGGTAATAACCGAGTAGTGCCACACTTCCCAGCGGGATCCTCACGAGACCAGGGTCAGGCTCAGGGCCGGTGAAACAACGCTACCGCTGTGTTCGCTCTCTGGGAGAAGCCCGGGACACCTCTTTGTCTGTTAAACGTTCTCTGAAAGAGGATGCAATTTAAAAATGGTGGTGGCGGAAAAGAGAATGCAATGTTCTTTTTCAAATGGGATGGCTATCTGGCTTGGTCTGTCATGATTTATTTGTGTTGTTATCTGCAGCCAGAGAAACAGGACCCCTATATATATTTTATATTCACCAAAGTCAAAGAACTAGTGCTTTGGTGAGGATAAAACAAACCCAGTACATTTGACATTAAAAATTCTACTCCAGTAAAACTGGAAAAGTTCCATAATAGTACTCTGCATTTGGCATTAAAATGAATGCCAGGGACTTGGCATTAATATGAACTCAAGTCTCTTACTTATTACTACTACCGTCTCATCTTACTCATGATCACACATCCTTAATCCATCAAGATGTAGGTCCAGTGTTAATGATAAACCAGTCTTGGTTTGGGCTTTCTATTTCGAGCAGCATCCAACATCCATCCGTCACTGTCCATCGTATATAAAGTTAAGCATATTGTATACTGCAGTGTATTCCAAGGCAAAGGCATTATGCTTTCACTCAACTATGTGGAATTAACTGTACCTGAGTTGAAAAGCATTAAGCTCCCTTTTAAAAGGAATAAACTGCGTCCATAATGCGAGCAAAAATACTTTCCTCCCCTGATTATGTCCCTGTCTATTCTCATCACATCCAATGAAAAACACATTCCCTCAGTCTGGAGAGACCAGAGATTCCTGTGGTTGACATGTTTCCATGTCAGAAAATGACACTTCAAAAGCTTTTAGAAACATAATACGGGGTGCAAGCTCTAGTCTAGGTATACATTCTCACTAAATCAAATCAGCAAATGTATTTCAATGGGCATCAACAGCATGGGGCTAACTACTAGCTACGCCAGCCTCTGCTGTCACACCCTCATAACTCATAGGCCAAAGCTGGTGCCGAAGGCTAATGCTATAGGTGAGGCGGGGGCAGAGATGTGTGTGTATTTCTGTGTGTGTGTGTGTGTGTGTTTGTGGGTGTGGGTGCTTGTTTGTCTGTGTGTGTGTGTGTGTGTGTGTGTGTGTGTGTGTGTGGTGTGTGTGTGTGTGTGTGTGTGTGTGTGTGTGTGTGTGTGTGTGTGTGTGTGTGTGTGTGTGTGTGTGTGTGTGTGTGTGTGTGTGTGTGTGTGCCCGTGTTTGTGTGTATAGAGCAGAGCGAGGACATTTGTGGAGGCTCACTGGCGGCTTTCTCAGAGTGTGTTCGAGCTAGAAAAGAAATCGCGTTATTGCATCCGCCAATACCAACCCCCCCCCCCCCCCCCCGAGTGGCCAGTGAAGGCATACTGTGAGAATTGGAAGAGTCATTTCATCTCCAAGGAAACCAACAAAAGGTGGCTGCGGTGCTCTGTCAGAAGAGTTGGGGGGTGGATGTAGAGGCGGGGCAGTGTCGAGAGAGAGAGAGAGTGAAAGGTGGAGAGTGAGCAAGATAGAGAGAGATATATAGAGAGCGAGAGAGAGCGAGAGAGAGAGCGAGAGAGAGAGAGAGAGAGAGAGCGAGAGAGAGAGAGAGAGAGAGAGAGAGCGAGAGAAGAGCGAGAGAGAGAGAGAGAGAGAGCGAGAGAGAGAAAGAGAGAGCGAGAGAGAGAGATGGAGAGAGAGATGGAGAGAGAGAGAGAGAGAGAGCGGAGGGAGGGTATGAGACAGAAAATTATACTGGTAGTAGTAGTGCAGTGCTGCATCCTGTGTCTCTGATGCCATGACCTTCTGGGTTTGTCAGCCTCACTGGTAGTGGGAAGAAGCACAAAAAACTGTATTTATTCTGGGGGGGACAGACAATCTCCCTGGAAGTACAGATGACTGGCTCTACATCTTTCCGTGGCAATCTTGTATCACAGGGCCTTGTGGCTGAACATGTTGAGATGGGGAGGGGGGGGGGGGGGGCTAGAAATAAATCAATTCCTTTCCTTGACACAGTGTAGTAGCCAGGACTTGCAGGTTGACAGCAAGCTGTTTTGCGTATTGGCAACAGGTTCCCTCCACATGGGCACCGGTGGCCACTAAATACTCAAAATAGCTTTGGTAAAGATTACGGAGCCAAATCCCACCTCCAGTGCCAGGTATCTGCTCAGAAACGCATTGCAGAACAGTAACAGTTTGGTGTGTGTGTGTGCCACGCAAACACTTTATACTGGTCCATTAGCTACACGGAAATCCCCAAAAATGTTTTGAAGAATTTGTCATCGATTGGAGAAACAAATTACAGTCCCAGAAATTGGTTCTGGGAGGACACAGAATTGATGTAGCTCGTATGAAACCCAAGTGTCCTCAAGGAAACGTTACGTTTGACACGATCACTTAAGCGATTGCAAAGTTGCGTTTAAATATTCATTCAGCACGCACCAAGGTAATCTCCAATTACCACCGATTTCCATTATTGACAGCCCTCCCTTGACGGCTGTCTTCGGAGAGCCATTGCCCAGGCTGAGGTTTGCGTGCCAACGCAAGTCCTGAATCATTATGTGCTACAATTAGAGTCAAGGAAATAACCAGTTGAATGGCCAATGCCGCTCTGACAGAAGAGAGGGGCTGACGTCGCCCTGTGACACCCGTGTCGGCTCTGCGGATCATAACGAGGGGTGGCGAACAGACGGGGTGGTCACAGTTACTTACTTGCCCCCCCCCCCCCACCTCTCCCTCTTCTCCCCCCTTCCATGCTGCACACCCGACCCCCCCCCTCCCCTACGTCACAGTTCAACCAGGACCGTCTCGCTTCGTGGCCTCAAAATTAATGAGAGGACCCCTATCATTATAGGAAGAAAGAGAGCAAATACAATGGAGGGAGTCGTGGTGGGGCTGAGAGAGAGAGACAGAGTAACAGAGAGAGAGAGAGAGAGAGAGAGAGAGAGAGAGAGAGAGAGAGAGAGAGAAGAGAGAGAGAGAGAGAGAGAGAGAGAGAGAGAGAGAGAGAGAGAGAGAGAGAGAGAGAGAGAGAGAGAGAGAGAGAGAGAGAGAGAAGATAAATTAGATATATATACATTAGGATGAAAAGTACAATCTGGGTGCAGTCTATTGTTTGCTTTTATTCCATCTCTCACAGCATCAGGCTAACAGACTGAGAAGGGGAACATTAAGGGGAACCAGGAAATTACTTACCACCCCCCATATACACACACACACACACACACACACACACACACACACACACACACACACACACACACACACACACACACACACACACACACACACACACACACACACACACACACACACACATGCATTCATTCACACCCACACACATACACACACCGTATCACTCTCGATCTTTCTCAATCTCTCATACGCACACACACACACACACACACTCACAAACACACTCACACAAACACACAATTTCTCTCTCTCGCTCCCTCTGTCACTCACACGTGCACACACACACACACACACACACACACACACACGCATGCACGCACACACACACACACACACACACACACACACACACACACACACACACACACACACACACACACACACACACACACACACACACACACACACACACACACACACACACAAACCTCCCTCTTGATATCAGCTCTTTTCCATCCCTTCTCTCCTGCTCTGTTTTATTTGTATCTTTTATTTTCCTCTTCCTTCGTCATCCCTCGCCTGGGGAGAGTGGGTTCCAACCCACCTCATTGAAAGGCAGATCAATGAAGAGATATATTGTCATCTCGCTGCGTCCACCGCTCTTAATCAATTAATCTATAATAGATTCCATTCCGCGTGGCCTCTTAAAGGGGCCGGGGCCCTGTATTAGCGGTTCACAGGTCTGGGGGGGGTGGTGGTGTGGTGGGGGAAACATAAAAGACCTGTTCTAAAAATGGTGGAGGATGTGGGGGCATTTAGCATTGGGGGTTTGGCGAAAGGGCATAGCAATAGTGTACACGGTGTACGCCCGCTCAGCCCCGGTCACCCTGATAACAACAGAGGCGGTGGTTCTGATGAGTTAGTATTCACCGCGTCACCAGGGTCAAATGGCAGAGGTTTGTGAGAGGACAAGGTGTGTGCTATGTTAGAACGTCGGCTTTTCCTTGTAACTGAATGCAGTGAGGCTGGAGGGGTTCAGTTCTTTCATTCGGTTCAGGGTAGATAATAGTCTTCTTCGCTCGGAGACGGACCAATGGGGGCCCGGTGCTAAAAAGGGTCTCTTTTTTAATCTTCCAGTACATTCTGGTGAATGAAAAGACAGGTCCTCCTCAGGCCGACTGTATTCTCTTTTGGATGAATCGAGGCGAAGAAAATAACAGTTGTTAAATTGGAATCCTTTTCACAAGCTGTTCAGATTTCTTGTGTGCAAAAAAAATAGTGCGATTCCTATTGATCTGACTCTTCCTTATCCTGCTCATCCCCCAATTGTGGAAGAAAATGATTGAACACACACACACACACACACACACACACACACACACACACACACACACACACACACACACACACACACACACACACACACACACACACACACACACACACACACACACACACACACACAAATACGTATACACACAAGCATGCAGGCGCACACTGCGCATACAGACAATTAGAAGTGCTAGAAAGCAATGCAAATATCTTAATAATACATAAGATAAGGTCATGTTTATCGATCGACAAAGGAACTCTTGATTAGCATCCTTGCGGTACATACAGAGAATCACACCTGTCAGTTTTGATCCAACACAAAGACGACACAAGGCAATTATGCTCAAACCAACTCACTTGGTTTGCATACAAAATTTCAGACGCAAAGATACATGCCTAGAATACATTCCAACCCTCTATTCAGAGCATCCCCGTCACCATGGCAATCACAGTGGAGACACTTGAAATTGCTGGCAGCAAAAATCACGGTCAGAAAAAACACAAGGGAGCGATGCAGAGAGTCCAGGTAAAAAATGTGGACCCAATTTTTGGACAATGTGGGCAACCGTTAAGAAAACACGACACTCCTTCCCACGATGAGTCCAAATATTTTCATAATTTGAGAAGTGCTCATTCCAACCAAAACATGATGTACAAAATGAATCACAAAATAGATTTGAATTTGGGAGGTGACAATTAATGTGTTGTTCTATTGCAAATTCTCCCAAAAATGTGCTGCACTATTGGCAATCATGTTTGGCAATAGGGTTTCCTCAATCAGGCTCACAGTGTGTGTGTGTGTGTTTGTGTCTGTGCGTCTGTGTGTCTCTGTGTGTTTCTATGTGCATGTGTGTGCGCGTATGTATGTTTGTTTGCAGCCTACCTGCAAACACACACATCTTACCTTTTAGATTCCGTATGTAATGATCCTTCATAGAAACACAAATTTTGAAAACTGACATGACTGATATTCGAGATTCATATTCCATTAATATATGACATAAATACTGGATGCAATGTAAATTAAAGATCCCTCCCTTTGCCTTGGGACAGATGATCTGAGACATAAATAGCATGAGCATTTCTAGCTCAAGCTCCGCTTTCTCTCTTTTCTACAGTCACTACATTTCTATGGGGTTGAATACATTCATCCAAATGAATGGCATGAACCTCAAACCAATACACTCTTCCAGGGCGGTCCAAAGTGTTGAGGAGTAGAAGATGGAGGGGTGGTGGGGGGGGTGGACTTTCTGATCCAAAGCTCAGCTGCAAATGCATGCAGCGCAGGCGCCATGGATGGCGCCATTGTAACTTAATACTTAATGTGGATAATTAGTGTAAATTCATGGACTGCGTGATTCGCCCGCCGTCTTTTTTCCAAACGTTTGACGGAAGCAACAAAGTAGTGGCATCAGTCACAGTTGAGCGGAAATGCGTTTAGTCGAAGGGCCTCATCATGTTTTATTCAATCACACAGCGAGCCTCAATTAATCAGTTTCTGCAATTAAATTAAACATGTACATGCATAAAACATGAAAGAAAATACCAAGGGTTCTTTTGCAGCCGGGGCCAGAGTCCTGGTGATGTTATTGGACTCAACGAACGCGGATTGAATCTATCGCCGCCAATGTTTCGGAGGAGATACGATGGGTTGTACAATGGGCCCCTACCTTTAGTCACCCTATAGACAGAGCAAGTGGCCCCTTCCGAACCCCTAATCAAATGGCATGTCTGAATTCACTCTGAGACACGTTGGATGAAGGCCTCTGCTGAATGAATATATATTATAGCTTTACGTCTCTCCCGCTCACAGAAAATAAAATATACATGCCAGAACCTATCACCGCTGATCTTTATTGTATGCTGCGGCATGGTTCCCAATTGCACCTTTCAGAGGCATTTCTATAAATGTCAGACACCGTGTCCTGACTGGACGAGTGTGACCCCTACTATTTATTCAACTCAATGGAAGCCACCCCCTTGTGGCTTTTTGTCCGGTGATCCTCTGCATGTCAAACTGCATCACCCCCTTCCCTGTAGTTCCTGGGACATGTCAGATTGCTTTTCCATCACATGGACGTGGCGCATGACACGCCTCCGATGAATTGGGACATTCTGCAGTGGCTGCGTGCGTTTGTTCGCCCCTTTCTCCTTGCTGTCCGAGTCTGTTTTAATGCCTAATCGGCATACATATCACCGGCGTCTCCAGGATCAAAGGTCCTTCAACATGTAAGGGCCCACATTTGCATCTGGGTGGAGGCCGGGTCTTTAATAATTGATGTGGTCTATGGTAAGGATGGAGGAACGTGATGGCTGTCTTTCAACACACTGTCGGCAGTGTGTGAACTGTAAATAAAGGTTAAAATGGGAATGTTATGTGTGTGTAAGCAATGTTGTTTTAGTGTGTGGACCAGTGGCTGCTAGATTGCTGCTTTTATTAGTTCTATACATTTTTTTTTTCATTTTATTGTAAGTGTGAATATTTATATGGCAGTTTTTCTTTTATTTCATTTCTATACAATAAGGAAAAAAGAAATGCCGGAAAGGCTGAAATATTACTTTAATTCCCTGTTAAACCACCATCAACCAAATGGGGGCACTGGAATGAACGGTAGACGCGTTTAAAATGAAATCCTACATTTATCCCCCAATTTATGCAAGCAAAATGTGCTACTAATTGGCTTTGTGGTGTTTCTGTGTTTTATCCAAGGGGCTAGCAAATGCTTTATTATAAACACATCCTATTGTAATACTTTTACATGTAAAAACGATATTCATCAGTCACAATCTCAAACAAGATCTGAAGTAGAACACAGTTATCCAAAATACGTCCGTTCACAGGTTTGGTGAACGGAGTACTGTCTCTTTAAGAGAATAGTGCTGTTTTGTGTGAGGGCTACAGGGTGGGCTCTAGCCACGAGACCGTGTTGCTCGCTTGTGATGGGGCTTGTAATCCAGCTCAGCGCTTGGAGGAGAGCGCTCGTATACCAGGGCACAGGTATAACAAGAAAGATGGATTTCTTCATCCAGTAAGAACGGATTTCTTTCCGCGTATCACATGTTGGGAATATTATGTAATGAGAGGACCGGTTACCGTTTTCTTTAGTTGTTATGTTTATGGTGCTGCTTAAGCGGGAAAGAAAGAAGAAGTGACTGAGCAATAACCGCCGCGTGTGCTCTCACATATCTGAGCCGGTTGCTGGTGACCCTTTCACGGACTATCCCAGGAATTTACCCGGACCGGGGAAAAAGTTGTCGGCCGGGATGTTTCACATGAACTACTCGATCCCGCGACGGCTGTGATGATGCGCGTGGTCCGCTCGTGGGACTTAAATCCACCCATAGAATCTATGGAGAGTTTATAAACTGCACGTTTTCATTCTTTTTTTTTATTGCGTGGATATATATCGTTCCGGGGACGGTCTATGTTCCCCACTGCGCTTCTTTGAAGAGAGTCAGCTTCATGGAGAATCCTAGGGCGATGGAGCATCGCCCGGTGCTGGTCATCCTACTTGTTTTATTGGGGTTCTCAACTTTGACATATGGTAAGTAAGTTTGATGAGCCATGGGCTGACTCTTAGCCTGCTGTTTGCCCGGATTGAGCCCATGTGTTTGGGTTCGGTGTTATAAGCAAAGCCTTTTTTCTTTATTTTTTTTTTAATTGCATACTTTCATTATTAACAATAATGAATGCCTTTGTACCCTTTTTCAGAAACGCGTTAATTAACGTAAAGAAATACATGTTGGAGATTTGGGCTCGCTGTGGGTTCTGCGTCATTACGCATTCAATTCGTTCCCATCTCGAATTGATGTGTTTTGAAATTAGATTCCTGTTCATCATGCATTGTAGGAAACGAGAACACAGTCAAGTGGTTACAGCGGTTGCGGTATGTAAACTGCGTGCGCGTTCCAGTTCACGCATAGTTTGCATCATTGTGGTTCCAAAAAGTTGCACCTAATTTAACCTTTTCCAAAATAATGTATACATTTACTTGACGTATTGTATTTCTTTGTCATACCATTCTGTATATATATATCTTTTTAATTAATGGGCGATTCTTTGGTTTTTTTTGTGCAGATTTAGGCCTTATTAAAATGGAAATTGTTTATTCGAGAACTAAACCAAATGTATTCAAAAAAAAATTAATCAAGTGGAACGTAACACGCCTTTAAACACAAGCTCATCTATTAATCCGTGTTTTCTGTGCAGGCATAGCATCTGTAAAATGACTCCATCACTAACTCCAGATGCTCCTTTTAGGGCTACAGACGCTGAATAAAACCCACTTATTAAGAACTATCGGCCCGTTTCGTATAACTTCCACATGACCGAATTATCTTTACTTTCTTTCAGAATGTGCAGATAATCTACTTCTGGAAGGCCTAGATATATCAGTCCAAAAAAAACTGTACCCATCATTACCATGATAACTTAAAATAACATCCTTAAGTCAGCCCCTAAATCCTACATTCACTCATCCCCTCTCCCCCTATGGCTGACAATCCCCCTTTTATCCGAGCCTGGTGTCTTGTTTCATGGGACTGGAGCTCGGGCTGTTGTGTCAGTAAGAGGACACCCCAGCCTACACTGTCACTGTCAGTCATCCCCGTCATCATGTGTCACTCCAGCGGTCGCCGGTAGTTTAGTCCTTGTGAATGTCTGTCAATGGGCCCTGTGTTTGCTCCGCGCTCCACTTTAAAGGCGACTCTGCTTCAAAACAGCTGTCTGCTTTCCCATGGGTTTTCCGCTGACGGCCAGCCTCCAGATCAAATAGCCATGCACGCCTAAGACTTACCCCCCCCCCCCCCCCCTTCCAACCTTCACGCTAATTACAGTCAGCGGGCCCTTAACGACCTCACCTTAAGGACCCGTTTCCTTGAGGGGGAAGGCGGAGGTCTTGGGTGGGTTTGCTCGGTCGCTAAAGTAGCGTTAACCATAGCCAGAGGACTTCATCTAGATTCTGTGCACCGGGGACGCCTGTTAGCTGTTAGCATGATAAGATGATTTGAGCCGTTGCCTCAACTTGTGTCACACTGCCTGGGGGAGATGACACAGCAGATCTGGTTTGTCCGTTGACAACTTAATAAATGCACTAGCCTTGTGACTCGGTCGCGCCTATGGTATAAAACCATGTGTATACTACTACGCAGTGACCGTTTGGGTTGGGATTTCATCATTCTCAGTTAAACATGTGTATTACGCACACTACACAGTGGTTACTGGTCGTAATGCCTTTAGGTGAACACCACACCTGGCACTCGTCCTATTTGAGCCTTCCACAGAATGTTTACTCCAGATGTTGGACCCTGATTTAAAAGCACAGTGTTGTGCACTTTAACAGCCTTATATTTAGCTGAAAATAACGAGCAGTTCCTGCTCACAACATGAATACACAAGTAAGCAAGGTATTTCAAATGGGCTGACCGTGAGCCGAGGGCTGGGTTTCCATGACAATATAGGTGTTCACATGGGCCTCAAATGTATAGTGGAATGCACACAGAGAGAGAGAGAGAGAGAGAGAGAGAGAGAGAGAGAGAGAGAGAGAGAGAGAGAGAGAGAGAGAGAGAGAGAGAGAAGAGAGAGAGAGAGAGAGAGAGAGAAGAGAGAGAGAGAGAGAGAGAGAGAAGAGAGAGAGAAGAGAGAGAGAGAGAGAGAGAGAGAGAGAGAGAGAGAGAGAGAGAGAGAGAGAGGACTGACTGGTAATGCATACGACCACCAATGTATTCATATACGCGTCCCCAAGCCGTCTCTTTCTCTTTTGGTTGTTGTGATTGGATCTCCCCACAGAGATTTTAATGCCATACGTAAACATAATTGTAGAGGGCCTGTCAATCCTCAGAGCTGCCCGATGCATTCTGATGAGGCCTGAATGTCAAGTGTGTGTGTGTGTGGGGGGGGGGGGACAAGCTACAAGAAAGAGGGATTGAGCAGACAAACAGTAGGACAGAGTCGTTCACGGGAGGACAAGCAGGACAACACGTGCCTTTTTCCAGCACGACACTGCTCACCTCACCCACCTGTCAGCCCATCTGCTGTTCAGCAATCAATCAAGCTGTCAATAGCGTAGCTCTGAACACTTTGCCGCGAACACGCCGCAGTCATCCCGGTTCCTTGGCTAGTCATCGAGTGGCCCGCCTAGCTTGATACCGATTGAGCGGCGGAAGTACCCTTGGAACAGGTGTGAAGCATTTAAGTATGATTTTGTTGTTGTTGTGTTTTCCGCTGTCGAAAAAGAAAAGAAAGGGCTGACCTTGTTGCTATTTTCACAAAGTGATTAGTCAGGCGTCAGTGGCTTAAATGGCCCGGGAAGGAATCAATTAGGAAAAACATTCAAGTCAGACATTGAAGTACCCGGCTTGTTACACAACGGTTCCTCCCTGTGTGTTACGGCAGCAATCTGAGCACTGCTCGTGTGTTCAGTATTTTTCTTCACATCCATTTACCTAATCAACCATGCTGGGGGACAATTAAAGTATGCTTCTTTGCCATTTGTTCCGATATAAAGAAAAGGAACTAGGCTTCAATTCTTAATGCATATCATATCGTAACCATTTATCGGCGACCAGCCGAGCACATAACAATGAATCACCATTACAGCCGTTTCACAACACAAACATTTAAAAAGGGATGCGCCTTACACTCCTACCCTGCACTTTCTTGTATCCAGCGGCAACACCAACCATGACCGGTCAGCCATGGCTCTCAGCTGCACAAACTTGGCATAGGAACTATTAAAAAAAGTGGTTGCAGACAGCATAGGGAGACTCTGGGGTCTGATTATAGGGGTCTCCATAATGTCAACCCCCCACCACCTCCTCCTCCACCACCAACTACGTGGCCCCTGGCTGTAGACAGATGGATGGCCCGGAGCATTAGTAACACTTTTTTTTCCCGGTGGTTAGGGGGGTAGAGGACGAGATGGTGGGGTTATGACCCCTTCCAGTCTGTCAATGCACTGAAATAGATTTGTAGCTGGGTCAATCAAAGGGGACTCTGTCTGGTCGGACTGCTACAACAAAGTCACTGTGGTTGTGGTGGCGGGGTGGCGGACATCACCCTTGAGCTGTTTAACAGGCGGTGAGGAGTATGTTTTTTGGTGGGTGGGCGGGTGCCCTGAAAAACAGTGACAGAAATACAGGCCCATACAGTTTTTTAGTTATTCAATTTGCTGGAAGATAAGCCATCACACAGCTGTATTGTATCCTTGGTAAATATATGACACTATTTTATACAGAAGCGAGGAGGCGTCCACTGCAATCCCAATGTGCAGAGTCACCACCACTGTTTCTCGTTCTGCAAGTACAGTAAATGTAACTCTAGGTGGACAGGTTTGACAGTTTCCAATAAAACAGCTTGTCTGTTTCCTTATATATTGTGCGTTACAGCAAAGTCATGGGTTGTTAATGTCTACTGTTTGTGTGTGTGTGTGTGTGTGTGTGTGTGTGTGTGTGTGTGTGTGTGTGTGTGTGTGTGTGTGTGTGTGTGTGTGTGTGTGTGTGTGTGTGTGTGTGTGTGTGTGTGTGTGTGTGTATGTTTGCGCGTGTGCCCGTGTGTGTATTTGTGTGCGTTTGTGTGACACACAGATTGGCCAGAAATAGCAGGTCTACTTGAAATGTGCCCACTGCATGGGTTGAAAGATACAAGTGCAGTTCAGGGTGGAACAGGGATGCACAACCCACGTACATAATATACTTATGTCATACTTGTGTTACCTCACAATATCCCGCTTTCCCATTGCCGTTGATATGTGATCGCAGCCTGTGATGCAGGCACGACTAGCCTCTTGTTATCCAACAGAGAGAATGGAATACATACAGTACATGGCAGTGCTTTGCAGATCTTGATTAAGTGTTTTGGGTGCATTCTGCACACTAAAATGTTTTTAACCAACATTCATTATCTAAATACCCTTGTAATGGCTTTTTTTTGGAACAGACTACTTTTTAATGACTGTGCTCAAAACATGTTGTTGTTTGTGTGTGTGTGTGTGTGTGTGTGTGTGTGTGTGTGTGTGTGTGTGTGTGTGTGTGTGTGTGTGTGTGTGTGTGTGTGTGTGTGTGTGTGTGTGTGTGTGTGTGTGTGTGTTTTTGTGTGTGTCTGTATGTGTGTCCATCTGATGAAGACTCCAGAAAACGTTCCCTAAACGTCTGCCTCCCAACTCTTTTTGCCAAAGCAAAGGGCGTACTAACCCTTAGTGTGTGTGTGTATGTGTGTGTGTGTGTGTGTGTGTGTGTGTGTGTGTGTGTGTGTGTGTGTGTGTGTGTGTGTGTGTGTGTGTGTGTGTGTGTGTGTGTTTATTATAGTGAGAAAAGTTAAGTTTCAAATTCACATCAAGCCACAGACAGAACCCGCAGTGCCATCACATCAAAGCCATAGCCAAATGTGCTGTCATGGTTGATCATGTTAGGGTTTCGGTTGAATTGGTCGCAATGTTTGGCGCATGGGAAGCTTGGTTTGAGGAAATAAATTCACTATTAATGGATGATTTTCAGCCATATCCGCTTGATTTTGAATGAGTGCCGCTGTGATAGGGATGGAGGGGGATGTGGACAGCAGTTGTGCCCATTTAAATGGCTGTCTTTCAAACTGGGAGGACTGGCTTTCCTCCACTGAAAAGCCCATTAGTCGACACCTATTGTTTTGCATGGGGAGAAATGTTGTAAATAACTTGGTGAGGAGGCGGTTCAGATTGACCCTTTTTCGGTAATTGATTCTAAGGTCTGAAAAACCGTGTTTGTGTCGAAGCGGGTGGTAGGAGGAGGAGACCGCTTTCTGTTTGACAATTGACAGCCAGGTAGGCCACAATTGCATAGTGCTTTTCTGATCAGCAAAAATAGTGCTTTTGGCTACGCTGTAATTACGCTTATTTTGACCAATATTCTCACGTAGGACCACTGCATAGACGTCAGTGGCTATTGATCCAAGGTACGGCTTCCTCAGTACGAGGGCAGGCCTGCTTTCAATTATCACAAAGTAAACCCGAAAGAAATAACACAGGAACTACGTGGGTGACTGATCACTTCAAATGAAACATTGCCGCCAGTTCTATTAATGTTGATAAAATGACCGACCACTTATTGAATATATTTTACTTCTAAAACCATTAACCTGAAATCCTGGGGAGAAACCTAGGACCTTTAATTAATATTAAATAACCAGTTAGTTTGAAGTCATTGTCGGTCTTGCCAATTCTCACTTTGCACGGAAGGAGTCGAGTTATGACGAAAGAATTCATACATTGTTGTAGTATCCGAATAAATACTAACAAATTTACGAATGGTTATTAATCAAGCTACAAAACTGTGTTTGAATTCCCTAGTCACTATATTTCATTTAACAAACACTATTTTTTCTCTATCTTAATGAAAGGCTAAATCAAACATGTACACTCTAGTGGACTCCCGTTACAAGTTACAGTTCCTATAGGGCATTGCCATCGCTGGTGTGATTCTGGGGCTGATCTAGATTCTAGACTGATAGTGCTAATCTAGACTTAGTGTGTGTGTGTGTGTGTGTGTGTGTGTGTGTGTGTGTGTGTGTGTGTGTGTGTGTGTGTGTGTGTGTGTGTGTGTGTGTGTGTGTGTGTGTGTGTGTGTGTGTGTGTGTGTGTGTGTGTGTGTGTGTGTGTGTGTGTGCCTGTGTGTGTGCGTGCGCCGTGCGTGCGTACACATGCACAAGCGTGCATGAGCATCCGAGACGCACGAGTGGCTGAGTACAGATCTACTAAAATCGAATTCTGCATTATGCTATTAGCGTGGGTTGCGTCTGTGGAACAGGAAGCCAATGGCATTTCCCTCCATTCCCCAGCCATGGTGGTCCCCCCTAAAGCCCAGTGGTCTGGGAACCCTGGCAGACTCAAGGAATCCCTCTGGCTAAAACTGCTACTACCACCTCTGTACTTTCGTTATTTTTCCAGCAATCAATTGTTCAGGGAAACACCTGAACCCACAGGCACCGGTGAGACGGAGATGTACATCTATATATATACGTATGCCTTTCTTTGTGTAGTTCGGTCACTTTGGTTCGGCACATGGTTTGGCGATGGGCTAAGATGTCTGGCCTAGTTTAAGCTTTTTTTCTTTTCAGTTTTGGGGGAGTTTTTTTCTCTTTTCTATTTACCCTTCTCTTCCGGCCTTATCAGATGATCAGAAACTCACAGCCAAATGCACTCTATACATCCTCTATACAAATGGCATACATTCTCAGACTTTTCTCCTTGTTTATTTTTGAAAAAACATTTCCATCAAACAGTGGCAGTAAAACAACCTCCCTTTAGGCCAGACTGGAAGTTGAAGTGGTCAAGTTCCAGTGGTTGGATTTAAAGAACTATGGGTTAGAAGTCAAAGCCATACCAAGTATTGAGTTCATGCATGGTGCTTTGTAGAAGGCAACATCGGCTTGCCTACTGACCTACCAAATGAAAAGAAAATGAGGGCAGATTGAAAGAGAGGAACATTCATATGCAGATTTCTGAAGGTTGAGTCCACAGCCAAAATCTCCATGAAAAAAGACCCTTTAAGTCTCTTCTTGACTTGGATCTAAATAAAGTCAACCTTTACAAAAAATAAACTTCATTTTGGGATTCATGGTCTGTACTACGGCGCAAGTTAAAAAATAATTATCTACTATGGCTGCTGCCCTGAAAGCGTGCCCTGAATCATCTGGGTGTGTCAGTCTGAGAGACCGTACCTCTTTAGAGGGTGTCACAAAGAGCTATAATTATTTTTTCTATAAGCATTTTTATGAAGCTGTTATGAAAACATTGTCCAATGCCTTGAGCCCTCCCCCCACGTATAAATAGAAAAAGGAAAAAAAAAGATAGGCAAACTCTGTTGGCCATGAAACCACTGATTGCCCCAGGAGAGTCGCGATTAAAAAAGGATCCAAAAACATCCAATTTCCTTTAGGAAAGTTGACCCTGCCTTTTTAGACGGTTAGCATCGGCAGGGGCTCCATTAACAAGCCCCCAAGCTTTTTACGGTCGACAGTTTGTATTCTCATGCGAGCGCCTCGTTCTGTTGTCCCCACAGGGTCAAGGAGTGGGAGGGCCACAGTGAAAACACTTCAGCCTGCTTCTCCCTCTCCGCTTCACATTTAACTTTGAATGCTCGCATTAACAAATCAATTCCCCAGCTCCGGGTCAGGAATCGAGAAAGGCAGAATTGGAGAGTGGGAGGGAGGGTTAGCGAAGCCGTAAAACAACAAATTCCTCAAGAGGGAGGCCGGGCTTCCTGAAAAGAATTGTAGATGAAGGTAAAATAGGAATAAGAAAGTTGGTCAGGTTTTCTTTTGATTGATTTGGCCTTCCCCCCATGCCACTGTCCTGTTGGAGATTATAGAAGCTCTCGGCATTCGTTGCTGGCTGATACTTACTGACTGGAGGTTCATTTGTCTTCCAGCTGTGATTGTTAGCGGTGTGAAGTTCTGTTTGGTAGGGATTGCTGGGAGAAGGTGGAGGTTATCTTCAACGGGGGTGCACAGGAGATGAAGGAAGCGAGGGACTTTACTTTCATTGAAACAGCTAAAATGGAGCTTGGCTTAAGCTTTTCTCAACTGCAATCCACCACACAATGATAAGGTTTTCCCGTGCGACAGTCTTACGATATTCAGCCTCCTCACTCTTTCAAAGTAAAAGCGTGGAGTTGTTTTCTTACTGGGACTGGAGATAGAGCTGATGTGCCTGTAGGGTGAGGCAGTGGAGAAAGCAGCTAATTCTTGACATTCACTGTTCACTAGTTCACTAGTTTAGGGCTGTGTGTAAAACTGGATTCTGGAATAATCTGCCACTCATGCTATCACTCTCGATTTGGTGTTGCAGTAGTATGTTGACCGACAAAATACTTTGCATGAAGGAAATATCCACCATGGCCGTGGTGATGAAAAAAGAGAGGAAGAGAAAGCACTGCACACCGAAAAAAAATTCATGGTGTATTTTTATCGGTAATCAATGAGCCAGCCCTGCCAGTCAACTCTAACCAAACTCAATTGTGGTGCTTAATTGTGCTCTCAAACACACTTTGACTCATTAAGCCTTTTCCAAAAAGGGCAAATGTCAATGGGTTGTTAGTATTTGTTGGGACGAGACTCAGAAAACATTGTCGGAAAACATCTGCATAAGTCAGACTACGATCAGAGCTCTGGCCATGTCACTCCATCAGAAGTGGCAGATGTTTTTGTAAAACCCATTTTTTTTAATCTTTAAATCCTTATCTTTACTACCCGGATAAATTGTGTGATTTATTACTCATTTAGGGATCAGGGCCTTTTAATTTCAGTCGGACGGTTATCTGCTTGACCGATGACGGTAAACCGCTTTGTGCTTCAGACGGTGTTCAAGTGATTTAAATGCCACGCGTACACGGCATTAACGTGTCAGTATAGTATACGGCTTTTGCGTTTTAAAGCACCCCAATGTGGCTGCCTTTGATGTCGTCTAGACTCATTAACAAATCGACGTAGACCTTGTCCCTCTACAAAGCAAAGGAAGCAGGCTACCTACCCTTCCCGACAAGCCTTTTTACTTGTACCATGTGCCAGACTATGGGCTGGATATTAAAGGGTGCTATGGTGATTTGTGGTGCAAGTTGGGCAATGTGCTGTCATCCCCTCGCTTCTCCAGAGGATGTAAATCTGCTTAGGGATGAAAGCCCACTTGTGCCCAGCCCACTGTCTGTGTGTGTGTGTGTGCGTGCATGTTCAATGAAATAGGGCTGGGGGAGCTGGCAGGAAGCCATTGGAGATCAGCAGGAGTAGATCTCCTCTTGTCTTACAACAGGGCAGGGCACACCAGGGCAAGACACTTGTCGGTTTGTAGCCGATAGATTGCGGGTAATGGGAGGAAGGGGTGAAGGATGGTTATGTTTCAGCGATTTTCTGCCCCCCATCACACGAGAGGGCGAGCCTTTGGAAACAGACAAAACTGCCAACTCATGTTCCATTTGCTGTGGCATATGCGTCTCCCCCCCCTCCCGTTCAGACAGATTTCCAGCAGTGGCCCGGGTTGGGAAAATCAGAACTTTTTTTATCCAAAATGGGTCTCGTTTGATACACTGCCTATACAGAGGAGCCCTCTGTATAGGGAAATAGCCCTATGAGAGAGCCATTGAGGCATTTTCATAATAAACCAAGATGGCGCCGCTGATGTGTCCCACGTTTCATTGCTCTGATGGGTAGTAGGTCTATCAAATTGCGTCCAGAGGCATTTTGGTCTGCGCCCGTAGATAACGCCTTTTGGAAATTGAAAATAAACGGAGAGAGGTTCCACACTAATACACATTTTCGAATTGGTCTGGCAAAGTCAGGCGGGTTGTATAAAAAAATATATGTAAAGAAGGTTGGGTTCATTTAATAATTCACTTTTTTATGTTTCCACGCTTGGCCTGTCCGGATTCTGCTTGAGTGTGAGAAAATCCAAACTACCCCCGCGGTTTCATTAGCTCACACGCTAGCTCTAATGCCGGTCCTGCCCTGCTGTATGCTGCACCACAGGGTGGAAGCTAACAGGCCCCGAGGGGCTCCAGACAGGCCCATTAAACATCTCCCCGGTTTGAAGGCAGCCGTTCTCGTCCTCCAGACTGTCTACGCCGCTTTCACTTCGCTACCGCACCACGCAGCGTATTATCACTTAGTGTTGAAGCAGGAGGGTGCGAGCTGTGTGAATCACTTCATATGAGTAATGGTTTTGTATGTATAAAAATCTGATGAGGGGGGGATACAGATGAGATGTATTTTAGTGTGGAGATACTGAGTACAAAGCTGTTGATCAGGGATGGGGAGAGGGGAACCGGTTGGGTGTTGTGGGGAGGGTAATTTGTCATAAGGTTGGAGCAACAACCGGTACGTGTGTTTACTCCAGTGTGAGCCCAAACTGTGCGACAGTATGACCGTGTTACATAACACGGTCATATCTCCCAGAGCCGCGTGCCGAGTCTACCATTCAGAGGTTTGGACGATATTTCTCACCCCCTCGCACCAAGGTGGTCTCTCCCTGTTAGAAAGCTCTACAGCTCAACGTTTCCACATGGCTTGTTCCCAGCCGTGATGTCTGTAACATTTATGAGTCAGCTCTGAAAGGCTGTGCCCTGCTGTGCTCTCAACCGTGGCACAAGTCTTTGTCGAGACGCCCAGGGTCGGCCCATGATACGTATGTCTCCTGAAAGCTATTTTGATGAACACGATGTGACCCATTCTGGGTCTGTGGTAGGGCTGCTCCACATGAAGCCCTGGAGTGCTGGAGAGCACTTAACAAAACCATGACCATGATGATGCTAATTTGTATTCATATTCTTCCTGAGGAAGGGATCGTCTCGTGGTTTGGGTTAAGGATATTTGAATCCTAGAACGAATGTACCTGGCATCCTTAAGCGAGATGCCTAACTCCTACCTTCTCACTAATAACTATGTATCTAATATTTGTTGTTTATTCATTTAAAACGCTTTGGATACGATACAGAGTCAATAGAAAACCCAACCAAGAATCAGCAGAAGTACCTCTCGCGGTGTGGTGTAGTGTCGAGTTAGGGGTGGTGCAAATCAGTTGCGTCGGAGACAGGTACATTGGCTGTAAAGATTACACCAGCGCACCGATGCCATCATTAGGTTTGAATTGTCTTTTCGGAGCCTCTGTTGTGTCACACACAATTTTATGACAGCCGGGGTTGCCCTGTGGCAGATTTACCGCTTGCTTGCCTGGTTTTAGATGAGGCTATATTTTGCTGCCGCCGCCTGTGACATTATAACACAAATAAATTCAGAGTTCAGAGTTTAGAGAGAAAAAGATAAAACTTGGAAACCAAACAAACACAATAATAAAGAACGACTAAATGTGACTGAAATACATAAACGTTCACAGATTGTCTGCATTGATTCCCTTAATCGGCTAATTTACATTTCACTTGGTTTTTGTTTTGGTTGAAAGGATCACTTCTTGTTTGTTTCTGAAACAAAATCATGTATACAAAAAACAGGCTCAGTCATATAAAATAAATTAGTAGTTTGTTTCAGACAAATAAAAAAATTATAGGAGAAAAATAAATAAGGAGCCAGCAAAAAGCAAAGCTGAGGCCCAATCCCATTTCTACCCCGTACCCCTTCCCCTTCCCCTTCCCCTCCCCCTTGTTTTGAAGGGGTAAGGGGAAGGGGTACGGGGTAGAAATGGGATTGGGCCTGAGTGTGTCCGAAGCCCAAGCAGTCCGAATACCCTCTTCAGTCGGTTGGTTTTCGTTCACAGCAACGGCCATTTCCTCCCAGTCTGATCTTCCTATTTCCATGTCTTTGAAAATCGCATTGTATTTGATAGCAGAGAAACCCTGTGGAAGCTGCTTTAATGTCAGCCCATCAGCAAGCAGCACTTATCTTAGCTTCCCCATCTCCCCATGTCCTTAATGGCCACCGAGATGAAGCCGTCCCTTTTCTATTTATTATCCCCCCTTTGAGTGAAGGGCGTGGGAGCCAGCGGGTGTGACCCCAGCCCCCTCCTCTCAGTCTGTAATCAGCTGTTATCAGAAAAAGCTTGAACCTTCGAACTTTACTCTCACACCTTCACCTGGGGGGGGGAGGAAAATGCCTCCTGTTGAATTCCCCCATCTGGGATTGAAGTGAAATTGGCATGTTGAACGAGCACGAAGGAGTTTGGTGGTCTGTCCTTCAATTGTGTGAGTGGTGTGTGTGTGTGTGTGTGTGTGTGTGTGTGTGTGTGTGTGTGTGTGTGTGTGTGTGTGTGTGTGTGTGTGTGTGTGTGTGTGTGTGTGTGTGTGTGTGTGTGTGTGTGTGTGCATGCACGTGACGGCACATGGATGCATGAGAGTGACAGACCAAGGGAGTAAAATAGAAAAAAAAAGACATCCCGAGTGGGAAATGTGTAACCCTATAAGCTACGATAATAACGAGCACAGCATACCAAATCTGCTACTCCTCAAAACACCAGTGTGAGAGGCTCATCTCATGTTGTATTTTCCTAAACCATTCTCTGGGATTTTCTGTGTCTTCGGCCCCGTGTTGCTCCGGCTATAGAATTATGGCTCTCCATACATATTTGTGCCGATAACACACTGTCATTCAAAATGAAAGAGTAAAAAAGGCTGGAGAAAAAAAAAGCAATTTCCTTCCCCCTCTCTCTATGTTCTCTCAGGTCCTTATTTTCTGACTGCTTTTTAAAATGAATATAAATATAACACTTTTCAGCCCCCGATGTGCTGTGACTGGGGGGACTCTGAAGCATAGCAACGGCCTCACACTGCAGTTACCATCTAAACGAATCAATATATTTTCATCAAATGCATGCAAAAGTATAAACATTTATTTTAAACAATGTACACACCGAGGTGCAAAATACTTCACACCTTTGCGAGTTTCAATTGAAGTTTACTCTGTGTTTTTCCAATGTCAACAATTGAACGTCTCCAAACAATCCTAGCTCATCTCCCGTGCCCCTCTCTGATTAGAGTGCATCTGCACCGCGAGATGAATGTGTGTGTTTTTGAAAGGCTCTGCATATAGAGCGTGTCATTCCCGACGTCCGCTCGATTTACACATTGAATGCATCCGCAGAAGCAGCCACATTTCATGCCCCTGTCACTGGGAACACGTGCTGTATGTGCGTGTGTGTATGTGTGTGTATGTGTATGTGTGTGTATGTGTATGTGTGTGTATGTGTGTGTGTCTGTGTGTGTGTGCGTGTGTGTGTGTTTTTATTCCTGCGTCGCCTTTGGCGGAAGATAAAAACCATTTAAGAGGTTTTAGGGAAGAGAGCAGAAGAGAATCCAAATCTCTATGCCAATGTTTTTTAATGTTGCTCTATACATTTATTGCCGAAGCTGCCCACTTGCTTCTATCCAGTCCGTGGTGGCTTGAATGTTGAAAAGGACTCTGAGGATGTGGACGCTTTAGTCCATCTTTAGTCTCTCCTTCTCCCACACAAGTACAAGACCGCACATTTTTTTCTTGCAGCCACTGAACCTTTTTCGTTTTACAGCCTATAAATACACCTTTGTAAGATGCCTCTGCTATTTGTGCGGCTGTTTTTTGCTTGTGCCTTGCCGTCGCACAATGTTAAATGTTTAACAACGCAAAGCAGTAACCAAGCACAACCAACAGAGCTCGGTGTGTGTCTGTTCCTCATCACAGGTGGTCTTTGTTTTAGCAGTAACCCCCGTCACTGTTAATAAGACATTTATGTGACGATGCCAGCGTTGCAGATATGGTTACAGGGTGTGCAATCCCGCTCTTTTTTCCGACTATCAACTGCGGTAGCGTCTCAAATTCCCAAAGATCGCATCTATATCATCACCCGTACATCCATAATCCAGCTCTGGATGAAATGACGTTGACGAAACAGTTACTAACCTCCCTTATCCCCCCCCCCATCCTCTCATCCTCCCCCAGGATCTCGTCCCCGACTGGAGGACGCGGCGCCCCGCGTGGTGGAGCACCCGTCCGACCTGATCGTGTCCAAGGGTGAGCCGGCCACCCTCAACTGCAAGGCGGAGGGCCGGCCGTCGCCCATGGTGGAGTGGTACAAGGACGGCGAGCGCGTGGAGACGGACCGCGAGGACCCGCGCTCGCACCGCATGCTGCTGCCCAGCGGCTCGCTCTTCTTCCTGCGCATCGTGCACGGCCGCCGCAGCAAGCCCGACGAGGGCGTGTACGTGTGCGTGGCGCGCAACTACCTGGGCGAGGCGGTGAGCCGCAACGCCTCGCTGGAGGTGGCAAGTGAGTGGACCGCCGTTTGTCTCACTGGGGTCTGATCGAGCGATGGAGTCGGTGAATGGATGTCGGTGCCGGTGTGTTCTCTGCGTCCCGTTTGGCGTCTTGCGATTATTGAAGCGTTCGTAAAGAGTGTCCTTCTACTCTCTCGTATATATATATATATATATATATATATATATATATATAATATATATATATATATATATATATATATATATATATATATCTTGTGTTCATGGAGACCAGATTGTTTGACACAATAAGACGATTTGTTGAGTAAGTGGTTATACGGTGAGCAGACATAAATTGGGGTGATATTGACGTATTACCTTGCTGTTATGTGTTTTGTGTGGGATGTAAACCAAGTGAATTCAAGAGAAGGCAATGACATGGGGTGAATTGAAAAAACAATACACAATTCTATGTGGATATACTTTTGTATAGATCAGATTTCAATTGTTTTTCACTGTAGAAGCTGCCACGTCATTCCTAGCGATCATTCTTAGAGAGATGTTTTTAAGACACATAGTTAGAACGAAAACAGTGATACAAGGACATACTGAAACATTCCTTCGGTAGGAGTTTGGCTCAGAGGCACAGAAATTGCCCGGTGCTGGTATCATGTATCGGCATTGTTTCTGCAGTCTTTCACTTGCAGGGTTGAAGACCTAGTCTTTCTTCAGACATGCTGCACCCTCAGTAAAAAAACACTCCAAGCAACACTCCTCCTCCTTATCTCTGACATTATTTGGCAGCGCTGACCCCCGACCGAGGTGTCAAATCACATGGCACCTTCCATCTAGCTTCCCCACACACACTACCGCGCTCCCAACCCCCATCCCTTCCATACTTTAACAACACACACGCACGCACGCACGAACACACGCACGCGCGCACGCACGCACGCGCGCACGCGCACACACACACACACACACACACACACACACACACACTCACACACACTCTCACACAATCACACACGCAGGTAATCACACTCAACACACACACACAAGCACGCATGCACACACACACACACACACACTCACACATGAACCCCCTACGTTCCTGACAAAGCTTTCTGAGATTTCTATTATCTATATTGCCTTGACCACGTTTCTCTGGCCAGACCCCTTTTGGGGGGGGACCACGTTTCTCTATCGACCCCTTTTGTGGGGGGGGGGGGGGGGGGGGCGATCCACCTGTTGCCACTGGATATAAACACAGAGTTGTAGACTTTTATGTTAGCTGCCAGCTAAAGCTAGCCCTAGCAGATGGTTGCCTTGCCGAACACAACAACTCACCCCGTTGAGATATTCTCAACTTTACACTGCTACCATGTGAGTTCAAAATATGCGATTATTGTATCTATGTTTTTGAAGTTAACGTTTCAACCAGCAAAGAAAGAGTTAAAGCATAGTGGTGTTAAAACACATTGGAAGAGAAAATTCTAAATAAAACCAGAGTTGCTCAGTCAAATACACTCATAAACACTATGAGGGCCAATTGGCAGGAGATGCCATTGCGCAGAGAGAATATGTTATTTTGGTAACATTTAAGTCTTCTTAACACAGACCATATGGTACAACACCTATCTTCCACTTCTCCTCCATCACCTTTCCTTGGCGCTGTACACACTTTAAACTTTAGCCATTCCAGGAATTCTTCATTGCGCTAACACAATCCAGCTGGATAAGGTAAGACAGGGGAAAAAATAAAACAGCCCCCCCCCCTCACATTATGAGAAAATAGTGAAACTCTAGACTTTCAGACACCTTCAGGCCAGACGTCGAGTTTTCGCTGAAGGGCTCGCACCTAACTTAATAACCAGACTGGATTCCCCTGACTACTTCTACCAGAAAGATGGAGGAAAGCACCACATAAATCATTCTCTTTGCTCTGCCAACCACTCAGAGCTGTGCGGTGACCGGCCGCAAAACCGAGACCGCGGCTCAAAGAGAATCAAGAAACAGCCTCAGTTCTCACCTGGCCCTTTCGCTCTTTATTTGCTAACAGACTCAGTATGGGGTTATTATAAGATAATGGCTTGGTTTGGAAACTGAATGTTGGTGGAGGAGTGGAACCGCGTTATGCTTTTACCACGGCTCACCGTCCGTGAGTCCACAGGATTAGGATAACGTCTCTTATTTTTCCGTGCCCATGTTATTTCCTGCCTCTTACCTACTTCGAAAATCAAATGCGCTTGTCACCCAGGCTGCTTAGGCTTCCAAGGGTGCTCAGATTCCGGTTGTGTTATTGCTGCGTTAGCCTCTAGGATATTACGTGCTTTAAGAAGCAGAGCATGAAATCTCTCAGGAGGAGATTTTACACCGTACCCTATACGCTATAGGCTACAGGAGCTCAAATTATGGCTTCACCATCGGAGAGGAGATCATGGTATTTTCAAGGCACTGTCCACCTAGTTTATCCATCAAGTATTTGTATGATGATTGTGTATTTTTATACTTAAGCCGCGTAGCTTTCCGCCTTCTCAATGAACGACACCATGTTCCTCCGGGGAACAGCATACACGTGCCGTGACACACCAAAATGGGTTCCTATCATTGTCAATATTTCTGTACATGTAACCCCCCTGCATGCACACACTCGCTCACATGCATTCACACACTCGCTCACTCTCCTACCCACCCACTCACCAACTCACTCACAGGTCCATGCCACTCACAAAGCCACCCACCCGCCCACTTACGCGCCCACCCACTCACTCATTCATTCCCTCATCCACTCACTCACAGACCCATTCCATTCACAAACCCACCCACCCACGCACTTACGCCCCCACCCACTCACTCATTCATTCCCTCACCCACTTACCTACTCACTCACTCGCTCTATCCCTCAACCACTCGTTCATTCTCTTACTCACTTGCACACTCATTCCCTCACTCACCCGCACATTCATTCAATCACTCCTTCACAGACTCACACAAGCAAGCTGCAGCATGGCCACACAGGCCTCTGCTACCTTCTAGCTCTGCTGGCTCTTGGAACAGGGGGAGGGTGAAGAGGGGAGTCGGGTGGAGAGGGGAGGTGGGGTTGCCATGTTACAAACACCAACATGTGCCAACGTCATCTTAATGCCAACTCTTTGGCTTGTGCCGCTGGGGGCCAGAGATAACACAACAGACCTCAGCCGTGTGAGTGTGTGTGTGTGTGTGTACGTGTGCGTGTGTGTGCGTGTGTGTCTGCACAGTCCTGGCAGGGGGTGCCCTCTGTAGCTAGGCTGTGGTCGCTACCCTCGCTACACCCAGCTCTGGCTGGCTTGCAAGCATAAGGGCTAAATAGCGCAGGTGCACCGCGTGTATGTGTGTGGTGGTGTGTGTGTGTGTGTGTGTGTGTGTGTGTGCTGTGTGTGTGTGTGTGTGTGTGTGTGGTGTCTAATAGGCAGGTGCACGCGTGTATGTGTGTGTGTGTGTGTGTGTGTGTGTGTGTGTGTGTGTGTGTGTGTGTGTGTGTGTGTGCATGTGCATGTTTGGGTGTGTGGGTGCACATTTGGCACGTGCACGTGTGCCAGCTCACAGTGGGTTTAGCAACTAGGGGGTTCAAAAGGCTTAACCCTTTACAGTTCCATCTGCTGCTGG
>OLKM01000007.1:1114872-1127891 GCA_900291075.1 Melanogrammus aeglefinus
TGGTACACCACCACCACTACCACCTCCACCATCGCTATCAGCACCACCACCCAAAGCAGCTCAGAAGCATGTTGTTTTCCTTGTGTGTTGGTCTTTGTTTCTGCCATAGGATGTTGGGGGGTGGGGGGGGGGGGGGGGGGGGGGTTCGGAGGTGTGTGGGGGGGGGGGGTGTGGGCACCGAGGTCGAAGCAAAGCGCTTAACGCCTTGTCAGCGGACAGAGACAGCTGTGTGTGTGTTGTGTGGTGTGTGTGTGTGTGTGTGTGTGTGTGTGTGTGTGTGTGTGTGTGTGTGTGTGTGTGTGTGTGTGTGTGTGTGTGTGTGTGTGTGTGTGTGTGTGTGTGTGTGTGTGCGCGTGTGTGTGTGTGTCTATGTGGAGACACTGATGACAGAGGGGTCGATTGTTTTTCGCCTCTCAGTTGCCTTCAACCATGGAAATGGATAGTGTCAGAGTCACCGACATCAGCTTTTAAGTCCCAGATTGACAGCAAGGGATGTGTGTGTGTCAGTGTGTGTGTGTGTGTATGTGTGTGTTAGTGTCTGTGTCACTTTTTGCAGGTTTGTGTGCGTGTCAGCGCGCGCGTGTGCTGTGTGTGTGTGTGTGTGTGTGTGTGTGTGTGTGTGTGTGTGTGTGTGTGTGTGTGTGTGTGTGTGTGTGTGTGTGTGTGTGTGTGTGTGTGTGTGTGTGTGTGTGTGTGTGTGTGTGTGTGTGTGTGTGTGTGTGTGTGTGTGTGTGTGTGTGTGTGCGCGCGCCTGCGTGTGTGTGTGTGTGTGTGTGCGATGTGTGCGTACCATCCTGGATAAGAGATTGAGTGCTGTGAAACGTAGAGAGGACAGATTGCACTGTGGAGAGAAAGAATTGATAAAACAAAAAACAATCTAAAGCCCACCTAACAGGTGGCAGTAACATACTCTCATCACAAGGCACTGTTCGTCTTCCTCCCCAGAGCTGCTGTAATTACTCCTGCTCTCTCCTCCTTCTCCTTAACGTCCTCAACGCTTCTCAACCAAGGGGCTGATCAGCCACGGGGACCCCCAGTACATGACTGCCTAATTAGTGTCATCCCCGCGGATCTCCCTGCCTGGCTCACACACACACGGAGGCTTGCCTTACGTCAACCTCCTCCCCGGTCCTAAATGAGGTGCCTCGCTTCCTCCCGTACTTCCTGCTGTCCTACTGTCAGCAGTCTAGACAGACGCTCTTCATCTCCACGCTTTACTATAGTCACCTCTCCCGGTGCGGCTTTGGATGTCTGTGGACGTGTGTGTGGGTGTGGATGTGTGTTGTGTGTGTGTGTTTGTGAGTGTGTGCGTGTCTGAACTCCAAGCTATCTCTCTGGCAGCGATCTTCTCACACTAAATGTCTTCGTTATAAATCACTTCGGCAAAGGCCTCAGAATGGATCATTGTTGGGGCAGAATGCTTAAGAGCCGCTCATTACCGCCCCTCTAAACTACAATGCTTGGATGGCAAGGCGATGGGACTGTGTTGAATATGAGTGTGTGTGTGTGTGTGTGTGTGTGTGTGTGTGTGTGTGTGTGTGTGTGTGTGTGTGTGTGTGTGTGTGTGTGTGTGTGTGTGTGTGTGTGTGTGTGTGTGTGTGTGTGTGGTCTATAGAAACTGCCTCTGCACTTCGTGCCTTTAGCTCCTAGCGGCTAACGCTGAAGTGGGCGTTCTCCACATCGTCCGCATGAGTGGACATCGGCCGACCTATTAAAGCCCACAGGGTCAACCCTGGGCAGAAACACTACGTGTGTGTATGTGTGTGTGTGTGTGTGTGTGTGTGTGTGTGTGTGTGTGTGTGTGTGTGTGTGTGTGTGTGTGTGTGTGTGTGTGTGTGTGTGTGTGTGTGTGTGTGTGTGTGTTTGCGCGCGCGTGTGTGTGTGTGTGTGTGTGTGTGTGTGTGTGTGGTGTGTGTGTGTGTGTGGGGGGGGGTCTTACAATGGGGGTCTCTTTGAGTGACCCTCATTATCCCCCCAATCACCCCGCCATAGCTCTTCCCCCCTCCTTCCCCACGTCAGCCATTACTAGATTAAAGTAATCCTCTTTTCAGGGAGCAGACAAAGACTTTATTAGCCGACCACACATGTACACACAGGAGCCGCTACCACTTCTGTCCAGCTATTGTTGCTGCAGGGAGTTGATGACCCGCTATGTGTCTGTTGGTGTGTGTGTGTGTGTGTGTGTGTGTGTGTGTGTGTGTGTGTGTGTGTGTGTGTGTGTGTGTGTGTGTGTGTGTGTGTGTGTGTGTGTGTGTGTGTGTGTGTGTGTGTGGGATAAGGTGGTCTGGGGGGTTTTGGGGAGGTGGGGTCTTCATGGTTGAGGCATGCCGTCCTGGTCTATTCATGGTCCTTACAGCCTCTTGTCCCGTTCCACTATCTCTGTGTCCCCCCCCTCTTACACCCCAGTCTCTGTGTAGAGGAGAGCTTAGGTGGGGAGAATGCCTTGAGCTATCCCCCACCGTAGAGGATCGATTTGATCTTACACACTCCCCCCCCCCCCGTCATCTTCCTCATGACGTTTTTCTAGGTGGGTAAATTTGCCTCAGATGATGGGCACTTGCCGAGGAGCGTCTTTTTATGCGTGTCAAAAAAACAATGATAGAAGTATAACACGGGTAGCACTTTTTCAGTTATCTCTTGCATCTCTGCAGGAGCTTAATGTTCTGGGCTGGCGTCACGACAAACACACTCAAAGGCACTTGTGCTGTCAAAGGAACGCTGCGAAAATGGAATATTTTTCTTTAAAGCAAAGATGTGTCTTAAACGCCTCTCTCGCCTCCAGCGAGGGATTGAAAAAATGAAATACGAATGTCTGTGTGTCTCAGGAACAGCGGGAGCCATTTCCACTGGGTAGGCAAATGTCTGCACTCCGAGACACTGACGCCGAACGAAGCCATCTCAGGCTCCACCAGTGAATATTTAACGTCAGGCACAGGGGGCCGCTTTTAATGAGACATCTCTATCTCTGTTGGATACAGCCAACAGTCCGGGTGGAAAGGGAATACAGAAATACTGTTCAAAAGTGTGTTTCCAGTCTACACACACACTCGCGCAACCACTATTGGTGTTTGATCGATGATGTGTGTGTGTGTTTTTATGGAAGGCTAGTGCAAAGTCCCTCTGAGCGCGTCGGAGATGTGCAAAACAGGAAAAAACGCAACACAAACATCGCAGGCAACGCGATCGCGTGCTGGGGTGTGTGCTGCGAAAGCGCATTTGGGAGATACTTTTGATCATCATAATAAATAACACATTATACCCGAAATCAACGAGAAAGTTTTCAATATTCAAGATACTTTATTCTGTGTTTGGTTGCTCTGTAACAACATCCAATACAGTAGCTAAAGCATTGGCTAAAACCAAAAAACACATGGGAATCCCTGCACACATTTTGCACGCATACAGCAGTGGCCTTGACAACATACCACCCAGAAGGGTAGGCTGGTTATTAACCCCTGGAGGTGGTGGCTGAAGGGGTGGGAACCCCCAGCACCACAACACAGCTCCAGGGAGGTATGTGTGCAAACGTGCTTATGAACACGGCACAGGAGATGTGTGCCTGTGTCTGTGTGTGTGTGTGTGTGTGTGTGTGTGTGTGTGTGTGTGTGTGTGTGTGTGTGTGTGTGTGTGTGTGTGTGTGTGTGTGTGTGTGTGTGTGTGTGTGTGTGTGTGTGTGTGTGTGTAATATGGAGCCATGGGGCCTTTATAGACAAACATAAGCATTTCAACAGTGTTGATGGCAAAGATAAGAAACGCACTCGTGAGAAAATCTACACGTGATATTAGTAACGGTCTGAGCCAATTCCTCAGTTCCATGTGGATATGCGTGTATTCAGGCTGATAATCCTTCTACACGTGTTTATGTGCGCTCCAGCCTGATACTGTATATGGCGGGGAGTGGTAGTTTAGACGTAAAACACATGACACAGACACACGCACGCACGTACGCACGCACGCACACAAACACACACAAAACCCAGACACAAAACCAAGACAGACATATACAGAGGCAACAGACACAGAGATTTACCACATGGAATCCCTTTTGGTTGACTATCCACACACACACACACGCTCGCACGCACGCACGCAGGCAGGCAGGCAGGCAGGCAGGCAGGCAGGCAGGCAGGCAGGCAGGCAGGCAGGCAGGCAGGCAGGCAGCACACACACACACACACACACACACACACACACACACACACACACACACACACACACACACACACACACACACACACACACACACACACACACACACACACACACACACACACACACGCTCTCTCTCTCTTGCTATAACACTCACTCACTCACACACTCACACACAGCCCAAAGCGGTCCTCCCGCTGAAACAGTGCTGTCAGACGCTGCGGCCCGTCCAAAGCGGACCAACGGCGTGTCTCCAGGCTGTGTGCGGGGGAGCTCCCGAACCGCCCACTTAGCGGATCGATCAGGCAGCGGCAGCACACTATCGAACGGATCCTCCACATCGTCTCTGTTGCCTGTGCCTCTTAATGCCACGTCTCCCCAGCATTGATTGTGTGCAAAGAGAGGATTTCCTGCCCAATTCACACCCCCCCCCTGCCCCCCCCCCCCACCCCCAAATAATCCACGAGTTTCCCTCTCAGCGTGAATCACTGTTCGCCTGTCTGAAGTCCAGCTTTGTAATTTGTTGGCCGATTGGTTATTTTTCGAAAAACAAAGGGGGGGAAGTATTGTCTATGTGCGGACTGTGCGTAGACAGTTGATTCATCACTGGCCTCGGACGGTGGTGGTCATGGAGGTGGAGACGCAGATCAGCGGAGGGGAGTGTTAGCTCGCCTCCGCTAGTGGGCGTGTATGTGTGTGTGTGTGTGTGTGTGTCAGGGGTGTGTTTGTGTTAGTGAATGTTTGTGCGTGCATGAGTGATGAGGGTTGCAGTTGCTTAATAGACAGATGACGGGTTGCTAAGCAGTAAAGATGGCTTGGACTGTATCCGTGGTCGCCACAACTCAACACAGGCAAGCGAAAATGCTGAGCACGCAAGACTGTTGTTGTGTGTGTGTTTGTGTGTGTGTGTGTGTGTGTGTGTGTGGTTCTGTGTGTGTAAATAAAATGAATTGAAGGGTATATCGCAGGCGGTATCTCAGAGGTAAGACCCTGACCCCCACCCCTCCCCCTCCCTAGTGGACTGGGGGTTGGGGGGGGAGGGTAATTGAATCCCCCTCTTCCCCCCCAAGACTCCCATTTATTTTGCTTATGGGTGTTGTGGGCTTTTACTCCGCTCTCTGCGCGAGCGTTGCCAAGGAAACCGCAAACGACGTGATGCCATTAACTTCTGCCCATAAAAGTTGGTGGTGACAAAATAACAAGGAATCACCTTTAACCTGGATTCACTTGGTTGAGCAGCACCGGAGATGAGGTGTCAGGGCAGTGGAGATGATAAAATGCTCAGGGTCTCTGGTGTGTGTGTGTGTGTGTGTGTGTGTGTGTGTGTGTGTGTGTGTGTGTGTGTGTGTGTGTGTGTGTGTGTGTGTGTGTGTGTGTGTGTGTGTGTGTGTGTGTGTGTGTGTGTGTGTGTGTCTTTGCGTGTGTTTCTGTGTGTGTTTGTGCATGGGAGAGAGTGAGGAGGTAGGCAGAAGTGTATGTGTGTGTCAGCCCTTCTATTTAAGTGAGTGTCTGCATGTTCAGAGTGAATGTGTATGTTTGTGTGTGTGTGTGTGCGCATGACATGTGCTTGCTTATTTGATTTAGGGTCTTTGTGTGTCTTTGTAGGCGCGTGTGCGTGGGTGTGAATGTGTGTGTGTGTGCACAGCGACGGGGGGGCCCGACAGTCCTCAGCCACCACTCTATATTGGACTGGACTGCTCTTCGGACTTTCAGAGCTTGCAGTCCTGTTACTGCAGCTGCTGGGCTGGCCGTCTGCATGGCTCCCTGTGTGTGTGTGTGTGTGTGTGTGTGTGTGTGTGTGTGTGTGTGTGTGTGTGTGTGTGTGTGTGTGTGTGTGTGTGTGTGTGTGTGTGTGTGTGTGTGCGGCATTTGTATTTTGACGGCTTAGGCGGTATGTCATGGGGGTCGTTGTGTTGGGTGGGGGGTATTTTGAAGCAGACTGGACATCTGTCCTCAACAGTGAACCACCCCCCCCACCCCCCCGATCGAAATGAGAATACGCATACACACACACACACACACACACACACACACACACACAACACACACAACACACACACACACACACACACACACACACACACACACATACACACACATCAATTTCCTGTGCTGCTGGTGTCATGGTGGTTTAATGGTGGGTAGTGATCTGAGGGGGTCCACTCTGGATAATGAGAGTGACTGGTGAAAGGTAGCCAATAAGAGAGGCCCGCGATGAGGCCGAGGACCCCAGACACCCACACCCACACACACACACACACACACACACGCGCCAAAGCAAGGAGAGTGCCTCTGCGTGTTTGTGAAGCCAAGCTTGATAAAGAGATAAAGACAAATATTTGCGCTTGGGGAAAAACATGAATTTGTAATGCATGCGTGTGTGTGTGTGTGTGTGTGTGTGTGTGTGTGTGTGTGTGTGTGTGTGTGTGTGTGTGTGTGTGTGTGTGTGTGTGTGTGTGTGTGTGTGTGTGTGTGTGTGTGCACGGGTGGATTGCCTCATCTCAGCGTAGCATGTTAACTGATGGATTGACGGATGACCAAAGCAATCCCCTCTCCCCATTCTCCCTTCCCCCTTCCACCGTCCCAAGCCAAGCAGGGGGTTGTGTGTCATTTCGTCTTCCCTATCTGAATATTTATTTTTTAGAGCTTGATGTCAGACACATACACACACATGTACACACACACACACACACACACACACACACACACACACACACACACACACACACACAACACACACACACACACACACACACACACACGTGGACTTTCTCTCTCTATCTCATGCACACACGCATGGGGTCCTGCCTGTGAACAACTAGAGATAAGAAAGAACATTTCATTAAAGGGGAGCCAGGCTTCTTTCTTCCAGGAAGTCTTCCCTGTCGATCCAAGAGGGCGAGACGGTGCTCTGATCTGTACATTAGGAGGGCAAATGTCATATCCGCACAATTTAATACCGTTTCACGGACGTTATCTGGTAGCCGGTGCCTGTGTATCACGGGTCTGTATCATGTGCGTGTCGGAGTCATAGAGGCCGTGGCTGCAATTACCATCCCTCACATCCATCACCGTTCATCGTACGCTGATAAACGACACTCCTGAGTGGCTGGTATTTGTCTCCCTGTGTGAGGAAATTACATTTGTCATGGTGCGAAGGGAAGACGGTGACTGCGAAGCCCTTCCATTGACAGCAGCTTTGCGCGTTCCAACTGGGAGAAGGGATGAGAAGTGCGGGCGGCAGATAACAAAAAGTCTTGCAGATCATGTTTGTTTTGTTTTCCACTCGGCGGTCCGTCGCTAATAATCACAAGGAATGGCTCGGAATACGCGCGGCCGGTCGCATACGCTAGCTCCCATTAGATGGCCCGCGGTCTGCCCTTTTGTGCGTGCGTATGCGTGCGTGGGCGTGATTAAAACTCACCGTTTGGTCCCAGCGGTGGGGATTATTCTGTCTTTGTCCAAGGGGGGTTTAGGGGGTTCTTGGAAGGGAGGGGTCAGAGTGTAACCACTTAATATGGGCCCCCAGGGGCCATCTGAGCAATTGCCAGTGTCTAATAAAGTTCCACGGGCCCTTTCTCACTTAAATCCCGCCTAGTCGGAGGTCCTGGAAAGTTAAAGACGAAGGGACCCCCAGCCACCGCCGCCTGGGGAGGAGCATGTGTGACAGGTCGTCGTGGCCTCACCTTAACCTCCAGCCAAATTATAATTTGGACCTGGCGCCATCACCGGTCCCTCGCATGACTAGTCAGGCTCCTCGTTCATTTAGGTGGTTAGCAGGTCATTGTTTGCTGTGTGTGTGTGTGTGTGTGTGTGTGTGTGTGTGTGTGTGTGTGTGTGTGTGTGTGTGTGTGTGTGTGTGTGTGTGTGTGTGTGTGTGTGTGTGTGTGTGTGTGTGTGTGTTTTGTGTCATCGCATTTACTGGATTGCTGGTTTTCTTTTTTTTGTCAATGGGATTTTCGGTAGCAACTCCTCTTTCTTTGTGGGGAACTAATTGGCCATTAAGATTGGGAGAGTGTGGCCACAACAGCACTTTTAAGTGGTAATCCCCCACTCACACACACACACACACACACACACACACACACACGCGCGCGCAGAGTGTACTGCTTCGTGCTGGTCTTGACAGACACACGGTGGATAATACACACACACACACACACACACACACAGTGCGCGCACACGTGCGCGCACAGAGTGTACTGCTTCGTGCTGGTCTTGACAGACACACGGTGGATAATAAGCCGGGCGACATTAATTCCCTAGCAGTCGGCGACGCTAACAAACAATGCCACATGTTATCAGCATTGCAGGCCAGCGTCGAGGCTCTCGGGAGGGTAATGAAAGATATCGGCTGGCCGCGACCTTGATAAAAAAAACAACTAAATAGGCTGATTTATATCCACACACACACACACACACACACACACACACACACACACACACACACACACACACACACACACACACACACGACACACACACACACACACATACACACTGTGGAAGGGGACACCAAGCTATCTTGACAGTTGGAGAAATGGCGTTTACTAAATGTGGCCCGACATCGCCTCTTCAGCAGAGATACGGGGAGATAGGCTGAATCCTCCGGCACAGCAAACCACTTTATCCAGGCGTGGAGAATGCTCCGCACACGCCTCATTTGAATTGTGTTAATACACTCATAGCAGATGGATTGAGGGATAGATCCATGCATAGGATGAATGTAGCTTTTTCCTCCATGTATGTTTTTATTAGTTTATGTGCACGTGTGTGTGTGTGTGTGTGTGTGTGTGTGTGTGTGTGTGTGTGTGTGTGTGTGTGTGTGTGTGTGTGTGTGTGTGTGTGTGTGTGTGTGTGTCGTGTGTGCGTGCGTGCGTGCGTGCGTGCGTGTAGTGTGTGTGTATGCGTATATTTACCCTATACATCTCCACCTGCCCGTCTGTAGGCAGCCCGTGTCAGTTGAATGTCTGAATGTATATTTGCATGAATAGGTGAACCGCTCTATTGGGGGCTGGGATGGATGCATCCCTGGGTGAATGGAAGGCAGATGAATAGAGGAATAGATGGAGGGGTGGACAGGGGAGATTATAATGGGAATGTCCTGAGGCTTTGTTGGCCCATCTGAGCCATCATTAGCAGAGATGGTGTCATTAATCAGAGGGAGCTGGGACCGTCCCCTAATCTACACGAGGACCACCACATATCCCAGACATGTGCACGCCTTCATGGGCATGCCGGTCAAGCAACACACGACATAGTACTACTACAAGCTGAAATCGTTGCGTATTTACCTTATTGCAATTCACAACTAAGTTTGCCATAATTTGCATCACTGGCTCTCTTAGCTCACAGCGGACTGGAGTAGATCAGGATATATAAGCACCCCTATGTTCTGAATTGAGAACCTATTCAGAACACACGCCTACTACAAGCTCCACACGTTAAAAGAAAGTATGAACTGATACAAGCTGCACCAGGGTAACCAAACAGTACATGAATAAATAAATGGGAAAAGGGAGACAATCGCAAGATGCCTCAAGACATTCCTGACGAACAATTTATGAAATGTTTGCTCATCCCAAGATTTGACATCATTGCATCCTCCAGTAAAACAAGTTGCGCCAAAACGTTAAATGACCCTGGAAGCCAAGAGTGCACCCCGCGGATGACCTTTCATTCTGTCATTCTCTCTGATCATTCCCAGGAAAATAGCCGTGTCTAATTCTCTCTATCTCTCTCTCTCTCGGTTCTCGTTCTCGTTCTCGTTCTCGCTCTCTCTATTGCCTCTTTTAAGTCTGCAGTGCTCAGAGTTCACCGGAACACGGTAAATCATATCAAATCAACATCTGCCTGTGAAATATGTCACACATGGCCTCACGGCGTGTTCCTTAATCGTCTTTTGTTCCAGAGTTTTGTTCCAGAGTTCAAAGCCAACGTGTCTTTCGCTCCCCGAACCGTACTTTACTTTTAGAAAAATAAATTTAATACAGAAAAAAAAAAAAGGTATTTATTTTGGAAAGTGCACCGTTCAAAGGGCCGGTGGAGTATCAGCCGTCATCGCAGACAACGTCTTAGTTTTCGTAGTCATGACTTTGCATCTTGCGAGGGATGGCTAAGTCTCATCATCACTCCCAATGCCACACATCATCCAGACGCCCGTGACAGCCGGCAAATCTCCTGGCCCGCCTCTTACCGTTAAGGAGCTGAGTGCGGCACGCTGAAGGATAGATACCACGTTATTATTGATATTACATATTGATAGTCCCCCGGGGAACGTCTTGATGTGCTCACGACACCGCCATCATCCATTAATCTTTTTTTCCAGACCCTTGATGTTGAAATCTCAGAGTCGCTCTCAACTCACTCTCACAAAAAAAAAACTCTTGGGAAAGTATGGAAAGTTGGTTGTGGTATCACCGGGATGGCACCTACTTTTGGAAATGTTCCCTACAAGAGTGAGCACAATATGAAGGGGAATTCTGAGAGGCTTCTCTGCTTTGTGTTTGAGGTATGGGAGTCAAAACTTGAGTATGTGTTAGGTCATGTGAACCGGCGCACACAGCAACGCCCAGGGGCTAGAAACATCATCATCAACGGGTTATATAGTTCAGGTGGCCAGCTCCTCTTTTTGAAAGTCCTGAGCCAGCTCTAGAAGCCTTCTGGCTTTTTGGACGCCCAGACATCATCCTTCACTACAAAAGCCACCACGGCTCACCTGTAACTTCAGCCCTCACATAGCTTTTGAGAGAATGAAACGTGAGAGCCGGTATGTTAGCCCGAGGTACAGGACTAGGGGAAAAAGGCTTTTGGTGGCAGAAGAGCAATCAGAAAGGGAAAGGGGAGGCGGGATGACCATAGGACATCCTCTGATGCATTATTAATGACATGACACGAAGAGAGAGAGTTGTTTTCTGCAATCCAAAGTCCTCAAAATGGCTGCCGAGAGGACTATTTCATTTGAAGTCTTTGTTACGAATGGCCGCCTGCTCCCTTGATCCCAGCTTCAAGTGAATTCATGTGTGTGTGTCTGTGTCTGTGTCTGTGTTGTGTGTGTGTGTGTGTGTCTGTGTCTGTGTCAGTGTGTGGGTTTGTCAAGGGAATGTGTGTGTGGAGCAGATTGAATAATTCATCTACTTTGTGTGTGTCAGATAGGATAGCCTTCATTATTGATGAGCTCTGATGCCACACTAGACACAGAGTCAATGAAGACCGCAGGGACACACACACACACACACACACACACACACACACACACACACACACACACACACACACACACACACACACACACACACACACACACACACACACATAGACCGAGACACATACACACATCCATGAACATACTAGTTACAAAGACACACACATACATACACAGGTGCACGCACAAACACGCATACACAAACACAGACACGCAGACACACACACTTATTGGAATTCTGAATCATGTTACGGGCAGTGTTCTGCAGCTCTTTGTGTCATTCGATTCAATCGCAGTGCGAGATCCAGACAATCCACACACTTATAAACATCTCATATTTAGCATTCACACCGGGTTTCAAGGCAAAATGTCAGTTGGAAGGCAGATGGGCTTAAAAAATAAATACGCTCAACCCATCTCTACCACAGGAGTAACAACACCCCTCGGAGCCGTTGCTCTCGACGTTGAAGAATAAAGTGCTAAAGCGTGTCAATGCCCCCCCGCCCACTTTAACAGAACCTCCTCCTCCCCCTGCTTTCCTTTCCCCAGTTCTGAGAGAAGACTTCCGCCAGACCCCCAGCGACGTGGTGGTTGCGGCGGGCGAGCCGGCCGTCATGGAGTGCATCCCCCCCAGAGGCCACCCGGAGCCCACCATCTCCTGGAAGAGGAACAACGTCCGGGTCAACGACCGCGACGAGAGGATCACTGTACGTCTTAAAGAAAAAACGTTTTTCTCTTTTACGGTCAATCACTTGTGTTGGTTTATTTGTGTTGAGCGGGAACAGGGGGCGGTGTTTTATCCCCTCATTAGCCAGGTGGTCATCCATATATTTTGTGGCCGCTTGATGGGCGATCAATAGCTAGTATTGCCATTGATGGAAGGACAATTGTCGCGGCATCTTGGACATGCAGAAGGCCCCCCCCTTTATTACGGATCAATGTGATTCCATCATCACCGATAATGGAGAAGTAATGCTGTTATGGCGCCGCATCGATCTGCCTTCGATCCATTGCATGTCTTCTGCGCGCTCGGCCTACCTTGCTGAAATTGGCATCGGCTTGCAGTCCATTTTTTTTTTTACCCACATTCTTGCATTAAAAAAAAACGATGATACAATTATAAAAAATGATGGAGCAGATTTCTGGGATGGGGGGTGATGAGTCATTGAAGAATGAGCAGAACACTGCCGTATTTCTCGGCCCTGCTGGGCCCGAAGGCACAGACGGCGTGTCAGACAGCAGTTGAAATACGAGAGGAGCCTATCCCATCGCTACTCACTCACATTGACAGTGGGTCTGCTATTCTAGCGAACATGATTCTGTATCCTGTTCCCCCACTTCCACTGCGTACGTCCATGTCTCGCTTTCCCTACTTTCATCCTCTTCTACCCAACTTCTCTGTCCTTAAGTGCTCCCTTCCTCACTAACCTCCCCGTCTTTCCTCTCTCTCTCTCTCTCTCTCTCTCTCTCTCTCTCTCTCTCTCTCTCTCTCTCATCTCTCTCATTCTCTCTCTCTCTTCTCTCTCATCTTCTCTCTCTTCTCTCTCTCTCTCTCCCCCCCCCCGCCTCGGCTTCTCGATGGCTTCCCCCTCTCCAGATTCGAGGAGGGAAGCTGATGATCTCCAACACCAGGAAGAGCGAATCGCGGCATGTACGTTGCCGTCGG
>OLKM01000007.1:1130768-1148268 GCA_900291075.1 Melanogrammus aeglefinus
ACACTTAAACCCAAAAATGTAAAATGCCTGTTAGGCATCTATGGTACCGCTTAAAAAAATAATAAAAAAAGAATGAACAAATTCCAACCTCTAACAGGAGATTTATGATATGTACAAGCAAGTGCTTACAGAGACACAGATGATACAACGAAGCAGGACACAAATACTAAAAACACTTCACAAAACACTAAATTTCTATTACTATTACATCTGTGGGCAAGAAGCTTATTCCCAACAACAGATGTTGGGCAAGATGGGGTTCAGTAGGCCTGGCATACGTAGCTGCTTAACTTGAAGATGTACACACACACAACACACACACACAACACACACACAACACACACACACACACACACCACACACACACACACCACACACACACACACACACACACACACACACACACACACCACACACACACACCACACACATCACACACACACACACGTCACTCTCTCTCTCTCTCTCTCTCTCTCTCTCTCTCTCTCTCTCTCTCTCTCACACACATAATCATCTCTCTCTCACACATACAAAAAAGTGAATGCTGTGCGGCACACACTCCACTATCTCTCTTTTACCATAGTCAGACTCTCCCTCCCTCTGCATCCCTCTCTTTCTTTATCTTCATTTCTCACGTTCACCTCACCACCTTCTGGCCTTCGTCCAAAGCACCACCCTCTGAGCGAGGGGCCGGTAAAACACCCTCCACCTCATTGGAGCTGCGAGGCCGGCGAATATAGACCTCACAGTCTACTCACTTCAAACTTCTCCCCGCAATGTGTTCACACTATCTGCTTGTCTCATTGTTAACGGACGGCCTCCGTCCCAACAACACATTTCATTCATGACAAGTTCTGTCTCTTTATCGTTGTTTTCATTTCATGTCGTTTTCATTTCTTCCACCGCTCATCCCCCCTCCTCCCTTGTTGGTGTTCTCTGTCCACACCCCCCCACCCCAGGGGGTCCATCCAGTGAGTAATCCATTTCATCTTTATCTTTTGATCTTTGCATAATATCTGTGACCGTGTGTGTGTGTGTGTGTGTGTGTGTGTGTGTGTGTGTGTGTGTGTGTGTGTGTGTGTGTGTGTGTGTGTGTGTGTGTGTGTGTGTGTGTGTGTGTGTAGTTTTGTGTGCCTGCGTGTGTTTTCATCTTGTTGACCTCGTCAATTGATCTGCCCCCCCCCCTGGTACATTCTGTTGTATTGTATCATGATATCAGCCTGAACCCCAACACACACACACACACACACACACACACACACACACACACACACACACACACACACACACACACACACACACCTCCTTCTTTCCCATCAGCTATGCTTTTCCACTGATTGGCATGTGTGTGGGGTAAGAGGAAAATCAATAAGGATTACTGTGACCTTTGATTTTTTTTCTACCAGTCACTCCAATCCAATCTTTATTAGCTCTACTGGGGGAAGGAAGGCTGCTGTCCAAAAAATTGCATCGTGCCTTCTCTCTTACATTCCACCAAGTCTGATGACCTCTCTTTTATCTCTGTTTCTCTCTTTTCGCCATTGCACGCATCAACACAGATACCCACACACAAACACGAATACACACACACACACACACACACACACACACACACACACACACACACACACACACACACACACACACACACACACACACACACACACACACACACACACACACACACACACACACACACACACTCTGGCATCCTTCTGATAGGCAGGACTTGGACTTGGTTGGTGCATTCGTCTTTCAATTTGATGGATTATTTATTGCGAAAAGGGAAAAGTTTGAAAATAAACCAATTTGTTTGAGGGGCAAAGATTAAATACAAACTTCCAGTAGGTTAAATTGATGGTATATAAAAGAGAATGGAAAAGCTGGGGGGGGGGGGGTTTGGTGTGTGAACGAGAGAGAGATTTGAGAGAATTTGAGAGCGATAGAAAGGAGAGAGAGAGAGAGAGAGAGAGAGAGAGAGAGAGAGAGAGAGAGAGAGAGAGAGAGAGAGAGAGAGAGAGAGAGAGAGAGAGAGAGAGAGAGAGAGAGAGAGCGAGAGAGGGCGAGAGAGGGCGAGAGAGGGCGAGAGAGAGAGAATATGATGCAGTGTGTAAACTTACCTTACTTAACAATGTGTGGTAATATTAATACAGGATACAGTCATTTGATCAAACCGTGATTATCACTTCATAAGCCCAATGTGTCTAGACCCCTTTTTGAATAAGCCGTATTCATGCAATCTAATTGTTCTGTAATTATACCCGAGGCACTCAGGGAAAATGAAAAACAGCCACGACAACGCAACCCCTTTTCACAGCATATGAGATCCAGGCTTCTGCCATATGCCTGCTTATGTAACTCCTGCATTTGTCTCTGGGACTAAATGAGCCGTCATTGAAGATAGAAATAACCTTGTGTCTGTCTTCACTCCAAAGACAAACAGTTAGATGATCAACCGCTTCTTCGTGCCAGCGCTGAGCGCTACTTTAATCTCATAATGGCATCAGGATTTCTTTGGGAGGGAACGCGTCCTTCTATCAGTGATGCACAACCCATTCTCGACATATTCTTTTTTTTACATTCCGTTAAGAGCAGCTTTGAATTATCGTTTAATCACACCAAAGAAAAAAAATAAACGCGAGCCGTTTTTCAGTTGGCATTTGAATACGCTGACATTTCAGGAGTCGGTTGGGGGAGGTGGAGCATGTGTGTGCGTGTGTGTGTGTGTGTGGGGAGTGTGTGTCGGGGGTAGGGCGCGGCGGGGGGGGGGGGGGAATCAGTTGGGCAGATTGTACTGCTAAACATACAAGGGGCCGGCGGTGCAGGAGTGCGTGTAGAGATGTGCGAGCACGTGTGAAACCCGCCGTCTGCTGTGCTCGTCGTGGGGCTCTGACAGCTGCCTGTCATCTCGGGGCCCCTCAGGAGACAGGGTGTGTGTGTGTGAGTGTGTGTGTGTTTATAGGTGTACATAGGAGAGTGTGTGTGTGTGTGTGTGTGTGTGTGTGTGTGTGTGTGTGTGTGTGTGGTGTGTGTGTGTGTGTGTGTGGTGTGTGTGTGTGTGTGTGTGTGTGTGTGTGTGTGTGTGTGAGAGAGTGTGCGTGCGTGTGCGTGTGTGTGTGTGTGCGTCCACGCGTATGTGTGTGTGAGAGAGAGTGTGCGTGAGTGTGCGTGTGTGTGTGTGTGTGTGCGTGTGTGTGTGTGTGCGTGTGTGTGTGTGTGTCAGTGTGTGAGAGAAGATGGGCTTCTCTCCGACTCCATGGAGTGGCTCAGCATGCTGGTGAGTCACGCAGTGAAAGTAACAAGTAGAACTCTGATCTCTCTTAGCGGGAGCACAGTATGGGGCGGAACAAAACGCTCTGGAGCGCACCGTGTCAAGCACACTCCCACACACAGACACACACATACACACACTTACAACACAGACACACACACACACAGCCACTTGCATACACAAGCAAATACACACACACAGACACACAAATTCATATACAGACATACACACACACACACACACACACATACACACATATACGTGCACATGCATACAGAACTCAGAGAACACTCGCATTGGACTTGTAGCAGTCCAGGTCCTTCCCAACAACCTTCTCAGCATCAAGGCTAAGGTCCAGGGCTCAAAGGCATCGGGTCTATTTTCGTCTCGGCTGACACCTTGCCCTTGTTATAACTCACATCTCCACCGCTATTAGAACTCTGCTGGCTCCTTTGAATTCCACACTAAAGCACTTCATACGCATCATCCCCTTTAAGCCCCTCGTCAGCACCACCGTTCGCTTACGCGGTTATTAGTTTACGTGCTGTCGTTAGTTCAAAAACCCAGGCGATGAAGCTCATTTAAATTGTAAAAGGGATGACTTTTTTTTTTTTTTATACAGAGCCAGTCTCACCGTTTGATATTTAACAAGAGTAGTCGTCATTTGATGTAACGGCGCCTTGGTGGTTAGCATCACACAAGGCAAAACTCAGCAGCTGAACATCCAGAATGAAAGAAGAAGCAAATTTGCTTATACGTATATTCTTCGTCAGTTTACATTTCAGCTGTGTGGCTACAACCTCTCTCCCACCCCTGTGCTTTTTTTTTAATGCCACTAGCATGGTTGCTAACGTCGCTCTGTGCCCTAAATCTAAGCAGTCGGTGTCGCGCGGCACGGCCGTTATCGCTAATTATTTATTACCACCCGAGGGCAAGTGCAGGCACGCCGACTCAAATCAAACACAGCCGTCGTCCAGACGGCGCTGCGCAGTAGAGGGAAGCAGAATTTCTTTTTCAAATTGTCTTTGTTTATTTATTAATCTTTCATCCCAGTACAGTCACTGTAAGATGTGGGTCACCGTCATGACGTTTCCGTGGCACGTGCCACCACATGTTAAAGACAGTCCATGCATTGGCAGTTTTTTTTCTCCCTGGAGTGTGAATGGTTTAAATGTGTTTGCATGCAGCCTTGTGCTCCAATGGTGTATAAAACCATTATGCATCCACGTGTTTGTGTGCGTGTATGTGTCTGTGTGCGTTTGTGCTTCATCATTTGTCTATTTGCAGAGGCCAAACGGTATGGTCTGAATGTTACGCAGCATTTCTTGAGTATTTCACGCCTTGCGTCAGCTCTGACGAGAACTCCCTGTCTGTAGCCAGTCAAGAGGTGAATGCGTGTGTACACACACACTGGCTAAACAGAAGATATACTTCCACTCAGCCTCGTGGCTGTAGATTTGAAACAACAGGGGACTGGGAGGGGGACTGTGTGGACTGGGAGGGGGGGGGCCGGGGGTCTGTGACCTTTCAGGGGTCAGTGGGTGGCTGGGCCCTGGTTCTGATCCCCCTGACCTTTAGCTCAGACCCCCCACAGGCTGTAATTTATCCAGCGCTGAACGTGTGGAGCACTCCCTGCTGTGTCCTGCAGCCCCCCTGTCCCCCCCTAAAACACCCCCACCCCTGAGGCTCTCAGACACCGGAGGAGAACGTGCAACAATAGGTTGATACATGCATGTTTAAATATATGCACATGTTGGACCATTTCTGTTTGTTTGGGAGGCTATTCCACTTGGATGAATCCCGTTCCAGTGTTGGATAAACTGTGGGATTTATATTCAGAATCCAAGACTTAAATTATTGTCCAAAACTGAATCAAGTGTTACTTTCAGTTTCTCCCTACTGATCAGTGGTGTATTGGCGTCAGTCAAACTGTAATGATTGACCGATAACCAATTCCCCCCGTCCACCCTGTCAAACTTTGTCATGTCGCTGTGGTTCAGAAGGACGCAACTGAAAGCTGACACGTTGTCCTGGGTTCTGTGTCTTGGGGTGATTCTAGCCTCTATCCAAGTGTGCTGTTGGAAGGAGAGTGGTTATTAATGTGTGGAGCTTTTGGGACGGCGTCAAGACGGCTTGTGATGTGTGTCGTTGTGATATTAGATTCTGCTTCTAAACTAAGCCCCCCCATTTGGCGCTGGATCTTTAATCAAAAGAGTATTAAACAGAGAAAACATCCCCTGATGCTGCTGAGGCCAGAACACATCTCCCCAAACCCCGAGGACAGTTAAGAACGCACAAACAAGAGAGGGAGTCTCCAAACCAGTTTGAATCCAAAGTCTCCTGATGAAAGCATAGAGGGGAGGGGAGGGAGGGGCAGGAGGTGGTTGGGGGGGGAGGGGGACTAGGGGGGGGTGGACGTTGACAAGCCCTCCATTTCATCGTCTCTCTCAATCTCCATCCTCCCTTTACTTTTATCTCCCGTTACCTTCAACATTACTTTTATCGCTCCGCACGACGGCTGCTCTTGCTGTCGAACTCAATACTTCCATTACGTTCTCTCTCGCTCCCTGTTGCCCTCTCTCTCTCTCTCTCTCTCTCTCTCTCCCTCCCGCTCCCCTGTTCTTCAGTAATTGAGAGTGAAACTGGAAGAGATACAGGAGATCAGGTGGGACGATGAGGAATCAATTAGGCCCAGCCGAGGGCGGCATTATGCATTCACACTCTCCCCCCCGGGGGGGCTGTGGAGGGGGGCTGCTGCAGAATCAATAGCTATCATCGAGGCGTGTGTGTGTGTGTGTGTTTGTGTGTGTGTGTGTGTGTGTGTGTGTGTGTGTGTGTGTGTGTGTGTGTGTGTGTGTGTGTGTGTGTGTGTTTCTGCGTGCATGTGTGTGTGTGTGTGTGTGTGTGTGTTTCTGCGTGCATGGGGGAGCTGGTGCGAGTGCGTGTGTGTTTGTTTGTGTGTGTGTGTGAAGCAGGCCAGCTTTTAACATAGGTTGTGTCTTTTATGCACATATTGTCTTCGGTTATAACCATTTCATGCTTGTTTGTGTGTGTGTGTGTGTGTGTGTGTGTGTGTGTGTGTGTGTGTGTGTGTGTGTGTGTGTGTGTGTGTGTGTGTGTGTGTGTGTGTGTGTGTGTGTGTGTGTGTGCATGTGTGGTTGTGTGTTTGGACATTACTAATATGCATCTTTCATTTCATTGTTGCATTCCTTATAAATGTTTTTGTTGTCCCAATATCACGACCATCACTATGATTCCATCCATCTGTGCCTCCCTGCAGTGTCGCCCCAGATTGTGGTCAGGCCCAGGGACCAGATTACAGCCCCGGGAAGAACCGTAACCTTCCTCTGCGGCACCAAGGGGAACCCACCGCCAGCCGTCTTCTGGCAGAGAGAAGGCAGTCAGGTGAGGCTTCGTTTTCAGCACTTCATATTCTCGTTTAGCGTCCTTGGTGGCTCTATACACACCCACTGAGCGGCTTTGCCAGTCCCCTGTTGTTGTTTTCGTTGCATTAGAAAACCTCCCCCTTCACTCTAGTTCATGATGATATATTTTTCTCATTGATTTCATGAATGTGAAGTGTTCTAAGCAGTAGTGGACTCACTGAGCTCCTTCGCCACTCCTGTTGTTAATTTCATTAGAAAACCATCCCACCTCACTCAATAAATTAAGTTCAATTAATTATTTAATTACTATTTTAATATATTATAAGTGCTTCATGACATTGACCTAATAAACCATCTCATTATCGAGGGTTATTCTAGAGGTTCTCATGACAAGATTGTGTTCAATCAGGTTTGTTAAAAGATACGTCCTTTGGTTTCACAGCAGGTTTCAAGGTGGTTTGTACTTGAGACGGTCATTAGCAGGCGTCTGAATTAGCATTTGAAACCAATACGTATGCTTTGATCCTCTCAATATCAGCCTTCCCCGCATGGAAGTCGTCAGCCGCCAGTGTTTTGGTAAAGCAGGCCTGTGTAGTGGCTGTCATTCCCCTTCGCTTTCCTCTGTGTGAAGCTTAGCGGGCTAGCATGACTCACATACATACAGAGATACTGATACATAAATATAACACACTCTCTATGTCCCTCTCTCGCTCTCTTTTTTTTCTCCCGCTCTCTCTCTTCTCTCGCTCTCTCTCCTCTCTCTCTTCTCTCGCTCTCTCTCTCTCTCTCTCGCTCTCTCTCTCTCTTCTCTCGCTCTCTCTCTCTCTTCTCTCGCTCTCTCTCTCTCTTCTCTCGCTCTCTCTCTCTCTTCTCTCGCTCTCTCTCTCTCTTCTCTCGCTCTCTTCTCTCGCTCTCTTCTCTCGCTCTCTTCTCTCGTCTCTCTTCTCTCGCTCTCTTCTCTCGCTCTCTTCTCTCGCTCTCTTCTCTCGCTCTCTTCTCTCGCTCTCTTCTCTCGCTCTCTCTCTCTCTTCTCTCGCTCTCTCTCTCTCTTCTCTCGCTCTCTCTCTCTCTTCTCTCTCGCTCTCTCTCTCTTCTCTCGCTCTCTCTCTCTTCTCTCGCTCTCTCTCTCTTCTCTCGCTCTCTTCTCTTGCTCTCTCTCTCTTCTCTTGCTCTCTCTCTCTTCTCTTGCTCTCTCTCTCTTCTCTTGCTCTCTCTCTCTTCTCTTGCTCTCTCTCTCTTCTCTTGCTCTCTCTCTCTTCTCTTGCTCTCTCTCTCTTCTCTTGCTCTCTCTCTCTTCTCTTGCTCTCTCTCTCTTTCTCTTGCGCTCTCTCTCTCTTCTCTCTCCTCTTCTCTCTCCTCTTCGTCCTCTCTCTCCTCTTCTCTCGCTTCTCTCTCTCTCCTCTCTCTCTGCTCTCTCTCTCCTCTCTCTCTCTCTCTCGCTCTCTCTCTTCTCTCTCTCTCTCCTTCTCTCGCTCTCTCCTCTTCTTCTCTCGCTCTCTCTCTTCTCTCGCTCTCTCTCTCGTCTCTCTCTCTCTCTCTCTCCTCTCTTCTCTCTCTCTCTCTTCTCTCGCTCTCTCTCTCTCTTCTCTCGCTCTCTCTCTCTCTCTCGCTCTCGCTCTCTCTCTTCTCTCGCTCTCTCTCTCTCTTCTCTCGCTCTCTCTCTTCTCTCCGCTCCTCTCTCTTCTCTCGCTCTCTCTCTTCTCTCGCTCTCTCTCTTCTCTCGCTCTCTCTCTTCTCTCGCTCTCTCTCTTCTCTCGCTCTCTCTCTCTCTCTTTAGATATCTCTCGGAAACTTTCACACACAGATACGCACAAGCACATACAAGCGTATGGACACAAATACACCCCCAGTACAAGCACATGAATACAGAAAACACAAATAACACCTGCTCAATACCTGTTCAAAGAGACAGCTCTTTGAACCCATAAGAGCCCCTTCCTGTTGGAATGCAGAGAGAGAATGGCCTGATGGGAATGTGTGGTAAAGATTAGAGACCGAAAGAGAGAGAGGGGGTGGGGGGGAGAGAGAGGGATGAGAGGGTGGTGGAAGGAGCTTGGGGTATGTGAGTGGGAGCGAGCAAACAGGAGTGCAAGGGAGAGATAATCAGAGCGGAGGTATTGAATAGGAGAGTGGGGGAAGTGGCACATTTACAATTCCACGCAATACAACCATGCCAATGTCACTTCCCAAAATCTGTAGTGAGTTCAATAGAACGAATGTAGGAACGGGAACGTGGTTGGATAACCCGAGGCCTTCTGACTAGCTCACATATGTTTGTATTGTTGTTTTTTTAGAAGGCTGTTAGAGTTGCCGGATCTATTTCTGAAGTTCCTTTGAGCAACACATACGGTCCCTGAATACCAAGATGCACTTGGCTGAAAGGTGTTGGACATGCTACAGATGGTATGATCGTGATCTGTTGATCTATGCAGAACACTGGAGCAATGGTTTCACGCTCCTCCTTGCAAATACTCTGTAAAAAAAAGTCAGACCCAGTAGTATTTGCCTTCTCACCATCCTAACAAATATTTTATTTAATGCCTCCAGGAATTCAGGCATTATTATATACTCATACAAGACTTATTTTATACTTATATAATACACTACATGAGAACATATGATTTTGAAGAAATTGAATCTGAGTTCAGTTTGAGTTCAGTGGGTTCAGTTTGTTTTATATAGTTCCCTGGATGCTACTTTGCCTTTCATATGAAACATGTTCTTCTCTAAATGGTCCCACATCTCCATACATATAGTTCAGAAGATAACCTTTAAGTCTCGTTGTTATGGAGATGCTCGGATAGGAATGCACAAAATGTCAAAGTGTCATCTGAAATGCTGTGTTCTACCTCTTACTTTGGGGGATGAGATTACATCTCCTTCTGCCAAATGCCTTTTGTGTACTTTGATGAACCGTATTTTGCACGCACCGCATGCAGCAGGCGCACAGCGCGCGCACAACACACACACCACACACACACCACACACACACACACACACACACACACACACACACACACACACACACACACACACACACACACACACACACACACACACACACACACACACACACACACACACACACACACACAAAGACTTGTATGCACTCCCACAAACACACACACAGGGTTGATTAATTATGAATTTCAACGCGCTATAGATTCTCAATAAAATGAGCTACATGTTTACCTGCAGAATATATTCATAAACACATCCCCACACACACACACCACACACACAGTTAATATGATTATATATGTAAACTACCTACAAACATGCGTCACTCAGTGTATAATCAATCCCAACATCCATTCTCCTGTCCCCCATTCATCCAATCTCCGGTTCAGGGTCGCAGGGTGATATGCTACTGTCGTCCTGCATCCCTCTTTCACCTTATTAACAGAATAATTCAACCTACTCAGATATTGTTAATTATTCTCAATAACTTATTTTCATTTTTTCATACCCTACCCTAGTATTCAAGCCCTTTTGAAAAGCATAGAGAATCAACATACATGTCACATCCTCCACATTTTATTTTTTAATAAATGGCCGCCCATTGAAATGGGTGTAGTTTTGCTCAATAGAGGCTGCCTGAGAGTGTGGCCTCGGTGTCAATTGGCCCTAACCTTTATAACACCTATTCTTCTCTCATCCATGGCTCAGTGTAGGGCATCATCGGGTCGAGCGTTAAAAAAAGTTAGCGTTAAAAAATACTGAGAAAATTACCACAAACATGAACTTGCACTGATATAAAGGTCAAAGAAAAAAAAACCTGAATGTTACCCTGAAAAAAAGCGTGCAAACCAACAAAATACTTACATTGCATACACCACCCCACACACACCCCACCACCCCCCCCCCCCCCCCCTTCCCTATAGATCCTGCTGTTCCCCATCCAGGAGCCGTCCCAGGTGGGTCGCTTCTCTGTGTCTCTGAACGGCGAGCTGACTGTGGCGGACGTGCGTCCAGAGGACTCTGGGTACTACATCTGCCAGGCCATCAGCGTTGCGGGCAGCGTGCTCACCAAGGCCCTGCTGGAGGTGGAGAGTGGTGAGTCTCTAGGTCCCATTTTAAATTGTAGTTCTAGTTCTAGTTCTGTTGCTAGCGCTAGCTCTAGCACTATGTATGGAGGTAGTTGTAGCTCTAGTTCTAGTTCTGTTGCTAGCGCTAGCTCTAGCACTATGTATGGAGGTAGTTGTAGCTCTAGTTGTAGCTCTAGTTCTAGTTCTGTTGCTAGCGCCAGCTCTAGCACTATGTATGGAGGTAGTTGTAGCTCTAGTTCTAGTTCTAGTTATGTTGCTAGCGCTAGCTCTAGCACTATTTATGGAAGTAGCTCTAGTTTTAGTTCTTGTTCTGTTTCTTACATTTGCAGTTCTAGTTCTACAACCTTACAAGCAACTTACAAACATTCATACACAAGTTCACTCACCGACTACGGTGTCAACCATGCAAGGCGACAGCCAGCTCCTCAGGAGCAGTTAGGTGTCTTGCTCAGGGACACCTCGACACTCTAGGAGGAGCACAGGATCGAACTGGCAACCTTTTAGTTAATCAGTAGCATGTAGCATTACAAAGTGCCTTCAGTTTCACCCAATAAGCATCGCTTCATCCTATCTGGGAGAGCACGTGCAATTCATTATTCCATTTCAGACTGAGGGCTGTAGATGAACAACCAATAAAACACAGCCATGCATGTTTCATTACGTTACAGACCCATTATATGGGGCTTAATGTTGTGGACCACACACACATAGTTTCCGATGTATAGGGGGGGGATGGACAAGCTTTGGTTATTTGAGATTCCAATTTACAGCAATCAGATTACAAAGAGAAAATAAAACTGTTGTGATCAGTTAGGATGAATGCAACAGACTTCTAAGTACATAAAGTCATTTGATTACATGCCGGTAATCACATTGGAGATATGGCGATTTAACAGCACAATTAGTTCCAGCCATTGGGGGTTATAGAGAGATTGGTTGGATTGCGCTGCTGTTTTCTTTCAAGCCTAATTGTTTTGCTGTGGCATGTTGTTGTGTTCTGCGGTGCTTTATTCTAAAGCTCAGTTTGAATTGACTCAATTTTCCCATTGGATCACTGAGCCTGCTTGCGTCCATGAAAAACCCCAACCTTGTGAATTCACATCCGTTGTTTATGGCAGTGTAATATTCTGCTTAATAACTCTGGCAGGCTGCTGCTCTGCAAGGCCCCTCCTCTTCCCTCCCTTTTCAATCCCCTCCACCACCTCCCCACCCCCCCACCCCCCCCCCCCCTGTATGTTAACCCAAATAAATGTGGAAATCCTTCAAATGCGTCCTAAATTAAAATATCCTCCTCCCACCGAAAATGAGCAAACAGCAGGAGGCCTAGTCTGATGTAATCAAACAGGACAAGTGGCGATGCCGCTATGCAAATCAGCCTCCCACAGCATATGCTTCCCTCCCCCACCCCTTCTACCACCACCACCACCACCACCACCACCACCACATCACCACACATCAACCCCCCCCCCCCCCCAACCGAGACCCGTTCTTACCCTGCATTCATCAAATAAATAGGAGGTTTAGCATGGAGAGTACCTAGCATTTTCATTACTTGCCCTCCAAACGTTTAGCCTAGCCTAGCATAGCCTAACGAATCTGAACCCAGCTACACCCAGCACATTGGAATGAGGATATATTTCCCTAACAATGGGTATAATCTAAATAATATAAAAATAAGTACTAAAAGAAGGATTCCTGTTATTTTGAGATCCTTTTTTCTATGTACTCAAAGACACATGACTTGATGTAAAAAGACAAAATACATGAAATAAACCACCCAAAAGGTTCCATTCGAACTTTTAAAAGCATACCAATGGCAGAGAGAGGAGCAGAGAGGTGAGAGGAGCAAGATAAGAGTGGAGCAGCGTTCCGGTTTGCACTTTATCCCGCTTTTAAGCCTGCGTTGGAGTAGCCTGTGATTGCTGCTCGGGGTGGAACGCGCACTGCTCTCAAGCTCCTTCAAACCCCTCAGTACTACCATTTATGAATGTGCCTGAAATGATACGTCTGGTCTAAACTAAACACAACCATGTCGGCTGGCAGCACTAAACCGCCGGTGTTTACGTTGAACTTCTGCACACACAGGGAACAGTGCCATATATGTCCCGGGGCCGTGTGTAGTTGCGATCCTTTATGGTTGCCACTGCCAGTGTATGTAGGATGTTGAGTGTTTGTCATAGTGACTGACTGTTTGAGGTTCAAGTGAAGGACAGGTGACCCCCCCCTCTTAAAGACACGGAGTCACCCAGGCTTTGCTTTGAACCCCGCGTTCATCTGTAATGAATGGCGTTCTTCCACCACCCTTGGGCTTTAAGAAGCTTCCGCAGAAACATTTAGCAGTCACGATGCAAGCTCTGCCGCATTACACCGTCTTTCTCTTTGTCTTTGAAAATATATCTGGATGTATATTTCATGGATAGTATTTGGAAAACTCCTTTGGGGCAGTTTCCCGAACGATATTTCTCCACTAATCTGCAGTATGCAGGGAGAATCAGTAGATCTGTTGTTCTACGGTTCCACCATGTCGAGGCCTCCCTTGGGTACGGGAATAATTTAAATCTCAAAGGAAATGTGTTATCTCAAAGAAAACTGTTGAAATACACTGGATGCGCCGTGTTATTATTCGTAGTTGGGAGAGAGCGATACCAATCATGGGACTAGATAGCATAGACATCTTTTTCGGTTCACTAAGAATTAAGCGATGTATGTTGTTGGTATGCTGCCGATTTGACTGCCGGCTACCATCATGACATTTTTTTAGCATATCGATGCATGATTACATTAATATCATTGGTTCTTAGAGGCAGAATTAGAAATCGCATGCTAAATATTGTATGTAGTCATCTAGCTCCAACATGTCGTCAATGCACATGTGAACTAGGACAGGTCCAATGAGATGTACAAGTTTAGTGCCAGGGGGAGCGCTGCCTTTGGAAACTATTTTGGACATGCTTTTGGTGCTGCGGGCTACACTAGAAGGCAACAAAAATATAATCCAGTCCCCATATATGAAACTAAAGTCCCTTTTACAATCCGCTTTGGAGGATGACACATAACCAACCATGTATAGTATAACATGCATGCTTTTAGTTGGTTTTAAACATCTTTTTTAAGGTACGAATAATTTCTTCAATTCAGCATGACATAAGGTGACATGTAGTCGGACTACAGGTGGATAATTTTGTGTCCATCGGGGGACATGTCCCTCAGCCCTCCTTCGCTATGTTTCAGATTGAACCTCACCATCACTCCCCCTCTCCCTTCCAGCTACTTCGGACCGCGTGCCGCCCATCATCCGCCAGGGACCGGCCAATTACACGCAGGCTCCGGGCTCCACTGCCCAGTTACAGTGCCACATCTTGGGCAACCCCCTTCCCAGCATCCAATGGGAGAAGGACGGCCAGAGGATCCTAGGGAGTGACGGGCGAATCAGCTTGATGGAAAACGGCACCTTTCAAATCACCAACCTTCAGGTATTTCAGTAAACAATTCAACAGTTATGTTTCATAATGATGAAAGAACGCTTGGTTGAACCATTCAGCATTGTACACACTGTATACATTTGTGTCTCTGACTTCTCTGCAAGGACAGTTTGAAGAGTTGTCGGATACATCGCCCTTGCTAATTTATCATAATACTAAGTCGAGTTATACTGCAATAGTTGTGCTGTGTATTCTTTTTTTTTTAGGACACCACTCAATTCATTCCCCTACTTACCTCAGCGTGTCTGGATGTGCTTTGCTGATAACGCTCGAACATCGGCAAATTAATACGCTGGTGCCATGGGACGCTAATGCGCATGATGAAATGACACCGTTTTAATTGCACTGGGGGACAAAAAAAAGAAGAGGATCCAATATTTAAACGGAGAACGTGTTCATGGTTGCGTCCCGACAATGTGCATTTTAAAGCGGAGGGGTGGAAAAAGACTGCAACATTAGCCCGCGGTAGCCAGGCCTAATGAGTGCACACAGCCATTAGCAGTCGTTAGTGCTAGCCACGGCCAAACTAATGAAATCTATCTACCCAGCATTCCCTGCGGGTGGTGAAAAGCAGCTGAGGTCACCAGCAGCAGTGGCAACCTAGGAGGATCCGAACACATTAATTGATTGTGGGGTTTTTAATGATTAATGATCGGTAGGATTTTAATTAAATCCTCGATACATCATCACAAGCAAATAAGAGCGAGAGAGCCTGAGACTGACAGAGAGAGAGAGGGGGGGGGAGAGAGGGAAAGCAGCTGGGTGTTCGAAGACTGATTGAAAGTGGAGATGGAGAGAGACTGAGAGAGAGAAACGAGGGACTGGATGAAACGAACAACCAATTAATGCAGCAGTAAGCGCCCGTCACACAATATGTTTGAGTGATACGCAAATGGACGATTCCAATATGACAGTTTCTGGTATACACTGCAAGCTGTCATGTTAGAGGACTTTTGTCTCGTGTTTTGAAGAAGGAGAGGAGGAAGAAGATAACAATTGCTCATTATGGCTACACATTATGGCCGCTACCCGCACACACACGCAAACAAACTCAAACTGAAGGGTAGGGGCTCTTTGATGAGTGAGACTGCTTTTAAACCTTTGGATAAAAATACAAAAAAGGCAAAAAAGAAATAACAATCCTTCAAAGCTAATAAAAGTCTTAATGAAGTAGTGCAAAGGAATGAGACAAACACACCGTTGAATGAGAAACAACAACAATTTCAGTGGGTGACTATAAATAGCCCTGCAGTGTGTGTGTGTTGTGTGGTGTGTGTGTGTGTGTGTGTGTGTGTGTGTGTGTGTGTGTGTGGTGTGTAGTGTGTGTGTGTGTTGTGTGTGTGTGTGTGTGTGTGTGTGTGTGTGTGTGTGTGTGTGTGTGTGTGTGTGTGTGTGGGCTCCTAGCCCATGGAGTGGGGCTGGTGGACTAGTAAGGGGGCCCCTGGTGGAGGAGACAGATGGTACGTTTGTTCCTGCTTCACCCGTGAACCGTGGGAGATGCCATTACCCTGGGATCTCTGCCAGATACACACGCTGCTGCTTCCGATCACAAACGCCAACGAGACAGGGCCAGGGGGAAAGTGCGTGTGTGAGTGTGTGAGGGTGTATGTTAGTGTGTGTGTGAGGGTGTATGTTAGTGTGTGTGTGGGCGAGTGTGTATTTGTGGGTGAGTGTTTATAGGTGTGTGTGTGTATGTGTGGGTGTGTATGTGGGTGTATGTGTGTGTGGGTGAGTGTGTGTTTGTGGGTGACTGTGTATGGGTGAGTGTGTATTTGTGGGTGTGTGAGTCAGTGTGTAGGTGTGGGTGTGTGGAGCCGGTCCAGGGCAGAGGGCAGATCTAGCTGTTTAAGCAGATCTTCAGACATTTCCATAGCAAAGGCGGAAGAGGAAGTTAGCTTTACTCCCCTCATTCCGGAGGGACAGGAGCCTTTGAACCTTCACTAGGAACGTTGGAACGTTCTCTTGCTCGCCAGCTCGTTCGCTTACACACTCGTTTTTATCTCTCCCTCTCCTCTCCCTCTCTCCATTTTTCAACAATCTGTTAGCTAAATTTCCCCCCCACTCCACACACATTAACTCTCACACACGTAAACATGTACACACACACACACTACACACACACATCACACCAGGCACTGCCAGCCAACCGGGATAAATCATCAGGTGCACTGGCCCATTTTGCTCCTTTCTCCTCCCCCCCCCCCCCCTGCATCCCCCATCACCACCTCACCCCTGCCTGCCCTCCCCTACTCCTGCTGTACTCCTCTCACGCCCCCCATCCACCAAATCCCACCATCTGGGGTAAACCTGCTCCCCACGCCCCCCACCTAGCCAGACGCCACGCTCCCCTGTCCCCCTCCCACAGGTCAGCTCAATGTCACGGCCGAGAGAGAGAGAGAGAGAGAGAGAGAGAGAGAGGATAGGCATATACTGTATAAAGAGAGGGGGAGGGAAGGGACGGAGGGAGATGGAGAGAGGGATTGGGGGGGTCTTGTTGTACCAGGCAGAGGCCTCACCTGTCTCTTTGGTCCGAGGGGACCCCCCCTGACAAGCCACTTAGTCTTGAGTAATCTCTCTGTCACTGCTACTGATGAGCTGGCCCTTGGAGAGAGAGAGAGTAGAGATAGAGATAGAGAGAGAGAGAGAGAGAGAGAGAGAGAGAGAGAGAGAGAGAGAGAAGAGAGAGAGAGAGAGAGAGAGAGAGAGAGAGAGAGAGAGAGGCCAATTGTACCACTGCTAAAGTGAAGCATTAGTCACCGCAGATTGCCCCCCCCACGCAACCCACTCATTCATCTGTGTGTGTGTGTGTGTGTGTGTGTGTGTGTGTGTGTGTGTGTGTGTTGTGTGTGTGTGTGTGTGTTGTGTGTGTGTGTGTGTGTGTGTGTGTGTGCGGGAGGTTTTCGTTCTGCATAATGTATTAGGCGTTGGAGTAATATGGGTTTTTGTTACGGGGATGTATTAACTTAATAGGCAGGGATGGATTGTGGGGGCGATTTGGTGCACAAGCACAGACGGGATAGTATGTGATAGGAGGCAAGAGCGAGGGAGAGACAGAGAGGGAGACAAACAGACAGAACGTAAGAAGACAGATAGGCAGGGAGTAAGGAAGGAAGGACGGTTAGAAAAACACAGACCGATACCACAGACTTAACTACAGCAATGGCAGCAGGAGAGGAAGAAGGAGAGAGAGAAGAGGAGAAGAGAGAGAGAGAGAGAGAGAGAGAGAGAGAGAGAGAGAGAGAGAGAGAGAGAGAGGAGAGAAGAGAGAGAGAGAGAGAGAGAGAGAGAGAGAGAGAGAGAGAGAGAGAGAGA
>OLKM01000007.1:1153268-1155478 GCA_900291075.1 Melanogrammus aeglefinus
CACATTGAATCATAAGGGGATAATGTATAGTTTCGGAGGTTGTTATTCGCATCCCACCCCGTTGATGGAAACCCCGACGCGAACGGAGGGTTCCATACAACCTGAGAGCGGGTTATTTCTCCATAACAAACCGACTACTAACTATACATTATCCCGCTTATTTACAAGACACGCTTTAACGATGAAATATAAGTATAAACACATAGATAATAACCACAATGAGTCAGCAGCGACAGGATTGCGTCGCGTAAAGCTTAAAGTAGCGCGGTACAATGCGCTGTCCCTAGCAACGGTCTGTTATGACGACGGTCCGTTATACAGAAATAACAGACCGCAGAACGCAGCGCTGGACCAATCAGAGAGCAGCATTCAATAGAGCCGTGTAATAAGCTATATTAACGCAATGCGCGGACCAAGGACACCCTTCATTCTGACGTTGGAGGAATATAATGAACAGTCTATAGTTTAGTTTCACCTTGATAGTTTTTTGGCCTACTTGTATGGATGCTGAAATGACTTCAAGAAATAAATATTTGAGTATATTTAGGCTACTTGCATCTTTCAAACATAGACTATAACATCATAGACAATGCGACTGAGCGTGTAGATGCGCGCAAAGTGGTGTTGTAATAGTCGCCTATGTTTGAAAGATGCAAGTAATATCATCAAATGTGTATTCTTAGTGTTCATCATCTAGGCGTATACTAGTAGCCAAATAATATCACGTTGAAAGGTAATCCATGGACTGCTTCATTTATTCCCCCACGTTATATGTGGACATAAAGCGAAAGTGGTTTTAAACGTGCTTCTGAATTCTTCAAATTGTGCTTTCGGAACGTAACTCATAGAAGTGACCATGAGCTGCTTTCTACTAATGGAATTGTCCTCTACGAGTTATATGTTGATCTGTAACAAATAACAGTAAGAGAAATACATGTTTCACATGCAACACAAAGAACGTGAAATGTGCTTAGTTGTGTCCAACAGTGAACGTGTAATTTGTTATGATCAACGATACAACTCGGTAGCGACAATCATATCAGTAAAAAGACGTCTTATAAAATAGCACTTCAAACAGGACTATACAAGCGCACCCATTTGCGCCATCTAGCGCTAGTCGATTGTCTGCACGCTTTCCTTTGGGCAGACGAGATTTCGTGTGCCCAAAGTGAACGCGTGCAGACGAGATATCTCTGTGCCCAAGAGTGCGACGCGTGCAGACGATGCGACTAGCGCTAGATGGCGCAAATGGTCGGCTTGTATAGTCTGTTTGAAAGATGCAAGTAAATATACTCAAATATTTATTTCTTGAAGTCATTTCAGCATCCATACAAGTAGGCCAAGAAACTATCAAGGTGAAACTAAACTATAGACTGTTCATTATATTCCTCCAACGTCAGAATGAAGGGTGTCCTTGGTCCGCGCATTGCGTTAATATAGCTTATTACACGGCTCTATTGAATGCTGCTCTCTGATTGGTCCAGCGCTGCGTTCTGCGGTCTGTTATTTCTGTATAACGGACCGTCGTCATACAGGACCGTTGCCTAGGGACACGCGCCTCTTTACCGGCAGCTTTACTTTACGACGAATGCGCTTGTCGCTGCGCTGAATCATTGTGGGTATTATCTATTGTTTATTATTATTTCACTCGTAAAGCGTGTAATGCGGGATAATGTATTAAGTTTTAGTCGGTTGATTATGGATAATCAACCTGTCACGTTGTATGGACCTCCGCTTCGCGTCGGGGGTTCCATCCCACGGGGTTGGATGGAATAACACCTCGCGACATACATTACCCTTACTGATGTCAATGTGTACTACAACCATGTTTAGCAGCAGCAGCAGCGATCCAACCAGGGGGGATGCACTCTCGGCAGCTCAATATCTGTTTAATGGCAATAGTTCTGCACGAAATAAAGCATGTCCATAACACTCAGTAGCCGCTTACATGGACACAGTCTATGCGGCATAGAAAATGGTCATGTAATACCCTCATTCGGAATACAATTTATCTGTGTGGCATAGATTCTATGCGATAGATAGTGGTGTAGTCCCGTTTTTAAAATGCATGTACTTATTCGCATTAGATTGGGTTTACTTAGAGCGCCGCAGTAGATTCGCAATTGGTCCCGAGGCTCCGTGGTCTTTTAGCAACGAATTCACCGTTGCAAGGAAAAGTGCATTTTTTGCCTGATTCAAGTTTTGTTATG
>OLKM01000008.1:0-289883 GCA_900291075.1 Melanogrammus aeglefinus
GAAAGAAGGATGGACGAGAGGAGGAGAGGGAGAGGAGAGAACATGAAAGAGGAGAGACGAGATGGGGAGAGGATAAGGGGGAGACATGAGAACTGAACGATGGCAGCATCATCTTGGAAGCCATGGGAATCTGACCCACTTACCCAGAATCCCTCTGGGCGGCAGCGACAGCCAGACAGAGCGGGGAGCGGAGCGAAGGGGGTAATGTGGGGCTCAGGGAGCTATGGGAATATTTATTGATTCGTCACACGGAAACCAGTGATTGAACGGAGAGAAGAGTTTTTAAAACCCCGGACCAAACCACCCAGACGCTAGGAGGGGTGGTAGAATGGTCTCAAACTTTAAATATACTTAAATCGATCCTTTTGAATGAGCATCCTGAGCAGAAGGAAACAAGTTCATGCGCTCCGATTATCAGCATTACTTTGCAAGATTGTTCGATGCCTTCCCTGATTGATTGAAGAAACGCGTAACTCTGCGGTTGTGACCCCCGTCGTGTTCGCTCCGTGCAGTGTCAGAGTTCACGCTGGAGGGTGAGACACCATTGATGAGACCCACAGGGTGGACAGTTGTGAGAGCATCCTGGTGGGTAGACACCAGGCTGGGCTGTGTCGGGCTGTCTGTCCTCGTTAGCCCCGCTAGCACCCCGAAGCTAGAAGCTAAACACGTCTTTGACGGCATAAAGAGACTCAGCATGCATGCACTGCATACACACACACACACACACGCACACACGCACGCACACACACACACGCACACACCACAGATGCATCACGGAAAATGCAAAACCCTCATACACTCAGATACCCATCCCACACACACAACCACAAACACACACGCACACACACACACACTCTCACTCCCACGCGTGTGGAGGTAGCGGGGTATCCAGCAGGAGAGTGGAGGAGTGTGTTGTGACCTACATTCAATATGTTGAGCAGGACGGGTGAGACACCAAACACACAAGCTTCAATGTCTCTCCTCATTAAACTCCGTGTCCTCTTCGTCGCCCTCTCCTTCCTCCCTCTTTCTCTCTTTGTGTCAGAAAACACTGTCCTTTGTGGGCGCATACTAAATTGTGGCTGCGCTACGATAAAAAAGTTGGTTACCCCTGCCCTAGTCCATATTCCGTAATGCCCAGCCCCTCCCCTGGGTCTCACCACTTCCATGACGTGGGCGGGCTCCACTGGAGAGGAGCTGCATACCCTGCAGGCCAGTCGAACAGCTTTCCTGTACTCCGAAGTCCGTCTTCTGGGTCCTCCTGTTCGCCCACGACCCTGTTGTGACCACCTGACCCAGTTGACGCAGAGCAACAGCCGTCAATACTAGACACCACACACACACACACACACACATAAATGCACACATTAGGAAATACAAAAACAATTAAAAACAGATCTGTGTTTGAGCCTTTCTGTGTTGATAAGGTGGATTTCGGGGCAGACAGTGTATTTTTTGAGTTACTCAAGTTTTAAAACTCAAATGTGCATTCTTAAAACATTGTATTCATGGCTTGTTATAAAATGTTAATAGAGACGATTTTAAATAGCATTAAGCTGGTGAAAGATTACTCAAAGAAACAGACGTCACTAAAAAGTGGTAGAGGGGTTTTTCATGACCATGAGAAGTTAATATGGCCTCCCCATATCAACAAATGTACATTATCGTAAACGATTTGGATATAAGCATCTGCTTCATGCCTTAAATGTAATTCTACAAATCCAACTAAAAACGTATGGATGATTCATGTCTACGATCGAATGCAGAATCCGAAATGGAAACAGTTAAAGTTAAGTTAAATGCATTGATACCAGCGTCACTGCTCCCCACTATTCCACCATTCCCCCCAGCCAGTCTGCGGTGATGTGTAAGGTTGTGACTCTTTGGTGTGGGGACCCCCCGCTGACGCTCGCTGTTGCTGTGTAGCGCGCCAGCTCTGAGATGAAGCGCATCGTGGGTCCTCCCGGATCCTGGATCATCTGCTCACAGATGTTGTACTGTTACTGTACTGGGGGCTGCTGGAGGGGGAACGTACAAGACCACCTGCAGGGGGGAGACCGGTACAGATTTAGACATTTCTTACATCAAGTTGAGCTTTTTTAAGATTAACTAGACTAGAAATGGTTGTTTTCCCTGGTTTTACATCGTTAAAACCTGGTGTTTTCCCAAGCTAATGGAGGTCTTGGATCGCTTGGGAAACTAAAATCGAGAGAGAAATGGGAAAGGTTTCAGCAGTTTGTGTGGTTTGTTAAAGAAAACCTTTTGCCACAAATTGTTTGTTTCTCTCATACCAGACACAATATACTAAGATACTAGTAATCCAAACTGGCCCCCGTTTGATTAAGTGGCTGTATTTTGGATATGATGGGTAAAAACTTTATTCTGCTGCAAAAAAATATTCTTCTCTCCAAAATGACTCGGTCATCCTTCAGTAGGATCCAGAGTCCAGACCCCTGGTCTTCAGCCCTCCTGCTACAGGTGGCTCCGTACCTGGACTTGTTTCTCCTCAAAGTGGGGCGCTGGTCTTGATGTAGCGGACAGCTCAATCTGCATGTCCCCGAACAGAGGCACCACCTGCAGTTGCTGTGAGGGACAACAAGTATGTTGTTGGATTTGGAACATTTGCCAATGTTTGCGTTTATATTTTTCTATTGGGTTTTAGTTCATTTTTGCGCATATTGTATAAAATGTAAAACAACCCTATAACACAGTGGCATCACTTTAAATCGAACATTTCTCCCTTCATTACCTTGAAGAATTTGTCGATCTTGGTGAGGTTGAGTCTCCTTCTTGGCATCTAGTTTGTAGATGTTGCTGTTGGATCCGTCAAATCAGATACAAGCCAAAGCCCATGCCTACGACATAGCAAAGCAGTTAACTGGATCTGTGGTAAACAGAGAGACACAGCTAGCTTTAGACTAGCGTTAGCAAGGGCTAGCTAGCATTAGCCAGGATTCGGCAAGTCTTTTGTGTTAAAAAGGCTAAGCTAGCATTAGCAGTTCTAGCCTATTTGTTCGCACTAGGCCTAGTGTTAAGCTAGGTTGGGCATGGTAAGCGCTAGCATAAGCAGAGCTAGCCAGCATTGGGAGGACTGGGTATTGTTAGCAGGGTCCTGCTGCTACCTTGAGCAGTGTGTGCTTCTCATTGGGCGGTGAGGTACATCTTGTTCCTCGTAGTAGTCGACACCACAGGTTGACGATGTCCGCGAGCAGCTCGTCGTAGCCTTTGATTCACCTACCAACTGCTGCTGGAGAGACTGGAGACAATACATCTGAGGACATATCACTCATAGAGCAGCAGAAGAGTTACAAAAACAATCATTAACACCAATCACAGTCAATCTGAAAAAACATCCCTAACATGTCAAGTTCTATCCTGTGTGAATCATATAGCATCATCAGTATGAGTAGAATCATACTGGTGTTGAACAAAACAGTGAGAAGCAGTGAAATATGAGAACCAGCCGCTTGTGTGGTATTATATCCACTATTTGAATTAGAAACCAACAGAACTAGCACAAGGAAAGCTAGTTGGCTGTGTAGATCGTATTAATTAGCACCTAAGTGGATGTGATTTTTAGGCCACAAGTCGATGTCTGTTTTCTGGGACTGACTATGGCCTGTCTGTCTTGACCTGGGTGATTCTTGTTGTGGTTGGCAGGAACATGGACAGGTTCTGAGGCTCCTGGATGGACGACGGCTCCGACATCTCTTCCTCAGGAACTGGGCTGCTCTGGTGGGGGAAGAAGACAGGAAGCATGTTTTACATAACAAAAATAAACTTTAGAATAAGTATTGAACTGTCCCAGGAAAATAAACAATATCCTCCAGATGGTAAGAAAAATTAACTTGAGATGACATGAGGCTTCTCCACAGCCAAAGGAAATAGTTATTTCTTCTTTCTTTTACACAAGTGGGGGATGAAGGTAGAAATATCCTTAGGGCAGTTCCTCAGATCAACACCGCCCTCTTGTGGTAAGCATGTGGACATGCACATGTTATAAACTGCAACTACACAGAGGTTTTAAGGATGTTGGTATCCGAGTATTTTACGTTTGAATGTTTTTAAGTGAAAGTCCATGTTGTTATCATGAGTTATTGGTAGGTTAACATCCTTGTATTTGATATATCCATGAGTGTGTTTTAAAGCATATATATTTAATTTTATCATTGTATTATTTATGTTAATGAGGTTTTCTTTGTCTCAGTGAAAACAGGCTGGAAAGGTGGGTTGAAGAAGAGAAAGGAACCGCACATGCAGCACAACAGCTGCAAACTTACGAAGCGTCAATTGCTACATGGTCAGCGCGTTGGTGGTTTGAGCACACCGAGCCCGCCCGCGTCGTATTTATATTTATATTATATTATATATATAACTATAATATATATATATATTACTCCCAGTATGTGCGTAACCGCTTGTAGGCGGAATGGTCGTTCTTCAACACCTGCACTTCATGTTTCTTGAGCTCGTCCAGGACGGCGAACATGTTGTTATGAACTTCCCCAGCGTGTGAGTAGGGTACGCCTCAGACACAAAGTCCTTACGGCGCTCCGCGTGGCACAGCCGCCGGACCTCCCCGCAGAACCGGTCTATGGCCATACGCTGGGAGGGAGGAGGAGGAGGAAGAGATGGAGAAGGAGGAGGAGGAACAGGAGATGGAGGAGGAGGAGGAGGAAGAGGAGATGGAGAAGGAGGAGGAAGAACAGGAGATGGAGGAGGAGGAGGAGGAGGAGGAGGAGGAGGAGGAGGGAGGAGGAGGAGGAGGGAGGAGGAGAGGAGGGAGGAGGAGGAGGAGGAACAGGAGATGGAGGAGGAGGAGGAGGAGGAGAGAGGAGAGGTAGAGGTCATGATGAGAGGAAGGAGAGATGGGGTGAGGCGAGGCGTGAGGCAGGAAGGAGAGATGGAGAGAGGAGGAAGAAGAGATGGAGTGGAGGATGAAGGAGAGGAACAGGAGATGGAAGGAGGATGAAGAGGTTGACAGGGAGGTAGAGGAGGAGGCAGAAGAGGAGAGGGAGAGGGGAGGAGGAGGGAGGAGAGAAGGAGAGCGAAGCGAGAAAAGACGTTCTTTTTTATGTATTTATTTTTCTATGTATTATATAAGTAGAAATTGATCATCATAATACATTCGACAACCAATCACACTGCATCATGGGGCGGGCTCTTGCTCCCACCTGACCCAAAGGGGTGGCCGTGTCTGGTGGTGCAGGTGGGCAGGGTCAGAGCGTTACAGGATACTCGAGTTACGATGAAGTACATTGAAGTTCATGAGTGGGACGGTTCGAGCCTGCATCCTCTGGCCTCCAGCACCTCCACGGTCTTCTTCGTAGATCTCCCACGCGGTTTGGGCTGCTCGTTGTGACACTTCACCTGACAGGAGGGAGAAGAGGGCGAGGAGTTTATCAAACCACTGGACGAGTGAAAGGACCGCAAAACAGCTTGTATGGGGACTGTGTTGAGAATATGCGCCATTACTTATTAGAACAGTTTTTGTGTTTTTTGTTTTTAGTATATTTACAAGACAACACACACACACACACACAAACAGTTAATTTGTTTTAGTAATTAGGAAATCGTCTGGTTCATGGAGTTATCTTACTACTGGAGGGCATCAAGTAGAGGCCGACAGCTCCACTCGAGGGAGGAGAATTAAAGGGTAGGGTGTCGTGCTAGCATATTTAGATAGGGATGCCACCGAAATTGAAAATTCTTGGCCGAAACGAAAACCAGGCCGAAAACAAAAACCAAAAGAAAATTATTACACACACACACACACACACACACAGTTCACACATTTATTACACACACACACCACACACACACACACACACACACACACACACACACACACACACACACACACACACACACACACACACACGCACCACACACACACACACGCACACACACTTAACAAACATATTTCAAATAAATATGACTCCTTACTCAACATAAATAACCGTTAGGACATGGTGGAATGCCCGTTTTTTCTTTTCATCTACAGAATTAAATCTTTATATTCCGGACACCTAGAATGACGTTTGCATAGTTTGAATATATTTTATTTGAATGAATACAGAACATATTTGATATTTTGCATATTTCTTGTTATATTTCACGACTGTTTAAGCCCACACACACACACACACCACACACCACACACACACACCACACACAACCACACACACAACCACACACACACACACAACAACACACCTAAATAGATAGGCTACCTTACTGATATTGGCGTTGGAACACGCAAGACTGGTAACCATAACACAAGCCAGTAAACAAATCCTGTGAAGCCCAATCCATACGAGAGCTCCCCGCGCTACGGCCATCCGCGGAGGCGCACAGAGCTTTTTGGCCGTGATATTATTAAATATACAATTTATATTATACTATTATAATGTAGAATTTTTAGAAGATCAAGACGCTGTCACCCCTAGAATTTGGCGAAGCTGCCCAGACGCTGGCTCCACCGAGTATGAGAGATGACTGCCAAGGCTGTGACCGGTGGGAGAGAGAGTTGACGAGAGAGATGCGCGGTCTTTGACCGAGTTTCTCAAAATATACCGTTTGTACTCGGTAATACCGGTGTATTACTCGGTGTGAGTAATACAATGCCAATCGTTATACGTGGGTCTTTCTCAGAAACATTAAAAAACATCCACACCGCAAACATATTGGTGCTTATCCAGACAAGCGTGTGCTGGCCGTGCTTTTTGTTTGCGTCATCACAAATTTCTGTTTCGGCCGTGTTGTTTCGTTGATAAAAGCATGTCGGCCTGAAACCGAAAATCCGCTATTATTGGGAACCATTTTCGGTACCGAGCCGAATTTTCGGTGGCTTGGAAAATGTCGGATGCCAGTCCCCTAATATTAGATATATACATACTTGATAACCGGTATATGATTTAGTATTATAATGATGAAACGGATCTCAGATTTTGAATGTGTGAAAACGCAGTGTGTATTCACTATATATGAAAAGTGTGTTTACTTCTCAATGAAAAGCTATGTTAGCTCGAAAAAAATAAATAATCATTCCTCAGGTTGTGAACAGGAATGACATCAGAGGGTCCTCTGGGTACCCTGTGGGAATGGCCCGGGAGCCGCTCCTCCAGGTGTAGCGAGCATGACCGCGTAACTCCTGGCCCTCCTCCAGCATCTCATTCCTGGTTGAACACACAACAAAGAACGCAATTTATATTGGACCAATCTAGTCCGTCCAACAGATGCTCTGATCCTAAGTGACACTTGGTGATGGATATTACAGCAAGGGAGCGGTAGGGGTTAGGGGTCGAATCGCTCAGGATGCTTGCAAGTAGCACTGGATGACATTGGAGTTTGAACCCGGGAACCTTTCAGCTAGGAGTCGAACCCCTTTACCACTAGAATATCCTCCAACTTAAATGTATAACATTGAGAACACTAAAAAGGCTGGTAATAGATCCTAGTCTTTATATTTCACAACAACATGTAAGAGATCAAAAGGGTGATATTGACCTTTAATACTAGTCTGAGCCATGTCTCTGAACATGTTACTGTAAAGTAATGTTAAAAAGAAGTTTGTTCAAAGTAAAAGGACTTCATTTATAATTAGCTGCCATGTGTAATATTTTAAATAAAGTAAAATGACAAACATCTAGCTAGATTTGGAATCAAAAATATAACAAAAACAAAAACAAAAGTTCAACAACGTCTAGCTGGAATGAGAACAAAATACGCCATTCTAGTTTTTCAACCTAAAATGCAAACAAGACAACAAAACAGGTGATTATTTCAAGAAGGGTTGTATCAAGATGGCGGCGGCGTGTGTTGGCAGTTTGTGTGCGGTCCACGGAACACTAAGAACTCTTTACCGGCCGTGCTTACGGTATAAAAACAGCAATTAACCCACGTTCTAATTAGACTGAAAGCACTTGAGCCCCGCCAGACAGGCCACTAAGCACCCATTTGGCCCGCAGCCAGAGGGCAGACAGCGTGGTCAGGCCTGCCGCTAATGCTATAAACACAACGGGATGGACCGTCACACAAAGCCATCTTCCTCTGGAAAATTCTAGCCCATCATTACAGCGCAAACGCTGCAGTTTAATGAATAAAGTCAAAGTGACAAAAGTTTGAACGCAGCCTTTTTTCTTTTCAATGTTTGTTTCATTCATTCAGCAATATCTGAATGAGCCTCCTTGGAGAGTTGTATTATTAATGTCCTTATAATATTACTGTTCATACAAAGTTTTTAATTTGTTTTGGTTGAATAAAAGTACCCATCATGACCAGCAGAGGAACAGAGATCAAGGGTTTAACTTTAGTAGATGAAGAGCTATAGAGAGTTGATCTTCAGTAGAAGAAGAGCTATAGAGAGTTGATCTTCAGAAGATGAAGAGCGATAAAGAGTTGATCTTCAGTCGATGAGGAGCTATAGAGTTGATCTTACGGTTCTATTTGGGTCTTACCATGCTGGAGTGAACGGTTGCTTGCTCGATGTAGCGAGCGATGCCCGTGACAAACGCATTCCTGTCCTCGAAGTTGGTGTTGAAGTTTGGCTAAGGAGAGACAGACAGAGACCGAGCCAGAGAAACAGACAGACCAAGACCGAGAGACAGAGAGACCGAGAGACCAAGATACAGAGAGAGTCAGAGACCGAGAAAGAGGAGAGAGAAAAAACACTTATTTTGAATTAAAATTTTACTGTACAACAAAGTGCTTTATAACAATATGGGATACCTGGGGCAAAGGGGGGTTAGAGACCGGGGGGGGGGGTGGAGGTGTATGGGGGGGGGAGGGGGAGGGAGGAGGGGTGAGGCTCTGACCTGGTAGATAAGGGAGGAGGGCAGGGGTTCGATACAGGGCTGCTGGTCAGGGAGAGGGAGCTCCTCCAGGAGGTCCACGTTGGAGAGGGCGTCCTCCAGGGTCACCGTGGAGGCCATTCTGGAGAGGAGGAGAGGCAGACGGACAGCAGGTCATTAAACCGTTTTTTATATTAAAAAGGTGACATATTATACCACCAGGTGAAAATCGGCCTCGTCCGACATCACAAGGGAGCGTGTCCACCTAGATGTGTGCTGGATAGATCAGTCTACCAGCCTACCCAGTTGGCTGTAGCAAAGGTTGCTCATCTATCCGTCACACATCGAGGTTGACACACCCACTTGTGATGTCAGAAGAGGCCAGTTTCAGAAACGGCCTGTAACGGCTAATATAATGTGTCACCTTTAACCTTGGGGCTGCAGTCAAAGGGAGCTAGCACATAGGAAATGTATCTTGCTCCTTTAAACGTTGAGATTACATTTTTATCAGGTGGTTCAATCTATGTCCAATCATGCGAACCAGCATTATCAACACTATCTGTTGTACTTTTGTTTTGCTATCAAGGAAACACTCATTATTTGTTGCTTTGTCGCTTACAGCAGGAAGATAAATACATTAGTTGCGTTTCCTTTTTTAAAACCGAAAGCGCTAACCAGATATCAGTAAATATATAACACCTGAAGCTGGTGTGTTTGGTGAGCGTTGGTTAGCGTGGTTAGTGAGGTCGCCCCTTCACTGTAAAGTGTCTTTGAGTGTCTAGAAAAGCGCTATATAAATTCAATCCATTATTATTATTATTAAATAATTCAGAAAATCCAAAAATGTTGTTTTTCTGTCAAGACCAACTACTTTTCTCTTGAAACCTAGGATCCTGACTTCAAAAATAATAATATTGGTGTATAAATGATCCGTTGTTATGTGGTACAGCACACATAACAACGCTTGTATTGCTGACTGCGAACACTTGTGCTTTATAAGTGTGCACAGGAAACAGAATTAGTCTCCAGTGAATAAATTTAGGTTTTGGCAAAAAAAGGGGAAGTTCACACAAACCACAGGTCACGGTCGGAAAGCTCAGATAAAATGGTTATAGATAAAAAAAAGAATGAATGAATGAATGCAGAACGACAAGGGGGGGTGGGGGTGTGTGTGTGTGTGTGTGTGTGTGTGTGTGTGTGTGTGTGTGTGTGTGTGTGTGTGTGTGTGTGTGTGTGTGTGTGTGTGTGTGTGTGTGTGTGTGTGTGTGTGTGTGTGTGTGTGTGTGTGTGTGTGTGTGTGTACTTGCATTAATGATGGAAAGTTGACAGTTTAAGTATTCAGGTAAAAAGGAAAAAAACTAAAAGGTTAATGTGTTTTGTCAGATAGTGGTTACAGCGAGGGTTTGGATTGATTAAGATGTGGTTTGGGGGTGGTTCCTGTCAAATGCTTTAATGCTAAGGTCTGGGTATTGTTAGGTAAGAATTTGTTGTGGTTACGGTTAGGTAGCATTTTTAGCAGCAAAATATCTCTTAATTGACTTCTTATTTTCCATTCATGTTTATCAACTCTCAATGACGAGAGTAAATCAAGACATGGCTATCTAATTTGTATTTTATATGTCCTATTTTGTATATTTATTCCTAATCCAAACTAGTCTATTGTCATTAGTATTATTAAACCATTACCACAATGTATTATGCCTGTTTTGCAAATAAATGTATTCCCAGGATGATAGTACTAAAGACAAACCCATTCACCCACTCAACCATCCACCAACTCAACCATCCATTCACCCACTCATCCAACCACTCAACCATCCATTTACCCACTCATCTCAGAACCACAGCCTGGAGTACGTGCTCCTCTGCCTCCCTTAGCTGTCTCCTTCAGAGTACATTTACTGCTGAAAGTGTGCATTTATCAGGCTTCAGAGCTTCCTCCCTGACACAAGCTGACTCAATATAAACACAAACGAGGAACTAAGAGTAGTATTGAACAAAATAGGAAACGGTCGCTTTACTAATAGAAAGGGGTCCAAGTAAAACAACAAAGCATCAAGATTGAAAGCTTATCTCTTGAGTCAAAATAAATGGAGGTGGGAAAGAAAGCCTCATGTTAACATCCATGTTAGGCTGGCGCCACTTTACACACTACATTACCTATCCAATACCAGCTTGGACTCAAAGCAGAACACAAACAACTAAATGTTTCAAGATAAGAGAAGCAGCTGATCTAAGATGAAGGGTAGATATAAAGGGACTTGAGGCCCAAATACTTTTAGTGACAGACTTCATGCTAAATGCTATATATGTCAACGGTCACAATCTTCTTAAGGACTATACAACTTTACTTTTCTACCAAAGAGGTGTTGATGAGAAACCAGGATCCCTTTTATTAACACTAATAGATTAATGAATGACCTTTCAGAAAAAAGACCTGACTGCAACTCAGTGTTTCACCAGAGAAGAGGAACGTCAAGTCAGCCACACAATGTTTCACCAGAGGAGGTGGTGTCCAGATGGTGTCTTTTTCTCCTTTTTGGCTACTTTCATAAATACAATGAATTAGGTATAGTTTGGTTGTCACACAGAGAGAATAAGTAAGAAGAGGAATAAGTCAAAAGGAACCAATTAGGCCAGTTGTTTCTGTTATTGTGCTTAAGTATCAGGCTGGTTGGGGGGTTGTGTTAGTTTCTGATTAACTACTGCTGACAAGTTAGCATTTGTTCTACAGATCTACTAATATCTATGTCCTGTATAATCTTTAGTATTTTAGGTTGCCCTAAATAATTAATTAAACTGTATCTATGTATGTCTGTGTTCTTTCCAGTCTTAAACGGTAAGGAGCTTACCAGACCAAGGAGTTAACCTGCTCACTACCCGTGCCAGGTAGGGTGTCTGAATAAAAGTCTTTACATTGACATAGACACAGTTAGGTCATACACACACCTATTCTCAACTCGACAGGGTGTGTGTCGCTTGATGGGAAGACTCCTTAATCCCATCTGCAATGGTCATTACTTAACAGACCTAATGTCTCTCTAGCCCTCACTAAACAGACTTCCAAACAACGGTGCAACTTTGTTGTTGTTTACATTTAACGTAATAAGAAAAAAAAGAAGGGGTTTTGGTTCGAGTTTATGGTTTAAGCTACAGCCTGTGATTAAGTATTTGTACTTCTGTTAAGGTAGCCTTCTTAAAAAGGTGCCCCCTCACCCCTACCTGCTCCTTAGTTACCTGCTGTCACTGTACCATCTAACCCATACCTGCTCTATAATGAAATGGATACGAAATCACTGTCTCATCCCTACCTGCTTCTTAATGACCCCAACCTGCTCCTTAAATTTGTGGATCTGAATTCACTGTCTTTTTCACGACCAGTCTTTGAATTCACTGCCTATCCCCTATCTGCTCCTTAAAGACATGTCTCTGTACTGTCTAACCCTTGCCTGCTCCTTAATGGCCCGTCTCTGTAATATCTAACCTCTGAATTCACGGCAAGTCGTTTGGGATGAAAGTGGCCGCTAAATGCCTTACAATAAGACTAATGACCCACTCTCAGTGTCTGCCTGTGCATGAGACAAACAGAATGATGTTATTTACTCATCTGTTGTGGGATGATTGAAGATGATACTGACCCAGACATAAAAAACAAAGGCTATGGAGTAGCCTTTGGAGTAACGTTTATATAGGAAATAATGATAATAATAATTCGTTTTCATTCTTCTGTCCAACAAACAAGAAAATGTATTCATTTACAATATGCATTAAATTGCAGGTACGTATACCTGCGAGTATACTTGTAGCTATACTTTGAAAAGACTAAACACACTGCAAGTATCTATAATTTCAAATGTTATGGACTACCTGTATATAATATTATATAAACTGTATCAAGATGCATTCAAATCAACATGGAAAAATGACACTACGATATTCCCAAGTTTCCTCCACAACGTCCCCCTCTTTTATTTAGCTTTGCCTGCTGCTCTGCAGGGAGAGACCTGGCAACTGCATATATTTGATACAATATAACATAAATTGTCAACCTAACAATGTTAGAGTGTTGCGTTTATGGCGCTGGGATTCTGAATATATCTCGAAACTGAATAGATCCAACGACCATTTGGAGATCTACAGTTTATATCCGTGAAAGGGAGGGGATACGTTCTACACGGAGCTATAAAATGGGTCCTTCCCCATGGATTCCCAAATCAAACTGAACCACAGTGATTTCTGCTGACCTTAAATGTGTATTTCGGTGTTACAACAATTGACATACAGGCAGCATTTAGAGCGGCGGGCATTGTCGAATTCCTGACTCCTACATTTGTGGTTATCTGCGCTCACACACACACACACACACACCCGAGATTAGTCACCGATCGGGCCTATGTCCCTGCGAAACACCCTCAAAACTCATAAACTGTGATCAGGGAAACCAGACACACCATCATTACAAATAAGAACATTCTAAAACAACCGATAGACCCTCAGGGTCGTTAGAATGACAACACCGTGGAGCGTCGCAAAACTTTATCGCATGCAAGTTCGGGCAGAGTTTTGAAACCTCAACTTCCAAACGACTCACCCGAAGAATTATTTCTTTCCCGCAGAAGTTGGCTTTTAAGTTTCTAAATCGCCATTTATGGCCGCAGCCGCCGGTCGGGGTGTGAAATCCTCTTGCAGTTGGTTTTTGAAATGATTGAGAAGTCAAGACTATCCAGGCGTATTTTTTTTTTTCGTGATCTGCCTTCTGGTCGCTGTGATCAGGGCGGACAGCCGAGCAGGAGTTCCTGTCCTGAACAGGAAAACTCAACAGGAAACTGATGTCAGGCTTGCGGTGGCGGAACACTGCCACTAGGGACGTGCGGGATCAGATGGCATCAAATACATTCGTGGTATCGTTTTCCTGTTAACCAAAACAACCGATTGACTCCAAACAACAATGTTTTTACTTGCCTTCCAAGATTCCATGCGTTATGTGAATCCTTAGTTGCTATATAGAGAGAAATACGATTATGATATGAAGTAATAGGTTTAATTCAATGATTAAGAAATCACATAACTACTCAACCCAAACATCCTGAGTTGAATCTGGTGTTTTTTTGTGTGTGTTTTTGTGTAAATGTAAATGTTATAACAAACTTACTGCAAGGTATTTTTTTGTCTTACGACACCATACATACATCAGTAGGCTAGCATCAAATGTATTGTTAATGGAGCTGATGTTGTACCGTTTCATCAGACTACATTCCCTACGCTCTGGCCTATAAATGTATCTCCCATTCAGGACCTTTGAGCTTTGTTGAGAAGTAGGTCGGACACATAGAACTCATTCACCAAGAGAATACACATATTTCCATCAGTCTATAATCTACTGCCCTATCTCTTAGGGAATCTGTGGTTTGTTCTTCTGTACTGCGCAAATTCAGCATTATTGATTTTCCTCAAATTTATTACTGAAATCCTATGATGTTAATAATATAATTAACTCATATAAACAATAGGCTGAGGTATCCAGAAAAGACAAGGGTCTACAAATAAAGCAACAAATGATCACCATTATGACTCATGAGTTAGTGGAAAAATAATTTAATATGATCATATTTCAACAATGCAATGGAAAAGCAGGTAAAACCACAACATGAAATGGTATCGAAAGCTTTGCTTTTTTCAAGGGGTTACGCATTACAACCAAGACTTAAAGGTTCATATAAACAGTCTCCCTCCCTGTGTCTTCTTTTTTCTGTTTTGGTTAACTTCAAGTCCTTCAATATCAGGTGTGGGGAGGGGCATAGTCTCTAGCTGTAAAGATGATGACATCACAACACGGACATCGTTGCGGTGGCATCATATCAGGGCTGTGACATCCTGAATGTGACATCCCGACTGTCACATTGCCATCACAACTGTGACATCAGAACTGTGACATCCAAAATGTTCAATTACATATCACAACTTTGACATAACACAACAGTGACATCACAACTGGGACTTCAGGCCTTTGACATTGCCACCGGGACTGTGACATCACAACTTGGACATCACGACTGTGACATTGCCTTCAGGATTGTGACATCACAACTGGGACGTCACAACTGTGACATCACGACTGTGACATTGCCTTCAGGATTGTGACATCACAACTGGGACATTGCCATCATGATTGCGACATCACAACTGTGGCATCCCAAGGGCGGTGACCTCACGAATGGGTCATTCAGCACTGTTCGAAGCCCGCCATCAGCGACAGGGCCAGGGACTCCACTGGGAACACGGGGTCAGAGGTCAGGCAGATCATTCAACCGTGCCAATAGCCACATTAACTTTTTATCATTTGGAGTGACCTTCATGGAACCCAAGGACACTGAGTAGGTAAATAAACATATTAAATATATAACAGTAACTATAAAGTATAATAATATCACATTCAGTACTCACGGTGAGGGAAGGAACCTCGGCAGACGGCCTTGTTCAGTATTGTCACCAGGAACATGTGGCAGTTCTTAAAGTCAGACTCCATCTTGTCTATCGACTCAATCCTGAAATTCACAGTGCCATTTCACATTGTTTATCTTGGGCCTTTCCTGTCATCAACATGCCATTAACTTAACTTTGAGTGGATGCCCATGTCATTCAGGAGAAATGAGGGTAAACCGTGTGTGGTTATTTTACCTTTCATTAGAGCCAATTGTAAATCAAATCAAATCAATAATGTTTTTTTAATGAGCTCACTCACTTCCAGGCTCCGAAGCCGGCCTGCCAGCGGTCGGAGAAGATGAGGACCAGATTGAGGACCTTCATGATGGCTTCCTTCACGAAACTGACCTGAGGGAACACCGCGTAGGAGACAGTTCGTGATAGATGCCTAATGCTCTACTGGTTCTTCAAGGCACCATAAAAAAAAGCAACTTAAAAGGTGACATATTATACCACCGGATAGATGAGCAACGTTTTATACAGTCCACTGGGTAGGCTGGTAGACTGATCTATCCAGCACACATCTAAGTGGACACGTCCACTTGTGATGTCAGATGGGGCAGATCTTCAAAACGGCTTGTAGCGGCTAATCACACTCACACCTGGTGGTCTAGTATGTCACCTTTAAAATAAAAAATGGTTTCACCTGGGGGTCATTGGGGTCAAGTTATGTATGGGGATGCAGATGCATAAAAGTCTTCCAAAGTTGGGGTCGCAAAAAATGGTCAGACAAAATAATGGCGGCACAGGCCCAAACACTCTGAGAAACCCGCGTTGCATGACATAAAGCCAGTCTCCCCGGGCGTGGGCTACCTTCTCTCTGAGCAGGCAGCGGTCGTGGATGGTGGACAGGTATCTGTAGTGGATCTTGATCAGCTGGTCCAGGTCTTTAGCCTCCTGGACCTGGTGTTGGAACTCCAGACCGGTGCTGTGCAGGATCTAGGCCACGTTCATAGGAAACACAGCTTGAATATCAGGATAATGGATGGGGAGCATGTCGCTAGTTCATTAGGGAACATCGTCTAGTCGTTTATTATATTTGATTGACCAAAATTCATTAAAAATTATCTTTTGATTTATTTCGTCTTAACAAAGGACAAGACAAGTTTTTGTTAAGTTTACACAAACGTGTGTGTACAATAACCCGTGACATTTCCTTGAACACACTTTTGTTCCATGGTCTATGATTTTTTTAAATGAATAATAATGTTACCAAATAAAAATTGAGTCCAATCATCATTTCTAATGACCTCTGAAGATAGGTCTACAATAAAACAGAATGGCCTGGCCTGGTGCGAGTGGCGCTGGCCGTACCCGGGTCACTATGTAGTTGTGAAGGCTGTTGACGAAGTGCATCAGCTTGACCCGCAGCAGACACATGCGGTGGATCTGCTGGTTTATGCCCTCTTTGGCCGACGCCCCCTCCTCGGCCACGCCCCCTTCTGCTTTCTGAGTAGCTGACGTTAGATCTAGGAGGAAGTAATAAGCAAATTATTGAGGTTAAGAAAATAAATGTCTTGTAGTCGATGTATTATACGTCACCTTTTTATCGGTTCCATTTTTCTCTTGTTTTGAACGTGCGCTGTGGATCCTTCTATGCACAATACGCACTTTGTTCTCTTACTTTCTGACAAGAAACTGCCCATTTAAATAATGCAGGTCAATTATGTATATATTATGCATACAAGTATTTGGGGGACACTACGGCAGTATTCAAATAAAAGAGAAGAGGGATGTGGAACAGATGTGGTGACAACATTTGAGTACTTGAGCGTGTACTTCAAGCTACATGCTACTTACCGCTGAACCGGACCGTGTCCAGGCAGTACTTGGCCCATTTGATCTGGAGCAGCAGCAGGAATACCTGGTTGTAGATCCGCTGGCACTCGCTGCTGATGACGATGTCCACGGGCCAGGGGACCTTGGGGAACAGAGACGAGGGGAGGGTGTTTATTCAGGGGCGCTGGGAGACCCCGCAGGAGATGAGAACACACCCGGTGACCGGGTTACCTTGTAGCTCAGGGTCAGGACGTCCAGGTTGTGGACCGGCTGCTTCTTGCGGGCTGGTTCGCTGGTCTCCAGGAAGATAGACAGCCTGGGAAAACAGGAAAGGGGATAACCCTTATCTACATCCATCGAACTTTAAGTGTATGTCCTTAATAACAGTCTATGTTTATGAATGGTGTATATGTCTTTATAACGGTCTGTGTTTATTAACCATGAATAGTCTTTAATAACAGCCTTTGTGTTTATTAAATGTGTATATATAGTAAATAGCATACGTTAACTAACTTTGTATATGTCTTGCATAACATAACAGTACCGGTACGTGTTTCCCTTAATATCTCCTCGGTGCAGTACCTGCTGCTGTCCTCTGGGTGGCGCTGCCCCACCGCCTCCTGCAGCTGAGCGTTGAGGAAAGACAGCTGCTGCCAGCTCTCCTTCTCCAGCACACGCTCGAAGATGGCCGTGTAGAAGTCGTACATGGTGTCCCCGGCCTCCAGCAGGAAGTAGTTCCTCATCGCCTGGAGGTACTCCAGCAACCTGCCAACACATCAACACTTTCAATATTGTATGGACAGCCTAGCCTGATCGAGCAAAGCTTCAATGGTCAAAAGTTCCCATGAAGGGTTTCTAATTAAATTGAATATAGCATAATGCAGACAAAAAGTCTAAAGGTCACATTAAGGCATTCCACACCATTCAATATGCTATAGCAGAACATAGCAAAGCCTAGCCTAGCATCCTGTCGCTTAGCTTCATTGGTCAAAAGGAGACCAATGTTATTACGAAAAGATAATTACATAAAGAATATGTATTTCTTTAGCAATTCACTCAATAAACCCCCATTTCCCTTAGCGCGACCGGAGACTAGCTTTAGCCCCTGCTCACTTGTAGTCCTTCTTGAGCGTGGTCATGAGGTTCCCGCAGCACTGGATGTATCTGCGCTGGATGTGGGGGTACAGGCAGGAGCGGAGCGTCAGCTCAAAGCTCTGGCACGTCACGGACTGGGAGGAGCGATCCACGATGAACTCCCCACCGGAGAAGCGCTCGTGGAAGTCGCTCTGCTCCAAGTAAAGCCTGGGCGTGGGGAGAGATGGTGGTTAGAACTAGTAGTCAATGATGGCTGTGTAATACCTGAGGTTCAGGGAACTGCAGCCAAGCTGATGAAAGCGTGAATATATACGTTTAATGGGGGAGCTGAATCACGGGGGTCTCACTAGTGGGTCTGGGGTCTGGATGATGGCTCAAAAGTGATCGGTGGTTCCTTTGTCTTGGTTGTGTACTTGTGAGGTTGACAACCCAGTCAGTGTGGGAGTGTGTGTGTGAGTGAGTGAGTGAGTGAGTGAGTGAGTGAGTGAGTGAGTGAGTGAGTGAGTGAGTGAGTGAGTGAGTGAGTGAGTGAGTGAGTGAGTGAGTGAGTGAGTGAGTGAGTGATGAGTAACCACATTTCTCTTGTATGACGTCAATGACGGCGAAATTGCAGAGGGATCCACCCCTCTGCATTGCCTCGCAAGATTTCCTCCTTGTCAATTAAGGGAGTGTTTTCTTTCCCTTTGAGGGGGCTTGGGTTAGGAAGTGTCATATATATATGGCCTGTAAAGCCCTTTGAGACTGTAATTGTGATGAAGAGCTATACAAATACAATTTAATTGAATTTAGTCTTCCCATCTAAAGACTGGTGGCTCTTCCAGTACGTTCTCCAAAACCTCTGCCGGTATCTAATCTAATGTAGTCTAATTTAAGGGCGGGAAATGGAGAGCCCCCACCAGTAGCCAATCCATGGTTACAGATCGGACAAACCCGAGTGAGCGATGGCGACCGCTCACCTGGCAAAGTTGATGGCGAGCAGCGGGTCGTGGATGTCGTCGATCTGCAGGTGCTGCGCCACGATGGACTGCATCTTGATCAGGCTGCGCTTAGTGGCCTGTTGCTCGGTTACCGCATCCAGGGGCGAGTCGTCCCGGCGACAGAGCCGCGACTGAACCGACTCCAAGAACAGAGTGTACAAGCTTTTCCTCTCCGCGTCTAGAACACACAGACACACGTGCGCACACACATGCAAACACAAACACACACACACACACACACACACACACGTTTATGGCTACAGCAAGGTGCTAGAGCCACTGCAAATATTTTTGTTCACAACCTTTTTCAAAATGAATTTGCCAATGTTAGTGAGGAGGTTAGCCTAAGAAACTGATGACCAACTACTACTGATTTTACTTGCTGAAAGGTGTACATCCCTTTTCGATTGTACATGGTACATGGATATGTTACCATAAAAAGGCTATTTTTAATTCCCGTCATGTGAAATTATTATAATCATGTGAAATTGTTATAATGATTATATATCAAAATAATCAACCCTGGCATGTTCAATAAAGTTACAAAAATAAACAGATTGTATTCTCTATTATCTTTCGATGTGAGTTCCTGCCTGCTACTAGCCTGTCTCCGCCCGCCTAAGTACTTCCGCTCAGTTTGAATTTTCCTTCAGTACTAGGTCTGGGTCTCCGGTATGTTAGTGGGTTTTCTGTGTCTAAATTTTGATTGGTGATTTGTTTGTTTACAGCCGGCGCGCAAACATTAGCGAATGGTTATGGCAGATCTAGAGTGGCACTTGGAAAATCCAATAGTTTGAAACTTCAACAGACACCCGTCTTCAAGTGAGTTAACGTTTGTCAATTGAGTAGGTCCAGACTCTCTGTACAAATGAAATGAAGTACGAGAGTAGCTAGCCTGCAACCACACTCTTCACACATTCTTACTATGTAAAACCCAACCGAAGAAAAAAAAAAAATCAAAGTCACACATGTCATGCCGCAACTCACCTCTAGAGGCGCTGTCGGCCGGCACGCTCTCCTTGCAGTCCAGGTTCTTGAGCAGCTGCATGCTCTTGCCCGCCATGATGATCTGCTTGAGGACAGGCTTGAGGAAGGAGACCATGGTGGGCTGCCGGCCCCCGGTCCCGGAGGTCTGCTCCCCGGCGGAGCTCCCGCTGCCCGCGTCATTCATCCGGTCCTCCCCCTCCACGGGCTCCGAGATGCTGTACAGCGTGTAGGTGGCGTACCAGAAGTCCCGGTGGTTCACCGGCACGTCCTTGTTCCTGGATGGAGGGGTTAGGGTTAGGGCTCAGGGCACAGGGCTGTATGAATATCTATTTGAGATATGTATGCATAAATGATACTTTAAGATAAGATGGCAATGTACTTATTTTCTGTATTATTATTTGGGTCTTTTAGTCTTGTATAATAAAAAATATCTCTTCCTGTGACACGCACATTTCTCATCTATATCAATTTATATCCTGAATTTCCTGTCTGGGATTATTATTTCCCTGAGGTGAAATTCCGGTTAACAGCAGCAAACACACAAGGCAAATCCACATCGTGATTTGACAGAAGATCAGTCGTGTGAATAAAGAGGTCCCAAGGCTGACCTCTGAATGATGAACTCCCGGGCGGGGTCGAACAGCTGTCCGTGAACAATCCACTCATCTACGATCTCCAGGTACGGACGAACCGTCTCCGTCCACAGAGAGAACAACAGGGCCACCTGGACACACAGAGGGGAAACATGTTCACAATAGTCTACTCGAGTCGGTGCTACTCCCAGACAAATAGGAATAGGATTCACATAGGAAACAGTATTAAGAATAGGGAATTTCACTACTTTATATCAATATATATATATCAATATATATATATATATATATATATATACATACATACATATACATTATTTATGTTTCTATATTTAGAAATTCAAAACAGTGACGTTAACTACATCAGAATGGTTGCATTCAAAGCATGTTTTGTTTTCTATTCTACTCCAAGATTCCAACAAGCCCGGTCACGCACTAATATGCAAATATATGCAAATCAGACAGCACATTCACTTCAGAAGGGAACATATTGGGTGGGGGAGGGGAGAAGGTGGGTATCGAAGGACCCTGGAAAGGGTCACAAGTGCAGCAGGTAAAAGGTGAAAAGATTCTGGCTGCCAATTTTCAATGAGTTCAATAATAATGGTGAATCAAACCTTACTATTAAAGACCTACATTTGGCCACTTAGTCATTAAGCCCCTTTCATCAAAAGCAACTTCAGTGAGTTCAGGTGTCACTAAAGAGCAGGCTGGAACTACAGGGAACCTGGTTATGGATGACTCCAGCTTAGGTTGAGGTCATTGACATGTTAGCAAAACTATGTGAATAAATAGGGGATTATAGGGATTATAAATGTTGTGGACTGCCAGAACTCCTGAACCCTGACGAGCTCCACACACACATCCACACGGTAAGATTAGGGGTGAACCCTAAAGCGAAACATACGTCGGGCCATAAGACCCTATGGATGAGCGTTGTCACATGGGCCGTCCAAATTCACACCATGTTCAGAAAGAGTTTCCCACGACGGATCATTTTTCGGATGATCTTTAATGACCCCCTGACCTCATGACCCCTGACCCCCCCCCCCCCCCTGAGTGCTCACCGTGTGCTCCGAGGCCTCGCCCACGCTGTCGTACTCTATGATGGCCTTGTAGAGCGTGTTGAGGAGGTGGGACGCCCGCACCACGTTGGTGGTGTCCACGGGGACCTCGGCCACGCCCGTGCAGAACACCTTGTGCAGGACGCGGATCTGCGCCAGGTGGGGGCGGAGACGGACCAGCACGGCCGACAGAGTTACCGTCTCGTCTAGGTGGAGCAGACACACACACACACACACACACACACACACACACAAGTTCACATGTGCACGCACCCACACATACACATAAATTGACATGCCCCCCCCCACACATAGACGCCAAAAACAATTTAAACAATTGAACTTCAAAAATAGTTTCTTCTTACTTTTAGCCAGGGTGAAAGAAATCGACAGCCTCAGTAAGTGTGTGATTTCACGGCTGGTGGCAGAATTTAAATAATGTTTTGCTTTAGGTGAAATCTGATCTAGTTGTTTAACATTCACCACCAATATGCAAATACATGCAAAAACCGCTATCATTAACAGCAAAGCACTTCAAATTCACTTACAGTGAATTTGTAGACAAGCCCCCATGGCAAAGCTTTAGATGTTTCAGAGGAATTTGAAGACACCCCTCTTGAGTCAGACATGTTGACCACTGTTGGCTTATACACCAAGAAAACCTTTTCTATTATAAGGAGTGCATTCCTACAGTGGCCAGTCTACACGGTGTTGATTCGACAGACACTTATTTCCAGTTATCAACTGCTGGCCCAGTTTGCGTTTGAAAATGACGTGCTTGCGGATCCCTAACACAAATCAACATGATTGGGTGAAACTCATTGTGAGTGAAAGAAGGTATGAGCCAATCAGTGGCCATCAGACTTTAGATATTCATCAAAAGTCTGATATCAGATATTAATCTGAAGTCTGATTTTGAGACCAGACGAAAAAGACTTTGTTTTGTTTTGTGACCCCACAACCGTTTTCAAATCGGAATTTCAAGAGTGCGTGTGTGTGTGTGTGTGTGTGTGTGTGTGTGTGTGTGTGTGTGTGTGTGTGTGTGTGTGTGTGTGTGTGTGTGTGTGTGTGTGTGTGTGTGTGTGTGTGTGTGTGTGTGTGTGTGTGTGTGGGGGGGTCATCTACGAAGACCCACCTTTGCCGATGAGCTGCTTCTCTATGGTGGTGAGCTCCTCCCGGAAACTGGAGAAGTACTTGTAGAGGGCCCACACGAAGGCCTGGTAGGTCCGGAAGGGGGGCTCCCGGCACGAGGAGTGGGAGGAGGAGGAGCAGTGGGAGCCGGAGGAGGAGCTGGGCGGCGGGGGTCCGGGCTCCGAGGAGTGGCCCGTGACCTCGTCGATGAACCGCTGCAGCCTGAAGACCGCCTGGCCGTACACGGCGATGTCCCCCAGCACCGACCGGAGGCAGTTCTGCAGAGGGGGAGGACGGGGCTGTCAGTGTGGTCCGCGGCGCTCTGCTGTAGGATACATCAGGTTAGGGGTTCATGGATTGATGGCCAAAATAACCTAACACACCACAGTACAGTACAGATATAGGCACACGTTAAGGCCCATGGTGAAGACCACATGTCCCAACGATAGGGGCTGTCAGATGCTCACACAATGCACACATTCATTTAAATCTATCTGCTGATAACACTCGGCCACAGCCCGGGGTGCTCAAGGCCAGGCAGGTGCTCTCGAGAAACCCCAACGCCAGCCTTGACACACACAACTCACAACACACAATTCGCTAGAAGAAAAACACATAAGACTGATACAGCCAGAAGGACATTACGCTCATTTGAAGCAGAACCTCTACAGAGGCCAAGCTCCAGACGACCTCAGCGCTGTCAGGGACTTGGAGAGACATTTTCGCTCGATCGATCCCTTACGCTCTATAGCTCAGTATAACCTTTTTCACCTCACTAAATAAATCAGAGGCCCTCGTGCCGACAATTTTATCTCCTCTCCGTCTCAGTTTATCTGTTCAAGTAACTAGGCAGACTATTTTTCCCAGCAGTATCGTGAACTGAATATATATGCATAATGTTTAAGATCTTGTGACGTTTTTATCTGACCTCTGAGCAAAAAACAAGAAAAATCTGGTATTTGCCACATCATGGGATTATTGATCAATATCCTTGATGACGCCTATAGGCCAATATCACACAGATCCATATCTGATGAGACACTACATATTTTTAGACCAATCTTAACTAATCCGGACTACAGACTACAGTGGACACAAAGTAACAAGTCTAAGCTGAATCAAGCATTTACTCTTTATGAGTGTAGAATATTATTTATTAAGGTAAAAAAAGAAAAGAAAAAAAAAGACTGCTACAAAAATTACCGAGATCCGGACCTCAGTGACCTCATAGCTGGCTACGGGCATGCCATCATCCCAGTGGACGTATTCAAACCGCACCACACAAAGTAGTATGTAGTAGCTGTTTGTACATACACAGATATATATATATATATTTTTTAATATGAAATATATAATATTATATTTCACTTTGAATTATCGATTCGATTATCGATCGGTTATAGGTCCACAATCTTCTGCGACCCATAATATGCATTATCCTGTGATAAAGCATATCAGGAGACCAAAAATGGGGCCCCGACCCACGGGTTAGGGACGGGGCTTCTAGAAGGTTCTAGAGGAGAGGATCTCACGCTGGTCAGATGGGTCACCACTACGTCGTTCCTCACAGACACCTTCCCCTCGTGGAACTGGAATATGAAGAGCTTCTTCACCCCCGACAGCAGCCTGAACACCGAGACAACAGATTAGACGTCAGGACACAGCTACAGAGGGCAGGGTTTTTTAAATTTTAATGGACAGCCCATACTGCCAATAATATCTACCTCAACTGTCAATAATGTTAACATTACATGAAATGTTTTTTTTCCTTCCCCATATTGTGATGTACTTCTGTGTTAATTGTACTCTTATTAAGATGTTTCCCTTCTATTCCATATTTAAGCAATCTCATTTCATCTCATGTATTGTGTACTTGCTGCTGTTAAACCTGAATTTCCCGTCCAAAATTAAATAAAAAGAAGAGATCTAATCTTTTCTTACTTAAAGGGGCAGTGTTCAGTGTTCCTTCTTACCACAGCGTCTCGCGTATCACCTGCGTCTCCGTCACAAAGGCCTTGTCTTCAGGAAGATACAGGGGGTCAGTGTTGTACAGGTACTGGTCCCTGTTCAGGAAATAAAACACGCCAAGCGTTACCACCAAGCCCACAACACCAGACCCCCTTGTATCAGAGCCTGCGGTCATGGCACCGACTGCACTGCTTTTTTCAAACAGCTTAACCTTTGTTTGCCTGTCTCTGGGTTTGGGGGGAGCTTTTACTTGTCGTTTAGAGTTAAGGGGTTTGTCGTATAATGTGGCATGGGAAGCCCTTCGATACTGGAACTGACACTGAAAATAGGACTGGGGGCTATACAAATAAAATGGACTTGACTTGTGGCTTGGAACAAAGGTGTGTTGTTCTCTGAACTTGTATTTTCCTTCCTCTCATTTGGATTGGCATGTGGTCTAATGCAGGCAAAGCCCTTTGAGGCTCAGAACTGAAGATGTTTTTTTCAAATCAAGGGGGCAAGTTTCCGAATCCAGGAGCTTCCAAAAAGACTGCGGAGAACTTTGAAACACACACTAATAAAGGGATCATAATGGGATTACTCGGCGAACTATCATGCGCACGTCAATTTACAGCGGGGAACTGTGATGTTAGGTGTTGTAAATTGAAGGTGACTTATGTCATGCAGGGAGTTACGGTAAGAATAAGCGAGGGTGTCACATACCAGACGTTGAGAAGGTTGGAATGCAGATGGAGGCTGTGGGGGAACCGGGAAGCGTGAGTAACCCAATACGGGGTCACCACATGCTGCTCCAGCCAGGCCCTGGCATCCGGCTCTCCCACTGAGATACAGTAAGACAAGCAACGCTTGGTTCAGGAGGAATTTAGATTTTTGGAATTTAGAATAACATGTATCAATGTTCAATGTTCTGGAATGGGATGGGTTCAACAGACTATCTACTGGGGCCAAATCTAATCATCTATGTATGTTCTGTAGTTTTATTTGGTCTGTCTTTTTTATATATTCAGGGTACTAACTGAAAACCAACACAGACCCACATGTCCACGCTCTCACACTCACACACACACACACACACACACACACACACACACACACACACACACACACACACACACACACACACACACACACACCTGTCCATGTGAGGGCGAGTGCCTGGTTGGTGTTGTCCTGGTCCTCCTGGGGTGTTCGGTCTACCTGGATACCCGAATCCTCTCTGCTGATTGGCTGCTGGGGGTCCTCTTCATCGCTCTCCTCCTCTGACCACTCCTGTGTCATAGAATAAAATAAAGTACAATAAGTACAATAGAGTAGAAAGAGAAAAGAGTAGTAGAGCATAGGGCACAGAAGAATATAGAATAAAAAACAACAACATAGTAGAGCAGAATAGAATAAATTGTATAGAATAGAATACTGTACGATATAATAGAGATGTTTAACTGGGATCTAATACCCGAACTACCTGTCTTTATGAGTGTAGAATATTCTTATTTTATGTAAGATTACTTCTTTTTTATTATGGGCTTAGCTATATGCTATGGTAATGCTAATAACCTGTAGTACGGTAATATCTTATAACCGCTGTAGTTACTTGTTCATTAATGAATCATTACTTATTACTTAATTATTCTGTTGTCCTATTCGTTACTTATTAATTAATGGCTCTTTAGACATTACAACCACACAGAGCTCACTTCACACTTGAACTAAAGGACTCTGTGAACCCAGGTCTCCAGCTGACTCTGAAGCAGTGGTACAGAGGGGGTACTACTGACCGGGGTGTCAGGGTACGGCCCACACTCCAGGTCTTCATCCTCCATCAGGTACTTTGCCCAGTCAAAAGTATCCTTCACTTCTACAACGACCACAAGAATAAAAAACATTAGTAGGCTTCAGGGTTAGTCAACATGCAGAATATGAATCATTAAAGTTGTATTAAGTACGATTGAGCCCCTCCAAGTGAGAAGGCAGGAGACTTTCAGAATCAAAAACTCAATATCAATCTGTCCACCCGAACTGGATTTTGACCTAGCAAAGCTGAGCTGGCTGGATGGCGAGAATGGGAGGGGGCTTTGGGAGTGTCGATAGTTTGATTCTTGTAAACAAAGAGAGAGATACAGGCCGGAAAGACATTTTTATTTGATGAATATATCATTTATAGAATGTGATTTATTGATAGCATTATTAAAACTAATATGAACAGTTGCAGATATCTCCAGGTGTGTTGAGCTACGAGCTAATTCAAATGTTACAATGTCTTCATTATCATATGAGGATAAAAAAATCCAATCCAATCTGTAAATCATAAATAATAGATATACAAATATATTATAATTAAAACATATAATTGCTTTCTTACATATTGCCCGGGACATCACGACAAACATCATTAAGTATTACACAAAAGCATGTACTGTATAACGTAAATGTAATATATTTATAAAAGTAGTGGACATACCTGCTTCTTTGAGCCGGGGTCTCTCTACATACTCTGTGTTTGTGGGGGGCCCCGCAAGCAGAAGCATCATGGACAGTATGCTGTAATGAGCATCTGTCTGCAAACAAATATATATTATACATGTTAACATAAAACAACATATAAACATAACGCAGAGGAAGACATCACCGGCACTTTTGCACCGTGTTGTTTTCCTGCAGAGCATAATACTACCTTAGTGCCGTCCACGTTCATCAAGGGCGAGTTCAGGAACTCGTCGGTGAGGCGAGCCCATGATTCAGCTTTATTTACATCCGAGTGGATCATCAGCTTCTCGTATATCCTAAAAAACAAGAAAAAACAACCCTATTTAGGCCTTCTATGTAGCCCACGATTTTATCCAAAGAGACTTAGTGGCTCTGGTTGTCAATAATGAGGCGGTATGGGGTTTTAGGTATCTTAATCAAAGATGTCTACAGTACAGGTAGACTAAGGAAATTGAGTTTGAACCAAGAACCTGTCAGCTTCAACAACATAATAACCACACTATCCTCCCCCCGACCCATCATTCAATGCAATAGAACAAATCACTGACCCATTGATGCTGCGGGTGACTTTATGGCTGTCGACGTCCAGGTAATTGTGGAACCTGACAGATGAATGAAAGACATGTGAGTTAGTTACGTCAACAACAAGGACCATCATAACCGAAGGACTACAATCCAGATCGTGTTAGCGTCTCACTTGAAATTGGACCATGCGAACTTTAACGCCAATTGGAAGTTCTGGTCATCCTCGTCCTCGATCCCGCTGGCCCATCTGACCAGGGTCTTGGTTTCTCTCTCGGTATCCTTCTCGAACTTGGTCCAGTGAGCCATGATGCAGAATGCTCTAGGGGACTGCAAAATAAAAACAGGCTGATACCTGACTTGGTCACTGGCTTGGTGGCGCAGACTGCATGATATCACAGCATAGTGTGCATCTGTACTAGATAGAATAGACAATTGCTTGATTTGAATGCCTCCAGTGTCTCTTTCTAAAAAACATAACAACCGCGCAATGCGCCTCACTAGTAAACTTCCTGTGATACAGTGCGCATGCGCCAAGTGGACTGTCAAAGCAATAACTTTTCATTTTTCAACATCAAAATAATTTCAGCGTAATACGAATAATTATTTGAAAATGATGTATCTTCGTTATTCCGCATGTCAATGTTTAAAATGTAGATGGGATCTTGATCAGTACATAAAACACATTCCCCCATGATGCAGCGCGGGTATCTGTAGTCCGAGCAAGAGTGATCTGGTCCGAGCAAATGGAAAGGGGGCGTGATAAGGTCGCTCTCCCCCCTCCCTCTCGCTCTCTCTTTCTCACACGCTCTCCCCCTATGTCTCTCTACCCGTCGCGCCTTTCGCTCTGAATTTTCTCTAACTCAACCGCAGAAGTTGTGTGCTGGGGTTCACACACCACAGAGCGGCCGGGGAACATCTCACGAGCAGCAACAAGACCGCTCGGGGAAATGAAGAGGAGGCTACAGAAGAAATACTTGATTTTAATCCTTGGTTACTCGGGCTTACTACTGCTGGTTCCCTATATCTTTGACTACGGCGGCAAGCCCACACTTGTAAAAAATGGACAACAACAGCCCAAATGCCCCGACCTGGAGAGCACCATGGCTCTGTGGAATAACGGCGAGCGGTCCAACAGCACCGCAGACACGGCGTACGAGTACGCTGCAAACCGGAGCGGCGGGGCTCGGACCAACATCTACCTGCACGCCACCTGGAGAACGGGCTCCTCGTTCCTAGGTGAGCTCTTCAACCAGCATCCCGACGTCTTCTACCTGTACGAGCCCATGTGGCACATCTGGCAGGCGCTGTACCCGGGGGACGCGGGCAGCCTGCAAGGAGCCGTGCGGGACATGATGAACGCGCTTTACCGCTGCGACTTCTCGGTGTTCAAACTTTACGCAGGCTCGCAGAACATCAGCACGGCGTTCATCTTCGGATGGAAGACGAACAAGGTGATCTGCTCGGAGCCGCTGTGCAGCGCCAACAAACGCGACGCCATCGGCATGGTGAAGGAGGACCAGTGCGGGAAGTGTCCGAAGAGGGACATGCGAGACCTGGAGAGGGAGTGCAAGAAGTACCCGGTGATGGTCATCAAAGGAGTGCGCGTGTTGGACGTCAGTGTGCTGGTACCTCTGATGAGGGACCCCTCGATTAACCTCAAGGTCCTCCAGCTCTTCAGGGACCCACGAGCGGTCCATAACTCTCGCCTCAAGTCCAAGCAGGCCCTGGTCAAGGAGAGTATCCAGGTGCTGAGGAGCAAGAAGCAGGCGGACAAGTTCAAGCGGCTACTGGTGCCCAACAACCGGGTCAACCGGGCGGAGAACTATGTGTCAAGCGCCATGGAGCTGATCTGCGACAATTGGCTCAGTGACCTGGTGTTGGAGACGAACGCGCCTCCGTGGATCAAAAGGAACTATATCCGTGTACGCTACGAGGACCTGGTGCTTCACCCCATGCAGGAGCTGCAGAGGCTCTTCAAGTTTTCCAACTTGTCCACTTTCCCCGCGCTGGACGAGTTCGTGTTGAACATGACACACGGGCAAGGCTACTCCTCGGATAAGCCCTTCCTCATCTCGGCAAGAGATGCCAAAGAGGCCATCTACGCCTGGAGAGAGCGCCTGAACGTTCAGCAGATCCAACAGGTGGAGGCCTACTGCAGCGAGGTGATGAAGCAACTGGGTTACCCCAAGAACAGCGTGGATAAGACGTAGTGGTGCGGGCTTGTCGAGATGGATGTAAGGATAAAGGTACGGTGGGCCTACATGTCATTTACACATATGTTGACACACTGTCACAGATCCTTGAAATACAAACAGAATGACGTAGAAGTTGGTTTGGGCTTCGCTTCTAAAGAAATCCAGAAATGGTGTCAGTTGTGTTGTTATTGGCCTTTCATGTATTTTTTTTATGTTATTTACATGATATGCAAATAACCCTCTGAATATTGATCAACTGATAATATTAATACTTTACAGCACTCAAGGGCTAGACACAGGCCCACATTCAAAGGAAATTATTCATAGTAAACCCCAACCAAAATTCCCTGGGTTATTAATCATTCATATTTGCTTGAGCTGAGATCCTGCCTGTCACAACTTCTTCATTTGTATTGTTGGTGATCTGAACTTTGTACTTTTCTCTTTGAATCACCCCATAATCAATTTATACATCACACATTTGTAGATCTTTCACTCTCTCAGTTTATAAATCATACATTAATATCTAAATATTAAGCTGCCTGTTTAGTTCATCGTAATAAAACGGTTCTAGGTTGCTCCAGTTACAAAGACTGTCCTTACAGTTGAGAAAGTAAACCTCAATATAAAAGGGCATATCAGCAGCACCAATCAGACACAATGACACGTCTGTAAGTAGCCCGCTGGTGGGCAGATCCTCACAACAAAGTAGTCTGATTTAAGTGGCCAATAAAGAGCCTATTGTTTCCACATGGCCTGTGTCAGGGGCCACTCATGGAGCGCGTAAGGATGGCCAGTGTGGCAGCGTGGCGCCTCCAGAAAGCTCTGCAGAGAGAGAAGGGCCCTCAGATGGCGTGTGGCAGCGTGGCGCCTCCAGAAAGCTCTGCAGAGAGAGAAGGCCCTCATTGTGTTCAGTGCCCCAGTAAGGGCCCGTCTTGCTGGGTTTTGTCAGCGCTCGGACCCCGCAATCTGAGCCTTCAAATGCCTGCTGGCCCCAGACTACCCCCCGGTAACACACACTAGGTGGGGGGGGAGCCCTGTAACACACACTGGGAGGGGGCCCCTGTAACACACACTGGCCCGCTGTAACACACACTGGGTGTGGGGGCCCCTGTAACACACACTGGGTTGGGGCCCCTGTATCACACTCTGGGTGAGGCCCCCATTACACACACTGGATGAGCGGGCCCTGTAACACACACTGGGTGAGAGCCCCCTGTAACACACACTGGATGGGGCCCCCATTACACACTGGATGGCGGGCCCTGTAACACACACTGGGTGAGGGCCCCCTGTAACACACACTGGATGGGGCCCCCATTACACACTGAATGGTGGGCCCTGTAACACACACTGTGTGGGGGCTGCTGGTAAGACCTTGACCTTTGGACACCAAGCCGGAGTGTTCAGAGGACCCAGAACAGTCCTACTTGTAGTCCAGCTTAATACTGCAAGGTGCACTAGCCTGCTCCTTAAAATGCTCACGCTAAGCTAGGCTTCAGCTCATGGAAATGAATGTCAATCTCTCTGTTAAACACCCTGCCTCTCTGTTGCAGGGGCCATCAGGTAAAACAAGTAATGGACTGTTGACCGGTAGCTGTACAACGGAGGAGGGGGGCACCAACTCTTGAGTTTTGGCCCAACACCACCCAGCCAATCAAGCCTGGAGGAGTCTGAAAACACCCAGGAGGAGGAGGTGTGGAGCAGGAGGACTGACCACACTATTCATTCACCACCAGGGCCCTGGAGCCAGGCTCTCTGTCGGGGGCGGAGGTAAACAGGAGCACTGGCCTCTCTCAAATGGACCTCCTCGGGGCTCCTGAACAGCTCGCCAGAACTAATCCCTCTTCAGGGCCCCTGCCCGGACGGACCAGACGTGATCCAGAGGGGCCTCTGACAGGGACTGCCGACACAAGCATAGCCTAGCTAATATACCGGCGTGTCCATCATTGGGCGTCCTGACTCACAAGCAACCCAGAGACGGCAACTCTAGTGGGCTGACTAACAGTGTGGAATCAGTGGGGGGGGGGGGGGGGAGACAGGGGGAGAAGGTAGGAGTGGGGGGAGGAGGGAGAGAGGAGGAGAGAGGGGCTGGGGAGCAGAAGGTAGGAGTGGAGGAGGAGGGAGAGAGGAGGAGAGGGCAGTGTCCACCCTTTTTCTACCTTGTTTTTGGTTCTCCAACTACGACTCAGAAAACGATCGGGGGGGGGGCTACATGTGTTGGGTGTCAGACTACAGCTGATGGATGTAAGGACCAAGAGCACTGAACAATTTACACCTTTGTAGTGTGAGGACCACTTTAGTCTTATATGGGGTTGTTCCTGTTTGAACTAAAATAAACTAGAATATGCTATTCTTATGTATTTATTCTATATTTATTCTACATTATATTTGAACACATTGTTGTGAGAGATTCGAATTGGATTGGAATGTCGAGAATAGTGTTTGAATAAAGTTGCGATACAAGACCGTTAAGAGACCCCCCATACTTTCTGACGGGGGAGCTCAGTCCCCCCCCCCCCCCTGGCTCCCCCATAGTTCCAACACTGGGAGAGGGACTGCGGGGGGGTGAGGGGTGTAGAGGGGGGAGGAATGGGGAGCGAAGGGGCAACGAGTGGAGTGGAGAGGGACAGAGAAGAGTTGAGAGGGGAGGGTAGTGGAGAGGAGGCGAGTGGAGAGGAGATGGCTGGGAAGGAGTCGAGTGGGAAGGAGACGAGGGGATTGCGTAGAAGAGGCTGAGGAAGGGAGGACAAGGAGAGGAGAGAGGGGCTGGGGCCTGAACAGGAAACGGCTTCTCCAGGTCCTGAGGAATGCGGCAGGGTGGTGCGGGAGGTTAAGTGGAACCAAACATCTCACATTCACGTGAAGCCCACTCACACCACGAGTAGGAGGCTTCCTCCACTCTCTGCATACTAGTGCAGGTTTGGGCAGCAAGACGTGGAATCTAGAGGGTATAAAAGCACCATTCTGTTATAAACGGTATCACTGTGTTGTATTTGTGGTACGACTGTGTTTTGCCATTGAAGAGATTCAAGAGGCCGGTCAGCAGCGCTTACACATTGAAGAAGAAATACACAAACAAGCCACTGTCTGAGCAAACTTACCCGCCAAAAGTAACAAAAAATGAAAAAGGCCTGACAGTAAGGACAGGAAGAGAACACACATGAGGCACAGCAAGTCTATAATGGAAATTGTTTTAATGGGCATAACATGCAGAACATTGCAGGTACATCTTGGCAGCCAGCAGCACATTATTTACACACGTAGCTATATCTCATGTTTCCATCCACATACAGCGTTTACCGAGAGCTAACAAGGACTTCACACCTATAGCGCTGGCCTCCTGAAGAAGGTTGATTTCACACACAAAAGGTTATTATTTTTAAACGCCACAGACGTCCCCTCAACGGTTGTGAGGTAAAGTGCCAAACGCCACTATAATCTAAACATGTCAACGTCAATAAAGTGCTCCTGTATCTTAAACAAGGACAATGACTCACGCCTCGATGTTGTTGGTGTATCATACGTGTTTTCTCTGATACTTTTTTGTCTTATGGTTATTTTCTAAAACACACTGGCCGATTCAACACGCGTAGTGGAAAAATAGTACGCCTCCAAATAATACAGGTTTTCTTTTTCGTTTTCTTCGATTCTCAAAATAGAAACTGTAATACTTTTTTTTAACAGGTGGCCATAATGGCACTAACGTTTTTGCATGAGCATCATCAGAGGCAAAAAGACAGTAACTGGCGGGGTATATATCAAATAATCCAAGCCTTATAACGGCTTGTTTACACAAAAGGCTAAATACAGGCGTATGCTTACAGCGACCTGCAGGCTACAATTCTAAAAGTACTGAATCCGACTTCTAGAAGCTTCTGTGACCACTTGTTCCCTACCCGTGGTGAGTGTGTGTACAAGTCTCTGGTCTGTACAGCTGTGGAATGCATCACTTCGTCCCCCAGTGGGTAGTTATAAAACGTGGGGTACTCCCTTTTCACACATGCTAAATGAAATGAAAACAACATGCTGTGCATTTTGTCAAAAAAGGAAGTGGTTAGTTACCCTCTTTTTGTTCTATAGGCTACTTGAAGACATACATACAAGTATGTCCGACAAATAAGAGACGTGAAGTAGGCTACTGTGGGCTTGCTCTTGAATCACAACCAAACACATGCTGAAATCCCAGCAGGCCAAGGTTTCTTGTGACACACCGAGCAATAGCAGCTTTAAACCATCCTGCAAATTTATAGCGAGAATAAGCAATACCACTCGTATTTAACATGATCTCCTCTTGAAGGAATTTTTAAGTGCTTCACAAAAACAATGAGAATATAAGTTGGGCAGTTTCCCCCCCATTACTGTTGTATAAGCTAATGGTTAGAGAAATGTACCGGCTTGTTGGAAATAATGTCTGTTAGGAATGTCTTACTGGAATAGACTAAATATATAGGTTGTGTTTGGACAGAGAATCTGATTCTAACATTAGAAATCATAGTCTACTGTTACGACTAATAACTCATCTTCTGCATAAAGAAACGCCTTAATAATACTCCTTTGGTTATTTGGAGTGTTGTTGTTTCATATTCCTATAACCGTAGTTTATGTTAGTAAAATGGCATGTTCAGGGTATTAAATCATAGCCTGTAGGCCTACCATTTGGTGCTATTGAATGCTTGCCTTGATGTCAGTCTCAAAACCATTGCTTCTGTTCAAAGAAAATATGAAAATGATGATAAGAAACTCAGTTAAAAAATATTTTTGGATGGAGACAATTTTCTGTGGTAGAATGTCCAAAATAACAAGAAAGAACTATACAGCATTCATTCATGAGAAATCCTCCATTGGTCTTTGTATTTTCACGGTGCAAGGCTTTCGCATAAACACAGAGTTGTGTGTCCGTCCACCATGTTATTAAGTCATTCATGCCCTGGGGCAAATACTTCTATGAATGTAGGTTATAGTAATTCATATTTATATATATATATATATATATAGATCCTTTTTTCTCTGTACAAAACCATTTCAGTGGTATATTTGTGCTGAAAGGGACCAAAACCAAAGCAGTCCATTTAAATGAATTGAAACCCTCTAACAGATGTGCTGAAACTGGTTTTAAATCATTTGCTTTCTTTTGTTTTGTTTTTTTTTATCTTGCAGTATCCTCTAAAATGAATGGTTTCGTACATATAAGGGGATATGATACAATTCTCAACCAGAGAGAATAGATGGACACTTTAATTTTAACAAGGCTCTTTATGTCGAGGTTTCATCATTCGTCAGCAAACCCATTTCAGGCTTAAAGGATGACCTGTTTATCAGTCTGAGAATTTTAGGTCATTCAGGGAGAATGGTGAACGCTACTGTACAAAGTTATTATATCTGCATTTTCATTTAATATATATTTTTTTCATTTTTGGATTTGGATCCCTTGCTGTTTAACAGTGTTTCATTTCATAAAATGATGCCCGAGCTTAGTTTTCATAACTTTGCATTTATATACATTGATCAGAATAAATACCACTCTTTAGTATGTTAGTATGGTATCAAAAAATCTCTTACAAAATAAAAAAGTCAGTGGATGGGGGATTTTTGCTCAAATCGGTAAATCAGTGAAACCAAAAGGGCGGGGAGGGGGGGTATCAAACCAGAATATAAAAGATTGATTCCGAAAAAAAGATAAAAACATTGAATCAAAGCACAAGGACAAAGACTGCATAGTGTATATGAAAAGCTATCGCCTATGGCAACAAGAGAAGCATTAAAAGATGATTGTACAGCGAGCGAAGAGAAAGAAGAGCGTTGTATTAGCATGCCAGCGCGCCTTAGCCCGGCTAATTTCATCCAGCGGAGCATTGTGACCCTAACTAGCGTGTGCCAGACTTTATCGTGCTCCCTCTTCGGCTCCAGTAATCTACCACTGCTGTCCGGACGGAGGGCTTACAGATAGTTTCATATATACACACTCGGTCTCCGAGGCATTCTCACAAGGCAATTTGCTACAAAATTAGAATTACGTACTCTTCTCGATTGAGAAGACCAGCATGTGTGTAGATTCACAGCATGATTCCCATGCTGTTTGGACGTTTGTGTGTTTAGATTCAGAACATCAAGATAGCGGATCTGGATGCAACCAGCGGTCATGAATGGTTTCTCCAGCTCTGGCACATGACAAAGGATGGGAAGAGGCGGTGTCTTCTTTTCACATTTAAAACTCATATCAAAACACACAAAAGAATACGAAAGTGCTGAGATTTATTCTCTCTTGAAAGTAGATTGTTCCTCAATAACTGCAATGTGCATTTTCACACCCTTTTTACGCAGGAATGTGCACATTGCAAAAAATAAATAAAAGAAGAACCAGCTAAATGAAATCACAGTATACCAGCAGAGTGTTTGTCTTCCGATTCCAAGGGAACGACTAAAACTTCCCATTAAAGTTCTGCTCCGGATTCCCCGGGCTTGGGTCCCTTGACCAACACGTCCCAGATCCAAGTCGAAAAAAACCCAATCCGATCACTTCATTCGATCGATTTGTTGAATCGCTTTATCGATTTGATGCTTTCATTTCAATTACATCTCTTCATCCGTTCAGATGATCTCATCCGAACTTTCAATTTGACAGATTCCTCCACGTAATCGGATACTTTGTTATCCGATATCCTTCTCTTTTCTGCACGTCCAGAACTTTTTTTTCCAAGGGTTTCAAGGGCTTCGCCAGGTTGAAGTCAAGCATGGAGGTGGACACAGGTTGGGGTCAGAGGTCAGGGTGGGGTTGTGCGTGCGTTCAAAGTGGAGCAGGGAGGTAGGGCAGGGGTCAGGGGTCGACAGGCAGGAGGCGGGGGGGATGGGGGGGGGGGGGGTGGTCAGATGGGGTCCTCGATGGGGAAGACAAGACGCGTGCCATGGCTCAGCAGATCCTGCTCCCGGGAGTCCAGCTCCCGCTCCAGCGCCTCCTCCGACGTGCTGCCGCTGCGCTTCCCATTGGTGCTCCAGCTGGAAGCCCCGCCCCCTCCCACCCCCGAGGCCCCGCCCCCCGACGCCCCGTTGAGCGCGGTGACGGCCGTGTCGCCGTAGGACAGGCTGAGGTCTCCATCCGTCAGGATCACGTCAGAGTCGTTGGACCTCAGCTGCTCGTGGTCCTAGAAAAACAGAGGCACCAAAGCACAAAGGATTATGGGTAATGAGACACATAGGAAAAAGGGCACCTATTTTACCCCCTGGGTGTGATGTTGTGATTGATAGACCAACCACACAGCCTTCCAGCTGGGAAAGCCTCCTAGGTAGTTTGGTAGGCTGGTCTATCCATCAATAATTTGTGGTGTCGCCAACGAGAAAGCTTTAAAATGGTTTTCTAATGGCTAGTCAACATCTCACATGTTGGTCACAAAGGAGCCCTTAAAAAGGCCTACGTCAATTTGTGTTGTTAACACAATTGTAATTGCAAAACAAATAAACCAACAAGCAAGCAAACAAGGAAAGACATTGACTGCACATAGAGGGCCACTGTAAGGAATACAAGGAGAGCGTGTCTCTGTATCCCCATGATATGGCCATCGCGCTTTAACTATAACAGCATGAGACACACAAAAGCGTGTTACTAATGTTATTTCTAAAGAGAACACACACATTATAACCCATGATGCCGAAATGGTTTCAGGGGGGAAAGAAAACAATAAAATTCATTAAAACAAAATTAATCTGTTTCAGATCATTACACTTACATGCAGTCATTTGGCAGCTGATGCTTTTATTCAAAGCGACTTACAAATGAGGCTGAGAAACAATCCAAGCATATCTAAAGTCGCTGCAAAAATGTACAAAGCCGTACAACAGTGTACAGGAAAGTAAAGGAATCATAGAGGCAAGGGTAGTCATTTGTTTGAATGTTTTAAGTCCAGGACAATGAACCAGAGCTCTGGAGCAGGTTAGAGACTGAAGGAGTGTGGATTCTCTAAAGCAGGTTAAGCTCTATATCCATGACAAGCTCCCAGAGCTCATGATGTGCGTTGCAATTCACTCCCTATGTGCCGAGAATCATAGGTCAAAGGTATCCATTTATGAGGCGCCCGGAGTGTAATATTTTAAGACTAGACTCTGACCTTTCAGTGATTTTCGGGGGCCAACCAATCATATTCCAGCCCCTTCGGGTCCATGAAATCCAAGCACATGCATCCATACAAACATACAAACATACATGCATATGCCACTATACTGCCAGACAGCAATAGGAACCCCCCCCCAAAAAAGGAAGGAAAACGAATAGCTTGCATTTCAGCATATCCTGCCCTATTTATCTTGAGATTGCGTCAAGCTCCCTCTAGCATACTGCCAGTATTACAGTGCAATTCAGCCCAGCTTAGACATGCTGGAGTGTGCAGGCCCACGCTCTTCATCACCATGGGGCGAAAGAGTTGGAAGGAACGTGCATGACTTCACGCCTATGAATCAGAGCTCTAGATCAGTCATGTGGGGTTGGGCGGGCACCGACGGAGAGAGGAATGAACAGAAGCTGGTGAGGGGAGCCTAGCTGGGTTTAAGGACTGGGTCAGGGGGCTGGTTAGGGGGGGGGCTGGGCCAGAAGCTGGGGTGAAGTGGGGCTGAGTAAGGAGACGGTGAGGTGGGCTGGGTCAGGAGATAGTGAGGTGGGCCGGGCCCCAGCAGGGATTATGCTGCCAGACAGATCTCTGAGGGTAATCCAGATTACGCAACACATCCGCTGTGAAACCCTTTCACATCGGCGCCGAATGGAAGAGCCTCCTTGTTTTAATGTTGATTAAAAATATCCAGGGTTCACTTTAATGAAATAAGAGTGTCATTATGTGCTTCACCGCATTCATGGATTTTAGCTTAAACACTTTATTGGAGTTGTTGGTCGTTATTATTACCTATTTTCAGTTAATGTTGTTGTTGTTGTTGTTGTTAACAACCTTAACCATGTTATCTATAGGCTCAACATTGCATCTCTTCTGTGGTACCAGCAGATAACAACGATTGCGGTGGATTGCACCGTTTCAATTTTTGCGGTAATACTTAAGTAATACTTAATCTCTTAAGGAACAATTCAAATCATAACAAATAAAAAGAGCAGACTCTCAAGGGAACCCAATGTTCGGTCAAAATGAAGCGCTCCCGTCGCTCGGTTCTAGTGGGCTTTGTTGGTGATGAAACCATGACAACAGTGGGACGGAGCAGGACCCCGTCGCCCTCCCCATGTGACCGAGGCTACTCTTCTGGGATAAAGGAGGGTGCCAAAGGGACCCCCAGTGTGACCGCTCGGTGAAAGACTGTTCTCTCTCTCTGGCGATGGAGGAGGGTGTGCCAGCAGCCACTGTCTCCAAGCTCAGCGCTAAAACATTCGCCCTGGGATGAAAAGAGCTTTTGTCTTAAGTTTCTACATTCAGAACTCTCTCTCTCTCTCTCTCTCTCTCTCTCTCTCTCTCTCTCTCTCTCTCTCTCTCTCTCTCTCTCTCTCTCTCTCTCTCTCTCTCTCTCTCTCTCTCTCTCTCTCTCTCTCTCTCTCTCTCTCTCTCTCTCTCTCTCCTCTCTCTCTCTCTCTCTCTCTCTCTCCTATGCTCTCTCTCTCTCTCTCTCTCTCTCTCTCTCTAAGGGCCTACATTCATGAAAGCGATGCAAGTAGAAGCTCACAGCTGAACACTATACTCTTAAAAAGCTATTTGAGATGAACAGAAATGTGGGGACAAAGATTTGTTCAATAAAAGCTTACAATGAAACAGTGCTGAATAAAAGCTGTATGAAACAGAACCAGGCGACCCTAGTTCTACTGCATTTGTGTCCCACAACATTCTCAATCAGCCAATACGAGTTCAAAACACAATTGATGCTCAACAAAACCCCAATGTGAAATTAAAATAGCATAAAAAGTGAAGAGGGGTGAATGTGAGATCGTTGTCTGAGAAGAAAGTCACTCTTTCAGTCAAGTAAAGAAAACAGAAACCCATTCTATTGCTTGTTAACACCAGGACATCGCTGTTGGACTCGAGAACATTTAAATGACAGGATGTGAGAGGTTGTGCAATTTTGCATGCACACTGGATCAGTTAACACTGCATGCCTGCATAGGTGTGGGTGTAGGTGTGGGTGTAGGGTTGTGCGTGTGCGTGCGTGCGTGCGTGTGCGTGTGTGCGTGTGTGTACCTGGTAGGCCTGTGGGCTGGTGAGGCAGCGGGCCAGGGGTCCACAGCAGGGGGGCAGTGTGGTGGTGAGAGGGGGGCCGCTGTGGGTCAGGATGGGCTTGAGATAGCTCGGTCATCGTCAAGGAAACCAGGGTGTCGAAAGAGTTAGCAACCCACGATGACTCATACCACAACCTAACCATAGCCCAACCGCAACCAACTCACAATGACTACCACTATAACAACCTAACTAACCAAACCAGGATAACCAAACCATAACCAACCCACTATGACTACAAAACAAACAACCTTATACTAACCAAACCATGACCAAAACATAACTAAACCAGGATGACCAAAAGTATAACAACCCAATCTCTAGTGCACAATAACACACATCATACTAAGGAAATGTATTGACCAGCCAAAAACAAAGCATTGATTAAATGGGTGACTGGCAGTAAGGTGTTAAGGCGCAGGCGTCCATTCTTCCAAATGACCTCTCTCGCATTGACCTCTCTTATCTAAAAGGTATGACGTGGTCAGCTGGTCAACACTTGTAGGGGCAGGGTTAACAGATCAATATTATTACATGCCGCCACATTCTGCTGGTGGCATCATCTTTTTTCTTACCGACATACGCTATTTTCTTATGCATATGCGTTTCATATGCATAAGCTTGTTTCCCGTTTAGTAGGTCAACTGATTTCCTCAGTTCACAGTGAGCATAATGTAACTACTATGCTCTTTTATCTCAACTATACTGTTACTTTAGTAAAGTTATATTCTAATGCTATATTCCATAACTATGTTGTACTGTAACTTTGTTCACCAGCGTCGTGCAGGAGTTGCTATAACAACAGTCCCTAGGGTCCTCCACCACAACATGCATGCACAACACGCTTCCCAGGGAGCCGGAGGCTCTGCGTGTGTGTGTGTGTGTGTGTGTGTGTGTGTGTGTGTGTGTGTGTGTGTGTGTGTGTGTGTGTGTGTGTGTGTGTGTGTGTGTGTGTGTGTGTGTGTGTGTGTGTGTGTAGAATACTTTTCGATAATCAGCTTTAATCAGCTAATCCCAATGGACTCAACACCCAACGATTATTTGAGGTTATTTTTAATATGAGTGAGTGATTCTCTGGAGACGGTTGTCGTCATACACTCTGTACACCATGCGGGTTTAATGTTAGGAGCCATCAAATTTTAGCATCATCTACCTGTCTCTCGATATATTCCTCTATCCATCTAGGTATCAATAAATACACACTTATGAAACATACACCAGGGTAATATTCAGTAACAATAACAACCACAATAGCTAGCTGAACAGGCATAATTATAGTAAAGGAATAAAACAACAAGTCCTATTTTCTACGGGTTCGAAAAGCCGGTGTGAGGAAGGATACTTGTGGTCGAAGGAGTACCACAGCCGGAAGAGCCAAGCACTTTCCTGCCTGGTCTTGCTGCGGCCCTCGGCCTGTGCTCCCTCCTGGGGAACAACCAGACAGAAAACACATTGTCAGATAGCGCCACATCAAGAGAGGGACGGTCCACTCATCCAGCTTCAATAGAGAGGCGTTCAGATACCTCGGCCTCAAGAGAACATGAAAATAGACAGAGTTAAATATGTCTGCTTTATGATATAAGATTAAATACAGAGCCATTCTCTTGGATTACTTTAGCTTCAAGAGAAGATAAAGAGACAAAGCGACATCGTTTAATACATCAGCTAAACAGAGAAATATTGACTTTCCTTTAGCATAAAGAAAACAGCAATTCTTGTCATATTTGTCTTTCTTCTCTTTACATCCCAACCTTAATTAATAAATCAAACGCAGGTAAAAACCTTTACTTTAGATATAAGAGAGATAAGTATCTGGTATGTGACAGGTAATAAGCCGATGAGCTAGTCATGTGTTTTTTGATGAGTAGCTTTGGATGGTGGTCTGAAGAAAGGGATGGGATTTTGTTGGTTGAATGTCCTCAAAATCTAGCTTGGTCTTGCAAGTTTCTCCACTATGCCTACCCTAGCTTTAAATATAACTGCTGTAAGAGAAAGATGGTCAAATATTTCGGCAAATATCTCCATCTCAAAGACCACATGAAAACACGCAGAACAGATCAGCTTCAGACAATATGGAATCGTCAAATATCTCTTTGAAGACAACATAAATAAACAGGGATACTGTTGACATGACATGGAATACTGTTAGCTATGTCAGATTAAATGAGGACATACGTCTACTCTTAAAGACAAAATAAAAGTTTGCACACAGAGAGAGGCTAGCAAATATCTCAGCTTCATGGTCAAATGTGGTCATATATCTCTTTTTCCAGACACAACACAACATTCAGAAACAATCTGGCATCCACAATGTGCCGGGACTCTATAGTGTGACCCGGTTGAAGGTCAAACAGGAAACCAGGACAAGGGAAGACGTCAAACGTAAAGCGGTCGGGATTTAGCCTGTGTAATGATGGGGGCAGCCTAACCCTAACCCTAACCCTAACTACTGTGACAGTTGGTTGTAAAGTCACCCCTATCCACTCACAATAACACTTTTGGCAAAGAGGAGACGATTATGGTAAATAATGAAACATTTCCTTTCAGACGTGCGTCTACACCGTGCCCAAGGACCCTGATTCACCAGGAAGGAAGTGTTTGTGTGGACAATACGACCGGTAGCCACACCGGACTACCCAGGTGTTGACGTGTTGGCTGAGAAGCCTATCATTAGCGTAAATAAAACAGGAAAGAGATGGCGCCAAGAAGACAACACTGCACCTAGGAGGCTTTCAGAAGCTTCCAGCGGGCTAATCCTAATTTCTTGTTTAGATTTGAGGTAAACAAGCATTACTCATGCCACCCGCCAAACATACCCACCAACCCACCCACCCCATAACCCACAGCCACACCAAGTCACTTTAGTCCCAGACCCTCACCCTAGTAGTTAACTCAAGTATGGATGGCTGAGTTAAGTAAGTAAGTATGCTCGCATGAAGCTACTTTTTCCAAGTTCCCTTCGGTCTGTTCCCTGACGGGGCAGAATAACTTCCATGTTTCACTTCTGTCAGCACACGTCTGTAACTTGCATTTGATTGGCATTCGATGAGGCCAAACCCAGAAACTACCGCAGGCAACACACAACCTAACACATGCCAAAAGACATCACAAACACAGGACTTAACCACCAAATTCAACGCAACAAAATAAACCAGCATTTCCACTACCAAACACAATACGTGTTTGGTAGTGGATATGAACAGAACTGATGCACTATTATTGCAAATTATTCGTAAGCTCTGTAGTATTTGCATACATAAAGTTGTATATTATTGTCTGTTTTGGACTTTGCATGTGTATAGTTGTATTATTATTCATCCGTTCTGTAGTATTTGTATAGATTGATATTATTCGTCCTTTCTGAAGTATATGTTTCGTTGTATATTATTCGTCTGTTCTGTAGTATTTGTGTATGAAGAATAACATTATAATTTCTTACCCCTTGGAGGACCAGGAAGTTGTCTACTGACTGCTGTAGATCTTGATCTGGATCAACTCCCACCCTGCACACAAAACAGAACCACATAGTGGGATCTTAGCCAGAACCCAGATTATTAACAGCACATGCAGTTAATGAACTCTAATAACAACCATTCCAAAAGCCCTGAAGAATTCATAGAGTTCCTTGTATGCACGCTCACAAACAAATCAAGCAAGATAAAACTAAAACTGTTTGACAGAATGTGAACATAAACGACTTGGAAGGGAAAACTGTAGGCCAAGCCATAAGCTATTATTAATCATTATCATAGTGATGCGTATCAGTTATCATTAGGGTTGAGAAGGACAGAATGTGTCATAATGTAACGCAACGTAAACACGGTCTCCTTCTGAAGGACGTACTTAGTCAGTATACAAACTAATCATACCCATAGTATCACAAACCCAAAGACCTTACTGTGGTTATAATTATCTTTTATTTCAAGTGCTTGTTTTAGAATCATCTGTATTCTGAAGTACTTGGCATCATTACCTCAGTCAGTATGTTCAAACAATTTATACAGAGACTATCTCATTTCTTCGTTCTGGAACAGCTATAACCGAGTCTCAGACATAATGAGTCCCCCCCCCCCCCACTCCTCTCGCTTGCACCTGCTTAATTCTTCCGTATTTCTCTCTTCACCTTCTATTTCTCCACTCTTTCGATATTCTCTCTTTCGCTCTCTAAACTTCTCTCACTCTCTCTTTATTCTCACTCTTTCTCCCTTTCTCTTCATCTCCCCCCTTTTGTCTCCGTCTCCCTTTTCTCCGGGCGTTCCGCATGCAGGTTTCACAAGGATAGGGAATAAAAGCAGGGAAAAATAAATCCCCCCCCCCCCCACCCTCCCCCCTTGCGCCCTCAGTCCCTGCATCCACTCCCCTCCTCCTCTTCACATCCCCCTGGGGCACCGGGGGCTTGTGTAAGAATCTTGTGTCGGAGACCGTGCGGAGGAGGTGGTGTGATCCAGCGAGGCTGTGTTGTGGGGACTTGTGTTGTGTGGTTGTGCTGTGTGGTTGTGTTGTGCGGAGGTTGTTGGGCAGCGGCAGTACGGCGGAAACCAGAGCACCGCTGGTGGGCGGCCGACAGGAGGAAGGGTCTTGGAGGAAGGAGTGAGAGCCAACACCGGGAGGAGCGTGACACAGGAGCACAGGTCACCTCCTTCCCCTTCCTCCTCCTCTCCTCCTCCTCCTCCTCCAAAACCCCACCTACACCTTCCCGCCAGCTTCACTTCCTTCACCTCCTTCCATCTCGTCCTCCATGCACAACGCCTCCGCCTATTCTGCCTTTTCATCTCATCCTGCCTTCCACCTCCTCCACCTCCTCCTCCACCTCCCCTCCCCCCCTCTCCCCCAGCTCAGAATCATGCTTTCCTTACATCTTCCCCAGCTCCAAATCCTGCTTTTGTATCGGTTGAGTAAGGGTGACATCCTCACAAGACCGCTTTAGTCGTAGAGAATTTTAATGGACAATACCGGGCTGATCAAACCCATCCTAGCGGTCTCTCCTGGCTCCACGAAGACAACCGTATCATTTGGCAAAATGATTCAGATTTTCCAATTCTGCCGAAGAGCATTCATGCTCATGCTAAAGGATTGAGCTCAATGCTCAGGCTTAATGCTCGAGCTCAATGCTTGAGCTGATGTTAGCCATGGCTCAAACCGGCAGCAGTTCAAGAGCCACTACTTCCATTCTCGGTAATAACGCTGTCGTCAACTTCCTCTGAATAAAGCTTCACAAGTATTACAAATCAAGTCACAAGTCTAACACGGCTGCTTCCAGTTGAGGCTCCCGCATCAAAAGGTGCTACTTTTGTTTCATTTTATGGTGAGGGCCCACGCACGTAAATGTTGAATGTCATGTCACATTAGTTAGAGCAACGCAACAGTCAAACTGATGTTATAAATGTATGACAATGATTGCCATAATGTAAAACCATGAAAAACCAGGATAAAAAAAAAGTACATTTATGTCAAATATTATACATTCTGTTAAGAACAAAAAAAAAAATCTATCATCTATAATGGTTTAGTGTCTTTACATTTTTAGATTTTAAAAAAGGTATCCCTTTTTAATTTTTATTACTGTTCTGTATTTTTTACTGTGACCCTCCCAACATCCTGTCTGGAATGAATATAGTAATCATATTGCATCTGTCCTTCTAGCCGACCCCAACATAGTTGGCATGACACATGAAACCCCTAATCTCTGAGGTTTAACATGTCTAACACCATGTCGTACAGCTGATGACCAGGGCCCAGGCTGCCGTCCAACTGGGACAGTCCTGTTGGAGTGTCCTAGTAACCAAGGCTAGAACAGGTTTGTATGCAAAAGGTTTGAGGAAAAATCAACAAAATGCAGGCAAGCAGAATAGCTGCCGCTTTTTATTGGGTCGCTGTGTTAGTCTCAGGCCGCTCGACACCATTCGCGTTCAGACTGTACTCTGCTTGAGCTAATGGACATCAGCACTTAATACCCAAGCTGTATACAAACATATAATTGTTCTACCAGAGCACTAACATCTACGGAGAGATGGGTAAAGACTAGCTTGAATCTTTCTATAGCCCAGTTTTCCGGGAAATAGTTTGACCATTACTTATTATTTTTACTAAAGGTCGGTAATGCTTACTGTTCTCTATCTAGGTATTATCTACATGTCTACTACTCTTATTGTGTATAGTCATATTTCATATTTATTTTGAGTTATTTATTCCATGCAAAAGTCTTTTCTGGGCTGATCTTAGGCTAGCTGTGATTTTGACAGTTCAAGGGATTAGCCAGCTAGCCAGGAAGCACGGAACTCTGGCGCCCTCTCCTGGACAATTTCAATCGACTGTTGACGTCAATAGAATGCAACCGTTATTTTTTATAGCGTTCTTGTGTATGCTGGCATGCATACACGTATGACGTTATCATTTTGCATTTACATCGAGGTCCATTATTTAAATAATTGTTCAACACTTTAAAGTGCCAGCCTGCAGATATTTTTTTGTAACCTAGAATAAATCAAGTCAAAAATATCTTTTTTTTGCCTTGGTCAGCAGAACAACTTCCTTTATCTCACTGTTGCCAAGCAAAACATGTTTACGAAGCACAACTCAACTAACATAGAGCTGAATTTGAATATGATCCCCGGGGCTTTTAGTTATAATGTGCTTTTAGAGAGCGTTTGCCTATCGAGCCCCCTTCCTATGGAATAGGCTGCCACCAGTGATCAGGGAAGCTGACTCTGTGGAGCTATTCAAGAGAAAGCTGAAAACGCACCTCTACAATCTTGCATTTGGAACATAGGAGTGTGAAAACGACAGATGTGAAGTGAAGACTACTCTGCTTGCTTGTGCTTTTGTTACTACAGTATAAATTTCCACTATGTACTTTTCCGTTCTAATTCACTATTCTGTCTGTTCTAGGGTGTTGCGGTGACTGGACTGGATGCCTGGACTCTCATAGTTAACCGGCCAGAACCCCATCACCATTTTAATATGATGTGCATGTATTTACCTGTATGTCAATTATGGCACCCATTGCACTCCTGACCACCCCTGGAAGAAGGGATCCCCTACTATGCGTTTCTTCTCAAGATTTCTTCCTTGCTAATTTGAAGGGAGTTTTTTCTTGCCCTTGTGGGGGCTTGGGTAAAGGGGGGTGTCATAAATATTTGGTCTGTTAAGCCCTTTGAGACTGTAATGGTGATTAAGGGCTATACAAATAAAATTGAATTCAATTTGAAATTGAATTGAATTAGAAAAATAAACTTAAGGTACTTTGGCAAGAAGGGTAGACAAGAAAAACAACACTACTTTTGAGTGGGAGAAAAAAACCAAAACACAGTTCCTTTATGGAAACAGGAAGCATAAGAGAATCCTATTAATACGTATGCCATGGGATGGTCGTGGTCGCTACCTGATATGGAGTCTGGACAGCATGGGGGTGGTCCCGCCCCCAAACACCCAGACAGTGAAGAAGACGATGAGGAGGGTGGTGGTGAACATCATTTGCCTGGCGTACGTAGCAGTATCCCGGATGGCCAGGGCGAAAGCCATCGCCCCTCGCAGGCCTGGAGTAGTATTACATACACAAACTTTAGTTACAGAACCACAATAAACCCACAAGGTTATAATCAAATGCCTTGATTATAGCTAGAGAAACAGGAGGATGGAGAGACAGAGACACAGAGACAGAGAGAGGGAGAAAGAGAGAGAGAACGAGGAAGACAGCGAGAGAGAGAGAGGAAGAGAGACAATCACGAAAAAGGAGGAAGGGCAGGGCAAGTCAAAGAAAGACGGAAAAAGAGAACTAAGAGAGAAAGAGAACTTCTACTTTTGTTGTGACCGACAGACATGTGTAACTTCCCCCTACCTGAGAACATCATCATGTGCTGGAAGTTCCCCGTGATCTTGTGGCGACGCCCGAGGTTCAGCATGAAGGTAAGAGGGTAAATGTTACACGCTCGCCCGATGAAGATGGCGATCTGTCCCGCAGAGTGAAGGACGCTCATCACACAAGTCTGACCCTTATACTAAGCTAAAGATCTACACTACATACAACATGCTAGAAACACAGAACGTAGGAAAGACCGTTCATTGAAGGGATGGAACTGACATCTATAATTGTGGCGTGCACATGCTGTTATTTAATGTATGGCCCCCCCTCGCCTGTCCTCCTAGGCACCCTTGGAAGAAGGAAGGTTCCTCAATTATGTTCCTAAAGTTATATATGTATAAGGTGTAGGACAGTGCCATTTGGGCCTGTGAAACCCTCTTTTGGCTGCAGTTGTAATTATTGGTTCCACAAATATCAGAATTTGCAGACGCTTTCATCCAAAGCGAACTAGAGCACTGTTTGTTAATACACAGTTCATTTAGGTGCTGGATGGGCTTAGGGGCCATCTTGTTTTTGGATGCCACAGGTTGTGGACATCAAGGATCAATCTCCGTGCCTCATGGCTGAGACCCAACATATACTAGACTATCCAAGTAAGGATACAAAGGCTCCAGCTATGAAGATAGGGCTGAAGACGTGGTTCTGGAAGGTGAACAGAGCCAGGCCCATGTAGGAGAAGATGAAGTTCTCAGCCAGGAAGTGGAGAACTTCAAACAGCTGTGGACGACACACAAACAGACACACAGAGATCTTATTCAACACAGTGAAAACACAATGAAACACATCTGTAAAACGATCGCCCAGACTTGGAGCATAATGTTTAACTTTTGCCATGAGCATCTGCCTTTCTATCGACCTGGAAACTAGCAAAATAAAACCAGAGACGAAATGTCGAACAAAGTTGAATCAGTTGATTCTTCAATTTCCTGTCTGGGATAATTAAGTAATGATATCTCGTCTGTCCTGATAATGACCCCAACATAGTTGGCAAGACACATGTAAGTACGGTGGCCGACAAGGGCCAAACGCAATGCAACGGCCAAACGCGTCTCCGTTAAGGAAAACAGCTGGCCGACAAGGGCCAAACGCAATGCAACGGCCAAACGCGTCTCCGTTAAGGAAAACAGCTTCAAGTACAGAAACGATTCAAATATACAAACTCAAACACAAGTCTAAACGAGGTGCAAAAAGAGAAACGTGTTGCAAATGAAAAAACGCGCTGCAAAAAACGATGCAGAGCACTAAACGATTCAAACCAAGAAACCTTCTTCAAAAGCAAAACGCTTCATAGCCGGTCACTGCTCCAACAACCTGCAGGGGCCAGGGGGCGCTCGGGATGCAGAGAGACAGAACAGCTGACTGAAGAGCTGACTGAACGGTGTTTCAGCGGGAACGGTAATGTGATTTTTATTTGATTATATTTATATGTTATGTTTATATCACTGTACAACGCACATTACGTGACGGTTTTTTTTTTTATTGTAGTTTACATCAGACTCTACAAGGCTGCACATTTGCATGTAGATTAGCCTGCCTGCTTAAATGATTAGAGATTGATATAAGCACCCGCTTTAATAGTAGGCCTACATTAAAAAGGTGGAGATCATTCATGACTGCTTGAAAGTTAACTGCTGTCATTAATAAGTATAACACCTAATGTGTAGTGCTGTATGTTATGGAAGACTGTGATAAGAGGGCTTTTTATTATAACGGGTGCTTATATCAAGCTCTAATCATTTGATTAAGCAGGCTAATCTACATGCAAATGTGCAGCCTTGTAGAGTCTGATGTAAACTACAATAAAAAACAAAACGTCACGTAATGTGTGTTGTACAGTGATATAACATATAAATATAATCAAATAAAAATCACATTACCGTTCCCGCTGAAACACCGTTCAGTCAGCTGTTCTGTCTCTCTGCATCCCGAGCGCCCCCTGGCCCCTGCAGGTTTGGAGCAGTTACCGGCTATGAAGCGTTTTGCTTTTGAAGAAGGTTTCTTGGTTTGAATCGTTTAGTGCTCTGCATCGTTTCTCTATTTGCAGCGCGTTTGATGATGCTGCATTTGTCTTTGTTTTTTGCAGCGCGTTTTTTCATTTGCAACACGTTTCTCTTTTTGCACCTCGTTTAGACTTGTGTTTGAGTTTGTACATTTGAATCGTTTCTGTACTTGAAGCTGTTTTCCTTAACGGAGACGTGTTTGGCCGTTGTAGTGCGTTTGGCCCTTGTCGGCCAGCTGTTTTCCTTAACGGAGACGCGTTTGGCCGTTGCAGTGCGTTTGGCCCTTGTCGGCCACCGTATGTAAGCCCTAATGAGATGTATCATGTCTTAAACCATGTATTGCACCTGAGGACCAGGCCAGTGTCTGGCCTGCTGGCAATCTAGCAAAATAAATCTAAGACTACTACACTGTCTAGACTCCGGCTATTTTGAGAGATAACTTGAGCTGAGAGCTGATGACGGGGAGCAACAATGACAAAACATGAAATCATGTTTTGTATTTAATAGTGCTCAAAACTACAGGTGAAAGAATCACTGAGGAAATCCATGAGCATGGTTTAAAGCACAGTTTAGTCACTACTACAAAACATTTATTGAAGATGTAAAGACAAAAAAAATGGAAAATGGACTGTGTGTGTTCTCGCTGGTGTGTTAGCCCAGCGGCGTTACCTGCTTGGTGCGCTTGGTCGACTCCTCAGACAGGTTGTTGTACGTGTAGTGAGCTTGTGTGATTCCGCAGAACAGAACCGCTACCACCCCTGGATACCATAACACACAAAGAGGACATGAACATACACAATCACAAACAATAACCAATAGGTGGCAAGCATTTAACCACCAGGTAGTGTCCTCAAAACCAATATGTGACCTGTGTTCAACCAACAGATGACCAGTATAGGTCATCTGGCCACCATTGTACACTGTATTGTATTGCGTTGTATTGTATTGTATTATAGTACTTAACTGTGTAGCAATTGCAGTAGCTGCTATCATTGCTGTAACACGGGGAATTGGTTAGCCTAGTGATTGTTGTACTTGCACTTGGTTCTATGAACATCCTTACTGTACCGATAGCGATTTATTGTTGCACTTCTTATGACAAATGTACTTATTGTAAGTCGCTTTGGATAAAAGCGTCTGCTAAATGCCCTAAATGTAAATGTAAATGTATAGGACCTATAGGGGACAATATAATGACCGACAGGTGACAATAGGAAATCCCTATGTGACTAACAGGTAATCCACAGGTGACCTACAGATGGACAACAGGTAAGTAACAGGTTATCAACAGGTAACTAGCAGGTGAGCCACAGATAACCAACGGCTGACCAACAGGTGACCAACAGGTGACCAACAGGTGACCAACAGCTGACCAACAGGGGACCTACAGCTGACCAACAGGTGACCTACAGATGGACAACAGCTGACCAACAGGGGACCAACAGGTCATCAACAGGTAACTAGCAGGTGAGCCACAGATAACCAACAGCTGACCAACAGCTGACCAACAGGTGACCAACAGCTGACCAACAGGGGACCTACAGCTGACCAACAGGTGACCTACAGATGGACAACAGCTGACCAAAAGGAAATCAACAGGTGACCTATAGATAGACAACAGGTGAGCGACAGGTTATCAACAGGTAACTAGCAGGTGAGCAACAGATAACCAACAGCAACATCAACAGCTGACCAACAGGGGACCAACAGGTGTCCAACAGGGGACCAACAGGTGACTAACAGCTGACCAACAGGGGACCAACAGCAGACCAACAGGTGACCTACAGATTGACAACAGCTGTCCAACAGGTGACCAACAGGTTATCAACAGGTAACTAACAGGTTATCAACAGGTAACCAGCAGGTGACCAACAGCTGACCAACAGCTGACCAACAGCTGACCAACAGGTGGCCAACAGGTGACCAACAGCTGACCAACAGCTGACCAACACGTGACCAACACGTGACCAACAGGTGACCGACAGATAATCAACCGGTAACCAACAGGTGAGCAGCAGGCTACCAAAAGGTGACCGACATGTGACCGACCGGAAGCCCTCAGGTGTCCAACAGGGGAACAACAGCTGAGCAACAGGTAACTGATAACAATCATACAACATCAACCAAAACTAGGATTCAGCCAGCAGAATATACCAGCATGTGCTTTGACAGAACATCCCACGATCTGCCACATGATTCAAGAATGCAGATTTGAGTCTCCAACCTCCCATCTGCCTCCGGGTAAACCTATGCCCCAGCCCCCTTGGTGACTGACCTGTAAACCCGCAAGCCTCGGCCAATAGGAAGGTGCTCCAGGACATGAGGAAGAAGAGGGCGGTCTCCAGCAGGGGGAAGCAGTGCAGCTTGGTGAACTTGGTGACGTGGGGGTCAGGAGGTTAAAGATTACACGTCTGGTCACATGACTGGCTGGCATTTTAGAACCGACTTTGGCGTATGGTGTGAAGTTTGAGGTTGAAATTCAACATGATCCTTGCACAAACACATATATTACTGATCCTTGCACAAACACATATATTACAATTTCCACACTGCTATTCAAAACAAGACACAGTAAATCTTTATCAACGGTAAGAATGAGAGACTGGGTGGAGAAAGTGATTGGCTCGCTGAAGAATGATGACGATTGACTAAAGGATGATAAAGATTGAATAAGAGACCATGGTGATTGGTTGATCGATAACGATAGGCTAAGAGACCATGGTGATTGGTTGATCGATAACGATAGGCTAAGAGGCCAAATTGGTTAAAGGATATGAGGGCGGTGACGACCCCTGTGACGGCGCCCATGGCGAAGGATCCGCTGAAGATTCCGAGGAACACGCCCACCGACTTGAAGAACGCCGCCGCGTCGAACATGTGGGTGTTTGCTCCACTGGGCTGGTAGGCCATGATGGACCTGAAACCAAACATCTGCTTTTCACCGTTTATTCTTTTCACTGTTTAATGTTTAGTACAATATAAAGTTCCAACGAGTTTCTATAACAATGCTAAGGAAATGAAAAAAGCATTCAATGGTCTTTCTGTTTTTAGATAAATATATTGTTGCACATTTCCCCCGTTCCTGGCAGATCTGCGGATCCGATGATTCACATCAGTGTAGAGTTTCAACATGTGTTGAATAGCAGAAGTTCCTGGAAACGGCAGTGCTCATTAGCTGAGCCCAGATGTGGGAACATCAAACGGAAAAGGGGGCAACAGGACTCACGAGGAGAGAACAATGGCCACAGCGTCGTTCATGACACTCTCTCCAAACAGGAGAGCGTAGAGGTCCACGTCCACGTGGAGCTCAGTGAAGATGGCCAGCACCGTCACTGCTCACATGGACACACGGAGAGACAGATGGACACAGGGTTAGACAGGGAGCCGGAGAAAGGAAAGGACAGACAGACGAACAGGGAGAGGGAGCCGGTACAGGTTAAAAAAGGTAAAGAGAGAGACAGCCAGGGTGTGTGTGTGTGTGTGTGTGTGTGTGTGTGTGTGTGTGTGTGTGTGTGTGTGTGTGTGTGTGTGTGTGTGTGTGTGTGTGTGTGTGTGTGTGTGTGTGTGTGTGTGTGTGTGTGTGTGTGTGTGTGTGTGTGTGTGTGTGTGGTGTGTGTGTGTGGTGTGTGTGTGTGTGTGTGTGTGTGTGTGTGTGTGTGTGTGTGTGTGTGTGTGTGTGTGTGTGTGTGTGTGTGTGTGTGGTGGTACCTGGGTCTGTAGCTGAGAGGATGGCTCCGAAGAAGAGGCAGTCTGTGTAGTAGAACTTTTCAGACAGCTGGCCCACCATCTGCATCAGCTTCACCACGCCGTACATCAGGTTCCTGGGGGGTTCATCAGAGTCTTCTGTTTAGTTGGAACGGGTTGGATCATTCTTTAGATGTTAAATGTGAAATTGCATTAAATTATTATTATTATTATTATTGTTTGAGCTTATTTATCCTGTTGTAGAGAGATTTAAATCTACTCTATTCTATCACCAGGGGCAGTAAAGTGTCGTGGACAGCCAAAAGGTTTTGGGTTTGAGCTACATATACATATTCTAGTTACCTGTAGGCATCTAGATATTCCCCCTAACCCCTACCTGCTTATTTATTGACCTGTATCTGTACTCACTGTTTAACCCCCAACTGTTACTTAATAACCTGTATCTATACTCACTCTCTTACCCCTTCCAGCTACTTAAAAGAATGAATCTGTGTTCTCACTGTCTGGAATGGAAAAGTACCAAAACAATCCAGGTCAGTTAGGGTGAGGCCCATTGGGATGATCAATCTGAGGTTGTTGCTAGATCTAATTCACGATGTACTCGACTCCTAATCCCTACCCGCCTTTCAGCGTAGTCAAGCAGAAGACCTTAAGTAACCTTACCCAATAACGAAGCAGGAGATGGCCGTTCCCAGGAAGGCATAGGTTATGATGGAGCCCAGGTTCCTGAAGAAATGCCTCTGGAAGCATAGACAAGAAGCCACATGCATGTTTTGTATCACAGATACCACCGTGAAACAGATGTCTACTATTACATTAAAAATAATAAGCCAGAAGGATTCAAACTCCTCCTTAATGACCTGCATGTCATTGCACTACATCCACTGTGGGTCTCTTTGGATAAAATCTGCTAAATGACTGAATAGTTAACTTCAATAGGTAGGACTGTTTTACTATTTAATCCAAGTCTTGTTACTAATTAAGGGGCAAGATGTTCTCACTGGATGATGATTCAACAGACTATCCACATATTCACGTCGACATCAACATCCACTATCTCTCAACCACTACCGTAATAAGAAGCACCTGCCCAACAAAAGATGAAGATCGCAGAACAAGATAGGAGGGCAAGCGCGAGAGAGAGAGAGAGAGAGAGAGAGAGAGAGAGAGAGAGAGAGAGAGAGAGAGAGAGAGAGAGAGAGAGAGAGAGAGAGAGAGAGAGAGAGAGAGAGAGAGAGAGAGAGAGAGAGAGGAGAGAGAGAGAGAGAGAGAGAGAGAGAGAGAGAGAGAGAGAGAGAGAGAGAGAGAGAGAGAGAGAGAGAGAGAGAGAGAGAGAGAGAGAGAGAGAGAGAGAGAGAGAGAGAGAGAGACCGACCAGCCCGGGGAGAGGAAGTGAAACACAGCTGCTCTCGACTTCCTCTCAAAAGACCCATTTATTTTCAGACAACACTGAACCGCTCTCACTGCTCCGGCCAATAGGAGCCCTTCCTCGCACCCCCCCATCTGTCCAATGAGGCAGCCGTTGGTGACAGCTCATCAAGTGTTCCCCCACCTGGGTTCCACTGCCACGCCACCAGCTCAGGTTGCTAGGCAACGCCTAACTCTGACCCAGGTTAGTGGCCCGTGTTGACAATGTGAAACTTCTCAAAATTATATATACGAATATACAAGAAATGCTAATACTATACTGTCCTACAATATATTATTAATTTCACACCATTAATTTCTATTTAGTACGGGTTTAGTTTCTTAGCATTCATCTGAGAGTCACACCCTAGCACTATACTACATTACACTATATACTATACTACCCTATACTGTACTACACTTTATTTCAGCATACAATAATGGCAGTCATAGGGTCTTACCTTTTTCAGGCTGTATCCAGCATGGAAGATGATTGGCGGCAGCAAAATGTTGAAGAACACTTCCGGGTCGAAGGTCACCTGAGAAGAGAACAGAGGTAGCAGGAGATTAAGTCAACGGTCAACTCTCGCCGAGTGCCAAAACCCATCAACACATCAGACATTTAGAAAAACCACGACATGGTCGTCCTAGCTGCACCTTGCGCAGCATGTCGTTCTGCTCCACGTTGTGGATCTCGCGGGAGTTGATCTCCCCCTTCAGCGTGTACTCAAACAACTTCCCGCTGACGTTCAGCAGCAGGGTGCTGCTGGGACCCTCGGTCAGGACACAGCTGGGAGGCGTCTTGTGGTGGTAGCTGGTGGCCGGGATGCCGTATCGCAGGATCACCCCCACCAGAAGACCTGAGGGGAGGGAGGGCGTCGGAGGGCAGTGTGAAAAGACCCCAGATATACAGATAAGGCCCCTGACATACATCAGTGGTAGGTCCGGTTTGTCTCGACAAACGAAGGCATTCTGGTTTTTTGATTTCTGCAGTGAGCTCAGTCAAACTGCAAAACAACTCTGATTTTGTTGAGGGTAAATAGAGGCATTTAATAACATATTTACCTGGTAAAAGGAAAAAAGCATGTAATACAACATACTGGTTTGTATAAAGCATGATAGTAAGAGAGCCGTTTTTTCTCTCACACACACACACACACACACACACACACACACACACACACACACACACACACACACACACACACACACACACACACACACACACACACACACACACACACACACACACACCGTGTTTGCATGCCACTTGGGAGACCATGGGACGTACAGCCCCTTTCCTCGTACTGCCATGATATTTTTTGTCCTGGCTCTACGGATAGACTGCGGTGACAGTGGCTGGGTGAGCAACCCTATCCATACAATGACTGAACAAGGAAACATATGAAGAGAGGGACACAGGATAGGGAGAAAGGGACAGACAAGTGTGGGAGGGATGAACAAGGCAAGAGGGAGCATGGAGAGGGAGGGAGGGAGAGAGAAGGGAGGGAGGAGAAACGAGGGAGAGGGAGATGAAACCAGTAAACAGAGAGACAAACGAGAGATAGATAGTTGGGTTCCTGGTAAGGCAGCAATCCTTCTCGGAAGACAGGGCATAGCTCTCTGTGTCCTTCAATACCCCTGCCAGAGGGCGAGCCACAACACAAACACAGTATTTAAAAAAAACCTCACTCTCTCTCTCTCCCATGCGCACACACACATCTCTCCCCTGTGCCAAGTGTGTGTGTATGTGTGTGTGTAATAGGTTGAACATGTTGGTGTACTATTAACAAGCTTTAGGGTAGAGTACACTGATGTGATCTGACTATGTAAAAGTATTTAATAGAATACAGTTAGTACCATAGTACTACCTCCTAGTTGATAAAATGTTTCCTGTTCGTAAATTATTTTTGTACTCACTCCCTGTGTGTGTGTGTGTGTGTGTGTGTGTGTGTGTGTGTGTGTGTGTGTGTGTGTGTGTGTGTGTGTGTGTGTGTGTGTGTGTGTGTGTGTGTGTGAGTGTGTGTGACGAATTACTGAACACAGTAAAGATTTCTTCAGATGTTACCACAAAAGAAACAGAGGATTTCATTAATATGTTTAGACCTGCAATTAAATGGCATAGTCAATGATCAACCTATCATACCCTATGTCCTATATCATGAGTAATCGTCTAAAGCCAATGTGTCGCCTATATTTGATGGAGGGTGGCTCACATCCTTAATAAGGTACAATCCTACCGTAGGTCACGTGTTGCCTTGCCACAGTGCGCAGTGCGTGTGTGTGTGTGTGTGTGTGTGTGTGTGTGTGTGTGTAATGTGTGTGTGGTGTGTGTGTGTGTGTGTGTTGTGTGTGTGTGTGTGTGTGTGTGTGTGTGTGTGTGTGTGTGTGTGTGTGGACCAGGCACATAATTATGAACCAGTAAGTATTCTGATGTTGGGGGATTTTTAGCGGTATCATGCAAGGATGGGAAGCCCCCGATGACACACGAGCGAGGAACACAAATAACGCACGTTCTAGAGAAATTACCACTGCCCCCACGCCCACGGGCATCACCAAACTGCGCATCTTTTAGAAAATCATTAACCCGGGCAGCTAATGTGCATGTTTGGGTTTCGCCCGCTTCTGTTGCCTGCATTGGCTCCTTGAAGCTTACAATCCTAGGAGAATGTGGCGATTAGTGGAGGGGTGGAGGATGGAGGGGGGGGGGGGGGGGGGGGGGGTGATAAGACGCGTCTGTCTCACCATATATCATTGCCAATCCCGTTTCGTGGAGGAAACGCACTCGCCTGTGCTTGAAAAGCCATATCGTCAGAATGGTTAGGGTCAGCAGTAAGATAAACGTCAGTAAATTTACGCTGTCCTGACGGTGACTTTCTTCGGCTTCTTTATCAGTTGCCAATTCCTCCATTCCCGAGTCCTGGGCACTCAGTCTGGTGGCCGCATTCAGCATCAAGAGCAACGCAGGAATCACATTCCTGATATGAAGGACCCTGGTCCACTTCAGTTCTGGTAAAGTGGCCATGGTGCGGGATGCTGCCGACTGCTGTAGACCGCCTCTTATGCCGTGTCACTGCGCACGGCAGGAGGTGACTGGGAAAACACTTTAAAGCAAAGAAATCCCGGCGTAGTTCGACCTCTTAAAGGGACAGTGTCCACTATATGGCGGCGCGGGTTCTTTCGGTGTTGCACCGCCCCTCTGGATGGTCAGAAAGTTGTATTGTAATTTTCTTTTCACTAAATAACTTACGACACTTTTCTATTTTCAGATGTCTACTGTCAATTTGATGGCAAAATGTATTGACATTTTTAATGGAGACAGGATACATCCCAAATTGCTTATAAATTTATTTTGTCCAGGAATGTAGTTGTTTCTTTGAACTGAATTTATGATAAATATTATGATTGATACAAATGGCTGCATGCAATCAATTACTAAATTAAATACAGGTATGTCCATGACCATGGTTGTATAGCAAGCAATGAGCAGGCCAACATCAATGTTTCGTCTCACTGATGTGCTGAGGCTGCAGTTTTAAAACGGAAACAGGAATTTGATGATCAGTTTTTGATACTGAGTTTCACAAGTCCTTGCAAGATGTGAGCTATGCGTCCATATGTGCACAGGAAATGATGACCAATCTTTCAACATTTTTCAAATTTTTTAAATTAAAGTGAACACAACCCATTTTTTTTTTTCAACCATACCACTTTATGTTGGTATGGTCATGTATATATATATATGTTTGTGTGTTTGTGTGTGTGTGTGTGTGTGTGTGTGTGTGTGTGTGTGTGTGTGTGTGTGTGTGTGTGTGTGTGTGTGTGTGTGTGTGTGTGTGTGTGTGTGTGTGTGTGTGTGTGTGTGGTGTGTGTGGTTGTGTGTGTGTGGTCGGGGAGGGGGGGGGGGGGTAAGAGAATGAATGAACGATAGAACAGGATAAAATAATAAGTAATTGTCCCCAAAGATAATGTGTAATGCAAGTATTAGTTATTGGCCACATCTGTCTGTTGACCTCAGATTACTAAATCCAGGCAATAACTGCAAAGTAAGCAGCAAATTGTTTGACCATGCGAAGATGGAAAAACAACTTGAAACAATGTTTAATACAAGATTATATAGACCATCCAATTAATTGAATGAAATGTATCAGATTAAAGATGATTGCCAATAAATGACTCGTTAAATAGTACACTGCATTTAAGCAGGCAATTCCACCTTTAACTGCGATGCATTTATCTATTTATACACAGCTTCAGAATACTGCCCTTATCCCTTAAGACCCCACAAGGTCGTGCCTCTGAAATCATCTATAAACGGTAGTGGGGGGTGGGGCATGGATTTTAGAATAGTTAGCCTACATGCAGCACTAAAACGATTATTACATTCAAACACATAATGGAATTACCATGCAAAAATATAATTGTACATTAATAATAATAATGAATAATAGGCAGTTTTATGTTCCTACAATAATCTCTTAATTAAAAATATTATGTTGCAAAAAAAAAGAAGTGATTTCTAATAATGAAAGTGGGAGATTTGCTCAGTACCCATGACTAAAGACAACGCCCAAATAAGTGCAGCGCGTGCTTAAAAGATTGTGCGTTCAAATGTTTCTTGCAAATTTGCTTCCAGTGAGTTCCAGTGAGTTTGTTAATGGGTTATCTCGGAATGCTTCTGAACACGTCATTGGGGGTCGAGCCTTTCGGTGCATCACCTCTAGAATAAAATAGGAGCGTACTGCTTAATAGTTTACGGGTTTGACTCAAACGCACCGTGAGGAGGACAGCTATCTCGCAACACAGCGACGTCTCACCGTGCGGGCATGTGATTCGCTATTCTCACTATTACAAACCCCCGGATTGGCTGGATTATTAACCTAGGAAACGGGAACTCGGGAGTGTGCGAGTGTTTGCCTGACAGCTCTCAAGGTAAAGGATGGTCGTCACCTGAACAACAAGTGGGAAGGAAGGGAAACAATCGCAATCTTTTTACATCACCGAAGCACACTGCTGTTTTTAAGGAGAAATCCATCATGGGTTGCTTCTTCTCAAAGAAATCCAAGAGAAAAGCAAAAGGGGAGCAGACTCCGACGGCTTTGGAGTCGAACGCGGGCAGCAACAGCGTCCCCCTTGGCAGTAGCAGCGACGAGGCTCCCAAGCAGTACAGCTGGGATACACGCGAGAAGGTACGGCTCTTTAAACGGGTTATTCACACACATTGGGATAATACGATCCGCGTTAAGTTGAAACCGAGGTCTGCAATGCATGCAAGTTCTTCTAATAGTCTTAGGCTGTGTGTGGATGGTCCACATTCCTATTTGGACCAACCTTTTTAACTCTAGTAGCCTACATGCTGGCCAAAATCAACATTTTCTTTTTTCAAAGCTAAACGATTTGCACACACTCTTTGTGCAGCGTTGCAAGTTCTGTTATTTTAGACATGGACTGACCATGAAAATGGAATCGCACATAAAGATGCAATACCGTTTAACTGAAGTTAGTTGTCATGTATAGGGCGTTCGTAGTCATAATAGAAAATAGAAGAATATATATATACATAATAGAAGAAAATGTTCTAGAGATGAACAAGGGTTAAACAAAAAGGTCTGCTTGCTTCTTGAACAGACTGTTAGTAGCTCATTATGGGATTATCCACGCATACAACAACACGTAACTACTCGAGGGCCAAACTAAATCTATTGCTTATCTATTGCTTAGCTATAGGCTTGGGTGCTCGGTCCCTTTTCCTGGATGCAGGTCCAGCTATTACTGCAAACCAAAAACGATGACTTCATGTTGTTTTGGCTAATACGGGATTATTGAGTATATGAGTCATATGAAAATAAGATGTTTGTATTTCCCTTGCATTCCTAAAGGGCTTCATAGGCCCACAGACGATCCCAGCTAACCTTAAAGAGAGCCAGAATAAACCCATCCCTCCTTCCAGCGATGACAGGGATTGACACAAATTTTTGTTTGGGCACAGATGATATAATCTAACCTCATAGTCTAACAAATATAATATAAATACACTATTTGGTTGAAGCTTTTATCCCAAGTGTATCCTAACCCTGACCCTAACCTTACAATACTGTGAGGGCATGAATTCTTAGCATGGGGTGCCCCGTGGCAATGGAACCCCAAACCCTGGGATTGTTGATGCCAGTGTGGCTATAAGGCTAAACCTGCAGTTCTGTGGGATTATGGGAATCCCATTCTGGCTGAATATTGATACATTTGTGTTTCCTTGCCCAGGTTGACCCTAAGGACTACATGCTGAACGGTCTCAAGGACACCACCGTGGGCCGGCTGCCCGGCACCCTGAAGGGCCAGCAGCTGGTCATCCAGGACTGCGAGAACTGCAACATCTTCGTGTTCGACCACTCGGCCACTATCACGGTCGACGACTGTGTCAACTGCCGCATCTTCCTGGGCCCCGTCAAGGGCAGCGTGTTCTTCCGCGACTGCAAGGACGTGCACTGCGTGGTGGCGTGCCAGCAGTTCCGCACGCGCGACTGCAAGAAGATGGAGGTGTTCCTGTGCTGCGCCACGCAGCCCATCATCGAGTCCTCCACAGGGATGCGCTTCGGTTGCTTCCAGTTCTACTACCCCGAGCTGGCCTTCCACTTCAAGGACGCGGGCCTCAGCATCTTCAACAACAACTGGAGCAACGTGCACGACTTCACCCCCGTGTCGGGGGAGAACAACTGGAGCCTGCTGGCCGAGACGGCGGCGGTGCTGGACTCGGTGCCGCCGCCCGGGCCGGAGTCGGAGTTCAAGGCGGTGCGCGTGTCGGGGGACGCGTCGCGCAGCATCGTGCCACTGACCAGGGGCGGGCGCCGGAAGGACAGCGAGGAGTCCTGCCTCTTTGTGTTCTTTGCGGGAGACTACACGACCGCCAACGCTCGCAAACTCATCGACGCGGTAAACGTGGGCGGGGGGAGTGTGTCGGAGAGCTCAGGGGAGGTGGTTGGGGGTTTGCGGGTGTTTTGTGAAACTGGTAGGGTGGGTGACTAAGTGTAGCTGAAGTTAAGCTGCTCATAGAAAGGATGTGAGAATTAACGGTCCGCTTGTCACCACATCCTTTTTGTAAACCCAAATAAACCACATGTTCTTATAATCGTGTGTGTATACATATAGTTCTAGCTATGTGCCTTTCACTTATTATCCATTTGTTATTAAATACTTATTGTGATATTGTTAGTTTAGTGTTATTACACCATAAAGGGTTTTATTGCATATAATATTCTATTGCTGTCCAATCAGTCTATAGAGTAAGTCTAGGTCAACAATGAAACTGAAACAGAAATGTCACAATTTTTGCAACAGGATGTTCCAAATGTCCTCTGATTGTCCTCTAAACTTTATGATTAAGAGTGGAGTTATTTATTGTATGTAGACCGATTATTATTTTTTTTTCCATTTTCATTTTACTTTATTTGACCTCGGAAAACCCATTTAGGGAAAAAGGCCCCATTAACTATGGGGCCGAGGGTACAGTGTAGGTTAATACATTGGCTACAAATAAATAAATAAAGCGAATAATACAACAAGGTAAAGTACAATACAATGTAGCAGCATCAATTTGTATATAAAAACATTAGCAATTACAGTCAATGCAAGGAGAACTGTGTTGGAAGGGAGATAAGATTAATAAACTCTCTCAGTGAAAGAAAGGAAACACAACTTCAAGGATTTTTCTGAGTTCATTCCAAATGGAAGGTGCTTTGTAGCAAAAGGCTGTCTTCCCTAATTCAGTTTAGACAGCCTATATATAGATATAGAGAAGCTATAATGGGAAAAGTATTTATTCTCTGAATTGTTATGGGACCTGAATATGTCATGAACTAATACAACTACTGCTAATAGTAGTTAACTAAATGTTATCGATTGGCGTAGTTAAACTAAAGAAAGCTTGCTGTTTGCAAGTTAACAACTCTGTCTATGCATACCTTTTTAATATTCCTTCTTTATATCCGCAGATGATTGAGAAAGGTTTCCTGTTAATCCAGACCAAGGAGGTGCCCATGAGACCTGAAGACGTGAAGAGGGTTTTCCAGAACGACACCGCAGATCTGCTGGAGTGGAGCACCAAAGGTTAGCGCCCTTACCATAATCACAGTTGGCATCAAGGGGCTTCACAGGCCCTCTCAAGGACAAATAAATGCTCTACTTATTATCAAGCAAGAAACCTTGAGATTGAACACAGAGGAGGGATCACTCAATCCATGGACGGTTAGGAACCCATTGTTATTCTTTTTTTCTTAAAGATGTTATCTAGCCTGACAGCATATAACCGTTGAGTTGTACCTATTCTCCGGAAGGTTCCGTAACTGCGCTGGAGTTGAATGGAGACGGAGTGGTGAATGCCTGCAGGACCATGGCTAACGAGGTCTTCAATGGATCCAAGGTAAATATGTTCTCTTTAAGGTGTTCGCACATGGCCCCAGCAAACAAACACCCAACGGGAAACATAATCCAAACAGCCGACCACCACCAACTCTATCATGGCATACTGGTAGATGTCAACGTTTGTAGGGGCAATGTGAAAGCACCTAATGCAGCCTTTCTCTTATTAAAACGTCCAGCTTGTCCTTCCTGCTATTGAAATCACTGTTCTTTATTTATCGCAGATGTTTGTTTCGGAAAACAAGACTACTTCTTCACGGGACGTTGACAACTTCTTCAATTTTGCCGACATGCAGATGGGCTTGTGAGCGTGATGCGTCGAACAAATTGCATATCGAACATTTGAATGATTTTCTGTAGAAAGACAAATGACTGGTACGGAAGGTTAGAATTATGATTAACTTTCCGTGTCGGCTATGTAAAGATTCTTTAGAATGGGAATATAATATAAAAATGTAAGATGCGCTCTGAAATATTTTTTTTATAAGATTCAAACCTCTGATAATGGTCTTTGATGATAGGTTTGATAAGGGAAAAGCTTTCGAGATTAATGCACAATTTTAGAAGCTTAGATCTCCTTTTTCTCTTTAAACAAACTGGTACCCCCCCCCCCCCCCCCCCCATTTGCTGTAAACCACTGGCCACATTGTAGTCAAATAATGTGAATATTTTAAATGATTGTATTTGATACTCTTTTTTTTATCCACTATGTGAATGTAGGTTTTATTGTAGGCTTTTCATTTTAAACGTTCTGTTAACTGAAAAGGAAAAAACAAAATACTGCGGTGATAATATGAAGAGAGACAGCCAAGAGGGAAAGTATTTAATATAAAACATTCAGTTTTATTAAAAAATGTGCAGGTTTAGGAAAGTTTGTTTAGATTTTGTGTTTGCTTAGCAGTTTACATGTTTAGTTGAAACTGTGGTTGCAAAGGGCCGTTTGAATAATGGGCCCTGTATGTATTTATATTTAGGTCTGTTTAAGTTTTTGTTTCGAGACTAAAGGGTACCGATAACATGTTATAGATTTTGCTGGGATGTTAGCGTAGGCAATTCATGTAGCCTAAAGTTTTATACCCTAAAATGAATGTTTTGTAAGGTAAACAAATGTGTTGTTCATAAGTCTTTTTGGTAAAGAAAATTGTCATACAACGTCATGCATTTTGTTTCCTGTATTTTTAATTTCTCATTAGGCCACAATCCAAACTTTCCATTTACGATTTTGAGCTATACGTTAAGACATTATCTTCGGTTCTCAAGAGGAAAGAGATGCGAGAGTGACAATGTTCCAGACCATATCTTCAAGATTCAAAGTCATGTTACTCTGCTAAGCAGCATATTGTAATAGCCTCCTGTGTGCTGGGCATAGTGTCTTTAATGATTTGGAGAAGTAAGAAAGTGTATTCCAATAACCTTTGTTTATGTCTTTATGTTGTACTGTTAAGGATCCCAATAGCACAGCGTGCTTGGACACCCAGCCTGCCAAAAGCTTCATCACATATTCCACTAGCTGTACAAATTCACTTGGATCTGTGAAAATACAAAATAGTTATATAGATTTTTTTTTAAGATGCTGACTGCATAAGGAAGAATTATATGAGTTCTTGCTCAGCAAATACTTTTTATAGTTAACTGTTTTCTATTTTTCTAAAGAATCCAACCACCTTATCAACAAGATTTACCATTGCATCAATAAAAGGTTAACTTTAATAAGGTATGCTATACATTTGTGCATGTGTAGAGTATGATGTACTGTACTTACTGCTAGTAAAATGTACAAATGTGCGACATATCTCTTAATTATTTTTTGTATCTATTTTTTTTCCGTCTTTTTAGCTATATTAGGTACTTATTTGAATTTTTTAATGAATGGCTCCTAGGGACTGAAACTGAACCCTGCAGAAGCGCTCCTCTGAACAAGGTGGAGTGTAGGACCTGGCGGCCGTCGCGGTACAATAGATGTGTTGTGCGTGGTGGTGCTGCTGGCGATTGCAACCCTTGAAATTCCTAGGGTGGCAGAATAAAGCAACCAAATTCAATTAAAAGGCTATAACCAACCGCTCTATTTGTAATATCCACTTTGCCAAACGGAATACGACGTCATCTGGACGGGATAAAACGCGTTATACAATGCGAACATAAGGTAAGATCCAAGGAATCTGGACAATATGCTCACTGCCAGGAGAACTGCCCTGGATGGTTTATGCAGGCCACGGGGCCCTGCTTCCTTTCTGGGAGGGGGGGTTTTTGAATGCAAAGTTGTAGATTATGATTGATAATCATTCGCAAGTAGCAGAAAATCGGGGTGTCGCTTTAAGTTTCATTTACGATACTCTTTTGTAAACGTAATAGCTTGGGTCCAAACCCCGATAGGAAGTGACATCTTTATTTGGTGGTGGCGCCCATGTTTGATTTTCTGCACGGCGTTTTAAAGCGCAAAACGTAGTCGCCAGATCCAAGGCTCCGGCCGTACAGAGGGCGGGACCTTGCTCCTTTACCAACCAATCTGCGATTGCTTGGTACCGCAGAGTGATCCGCCCTCGAGTTAGTGATTGGTTGGTAACGGATTGGTACCGCCCACTGTACCTTTGGACCCTTGGATCCATCAACCACAACCTACCCGCTAAAGGCCAGTGTTTGGCGCCAAGGCTTTTGAGGAACAACATTTTATTGCTGTTCTTTCATGTCTTTGTATACTAACGTGAACTCGCTCAAATCATTTAACTTTATTACTACATTTGATCATCGTGCCATGGATTTCAGTTCGGGGGATGTAGCCTACGTAGAAGAACCACGGATATCTAACCGCCCCAGTTTGTGTTAAATAACTTGATGTTCCACATTGTATCTGACGACAACTTTATCTCGTTACTTGCACGTTAAACGTTACTCCGAAACCACCTACAAATCATAGTTTAACATATCAATGACCCGAGGCCAGATTACTGATCGAATGGCAGGAATGACGCCGATCACCATCGGTTTTCCTCTGTGGTATATTGACTCCTAATAGTTTCCCATTAGTCATCTTAAGAGGGACTGGTCAGACAAAGACAGAATTCACCAGTAATACAAAGTTTGTACTGTTGATTTATTTGGCCAAAAGGTTCTTATAAACTAATTTTAACTCTCCTTTTGCGACCCCTTCAAAAGTTGCTTTTGTGTCCTTGATGAATTCACCGGAACTAAAGCTTGGACCTATTTATCTTCTGTGTTGATTGAGTTAATGTTGCAGAATTAAATGTATAGTTTCTGCACAGTTTTGACATCGTTTTACACCGATGTAACCCCAAGTACTGAATTTTAAAGTGTAGTTTTCCTTGTTTCGAATTGTTTTAGTAAAAACAAAACAAACCTAAAGCTTCTTCGAGCCAGTATAGCCAAACTCCTCCAAGATTACTGATGCGGTCCAACCATTGTAACTAGAATAACCATGCTTGGTAATGTTGGCATCATGAACTAACACGAGTATGTATTTACAGATAAGAGAAGTTGTCGTGGGGTTATCAGTGGAACCGTTTAGCATGCAATTCGATGTAAAATTTATGGTAAGTGTACATTTTCTCTCATGCCAAATGCCTGTCAATGTGATACAATGTCTGCGAAACATTGTGTTGACTTTGATGGTTCTGAGCTAGGCTGTGCTCAGAAAATAAGGGGAAAACAGCATGCTGTGTGTTAGGATTTGGACAACTACTATTTTGGCGGTTATTATTCTTATTTCCACCACATTGTAATTGTCCTATTGCTTCACACATGTAGTGCTACTATTAATTCAACCGCATGTGTAGAACACGTAGTCAAGGCTAATTCCCCACTTGGTTTACATCCCATAATGATACGTCTTACTTGTTTTCCAGGATGCTACAGGATGAAACGTATCAGGACCTCCAGCAGCAGTGACAGCTCTGACAATGAAAGTAAGTTCACCTGGAGCTTAAGCCCTCTTAGATAGCCAGCCTCTCACACACTCAGTTTCAGCTACACTTGTTCTAGGCACACGTTGATGAAGAGGCAAGAGAGTTTCTAGAATCTACTCGGTAGGAATGGACCTCGATGGTGCAGGTCTTGAGATGGTGCAGGTCTTGAGATGGTGCAGGTCTTGAGATGGTGCAGGTCTTGAGATGGTGTAGGTCTTCAGATGGTGCAGGTCTTCAGATGGTGCAGGTCTTCAGATGGTGTAGGTCTTCGGCCGCTGGTGTCTTGCGACATCTAATCCCTCCTCGTCTTCCTCATCCGTGGTGTCTTGCGACATCTAATCCCTCCTCGTCTTCCTCCTCAGGTCCTTCCACATCCTTCTGCTCCACCAACAAGTATGGCAGCAAGCCGGGAACCCCTGCCTGCAGCCAGAAGAAGCCGGCAGAAGTAAACAACACCTCATCCTCCTCCTCCTCTTATGCCTTTCTCCATCCTGTCTGTCATCGCTAATGCTATGCTCACAGTTGTATTTAATGCCACGCAACATTAATACATCACAAAGTACACTTTCCTGCTGTTAGTCCTCTGGTTAAAGCCACAACCAACCAGGCGGGCCCATGGCAATATTCAAGATGGGATTAACGTTATTGCTTTTTCTAGGGATATTTATATTGCACAACAGTAACTCATGTCATTATTGTTACACGTGACTTAAATGTGGGGGGAGGATATAGACGGTCCTTCACATCAAAGTCCCTCTGTCCATCCAAACCGCACATTGCTATTATTGTACAGCATGCCTTATCGCCACAAGACGCCAACGGTAATAGTTGAGTGTCTGCGTCACCCAGGCTGATAACAGGGTGTCCGCGCATCCTTAAAAAGTCTTAAATTCATGTTTCTAAATTTAAGGCCTTAAAAAGTCTTAAATTCGTTACAAATGTCATATGCTTGTCTTAAATACTGTAACTCAAGGTCTTAAATTTGTCGGGGAAGGACTATATTTTTTTAATTTTTCTCGAGTGACTTTTCAGGAAGGACATGTAGAGAGGCTTCTTTCTTGCTAGCTGCATATATGAACGATTATCTGCGTTGTTGCTAGCTAGTCTGCGACAATGGGTAGGTGCAAATTCAAGGACAGTTGGCTGGAAGACGTCCCCACGTCCCCACCATCGCGTGTTTTAGGTCTTAAGTTTCATTCAAGGTGGTGTTAAAAAGGTCTTAAATTTGACTTGCTGAAACCTGCAGATACCCTGGATAAGTCTATCTTACATTGTGATAATAATACAATCCCCTTGGCCCATCTCTCCCCCCAGGTGTTCAGGAAAGACCTGATCAGTGCCATGAAGCTGCCCGACTCCCACCACATCTCTGCCGAGGACTACTACCTCCTAGCCGACACCTGGAGGCAGGACTGGGAGAAGGGGGTGCAGGTGCCCGCCAGCCCCGACACCGTCCCCGAACCCTCCGTCAGGTAACACCGAGGGAGGAAGGTCGCCGGTTTCATCCCCAGCTCCCCTGAGCTTAACCCCCTGAAGAGGAAACCTAACCCTAACTACCACCGACAGGCTGGCTGGTGCCTGGCATGGTCAACACCGCCATCGCTGTGTGAATGTGTGTATGTGAGGTGCTAATTGGGAAGCGCCTTGTGTGGACCCAGGTTAGAAAGGCGCTTTGTAGTCCTTTTATCAACCACCACTCGTCTAGTCTGCGGTTTCTATCGGATAATATTCGGCTCTACTTTGATGGCTATGTATTGAGCTACTGCGCTTCCTGGCGAAGCAGAGAAGGGTTGAAGTGTCCTAACGCAAGATGCCCAACGTGTGCGAGAGTGTTGGTAAATATGAAGGAAAGAGAGAGCGACTGGGTGGATGTGAGAAAGAGAGGGGGTCAGTCACTGGTGGTGAGAGCGAGAGAGGGTGAGAGATGTATAACTGGTGGTGAGTGAGTGAGAGGGATAACTGGTGGTGATTGTGACAGAGAGAGACACACACACACATACACACAGTTGGATGCCTGTTGGTGAATGTGAGAGAGACACACTCTCACACAGATGGATAGCTGTTGGTGAATGTGAGACGTTTAGGAAGGCTCTGTAGCTGGAGGCTAGACAACTGCTCTATAAATGCACTGCACTTCTAGGTTTTATATTCCGACTGTCAGCAGATTAACACACTATAATGAAACACTCGTCGAATCGAATCACCTCTGATCAGTGCATCAAACAAAAGGAGATCGGGTTGCAAACGCCAAAGCAAAGTGTGTTCCTCAAAGAAACCTCCGGATTGACCGGAAGCATTGGAAGACAGAACCACAGCACAATCAGACCTCCCGGTTCTAAAGAAAGTGCTCAACCTCCACAGCGACTATTGGATAAAAAAAACAAAAACATTTATATCATGGTGTCCACTTTTTAAAAAGAGAGATATTAGAAATGATCAAGACAGCCAGATTACAAATCCCACAACACTCAACCGCTATAAAGCTCCACCTGTCCTTCTATGTGTGTGTGTTCAGGATCATCGCGGAGAAGCCCAAGGAGATTCTGTACACGCGGCCCAAGAAGTACTTCCGCTGCTGGAGCCAGGACGCCACGGAGATGGGCTACGTCAACATCAACAAGCTGGCGGAGGACATGTGTCGCTACGACCTGGACGACACCGACCTCCACTGGCTCCACACGCTCAACACGGAGCTGCTGCACATGGGTAGGAGACTCCGCACTAGCATGTAACACACTCCACTAGTGTGTTACACACTCCACTAGCGTGTAACACACTCCACTAGGGTGAAATACACTCCACTAGCGTGTAACACTCCACTAGCGTGTAACACACTCCACTAGCGTGTAACACACTCCACTAGCGTGTAACACACTCCACTAGTGTGTAACACACTCCACTAGCGTGTTACACACTCCACTAGTGTGTAACACACTCCACTAGTGTGAAACACACTCCACTAGTGTGAAACGCACTCCACTAGTGTGTAACACACTCCACTAGTGTGTAACACACTCCACTAGTGTGTAATACATTTCACTGGATGCACACACTTGACACAGAGCTAGGGCACATGGGTAGGAGACGCGTGTAGAGGCGATTGTATGACACACACACTCGACTAGAATGTAACAACCTCCACTGGTTGCACGCTCAACCCATGCATGTGTACACTCTAACAAGCGTGTAGCGCACTTTCCACTAGACTGTAGCACACATTACTACAGCCAAGTGTGTCACACACACCAATGGCGCGATGAGTGTTCAGCGGGTTAGCGGGTTGAAGAGGCTGTCCCATCACAACCAGATGGCTAATATCACAAGGCTGAACACAATTCAAGACGCCTTAAGATTGGACTAAAACCCCTCCAGGGTTACACAGAGATATGAGGCTGTAATGCATTAGTCACTGAATGCCTTCCAGGATGCATGTGTGACTTGCATGGGATGGCTATGTTGTCATGGAAACTTGCCACCCAAGAACTCAACAATTGTTGAACATAAGCAATGCATATGTGAATTGAGTAAATAAAGCGAGAGTCAACTTATAAGGTTTAAGGGTAGGAAATTACATGCCCCCATGTTTTGGGGGCAATTTTGGATCACTTCCTTGGCATTTTGGTGAAAGTTTGGGGGGAAAAAAATACTTTTTCCTATCTTGCATGACAAACAATCATGCACAAATAACATTCTGGACCTGCTGTGCTACAAAGTAAAACACAGAAATGAATCTTCTATTTCGTGGGTTATTTAAAAGCTCCCGTCATCCCAATTGCGAGGGGCAATTATACGTCCTAAGCGAAATGCCCCGAGCCTCTGCTCATTTCCAACCCTGTAAGGTAGCACTACTCTCCTAGTACTACGATATCCAGCTCACCTGATCCTTGTGCCTGGTTCCCCAGGTGAGGGGGCCGTGGACGAGCTGACTGTGGAGCGGGCGCTTGAGGCCCTTGAGAGGCAGTGTCATGGCAACATGAGGCACGCCATCGAGACGGTGGAGGGGCTGGGCATCGAGTACGACGAGGACGTCATCTGCGACGTGTGCCGCTCCCCCGACAGCGAGGAGGGCAACGACATGGTGTTCTGTGACAAGTGCAACATCTGCGTGCATCAGGTAGACGCTTGTTAAAACTATCTGCAGTGCTTACACTCGTTAAAACATCTGCTTACACTCGTTAAAACATCTGCTTACACTCGTTAAAACATCTGCTTACACTCGTTAAAACATCTGCTTACACTCGTTAAAACATCTGCTTACACTCGTTAAAACATCTGCTTACACTCGTTAAAACATCTGCTTACACTCGTTAAAACATCTGCTTACACTCTTTAAAACATCTGCTTACACTTGTTAAAACATCTGCTTACACTCGTTAAAACATCTGCTTACACTTGTTAAAACATCTGCTTACACTTGTTAAAACATCTGTTACACTTGTTTAAACCTCTGTGTACACTCGTTAAAACATCTGTGTACACTCATTAAAACCTCTGTGTGGTAGACTAGGGCTGCTCGATTATGGGAAAAATCATAATCACGATTATTTTGGTCAATATTGATATCACGATTATTCAAACGATTATTTTTGAGTTTGAAAACATGCATTTTTTGACACAATCAATTATGACATAGAAACACGTATAAGTATCCAAAATAAAACCTTTTTCGTGTGTAAGTGTACTGTCTGCCACAACATTCTGAATCTGACATTTGATTTTTATAAAACATTTCATGAATGCAATATATATATTAAGACAATCAAATATCACAGAAACACGTATAAGTATCCAAAATTAACTTTCTTTGTGTTTGAGTGCACTGCCACAACATTCTGAATATAACATTTGATTTTTATAAAACATTTCATGAATAAAATATATACCATCAAATATCACACAGAAACACGTATAAGTAGGCCTATCCAAAATAAAACCTTTTTCGTGTGTAAGTGCATGCGAAAGCATTCAACGCGGCGAGAGGGAGTACAATCAAACATGCCAGTGAGCCGCCAATCAGCAGCGTAGACCGATGCTGCTGATTGGCGGTTCACTGGCATGTTCCCGCCTCCTGCCAACGGCATACTTCCTGATGCAGCACGCCTGTTTGATTGTACTCCCTCTCGCCGCGTTGAATGCTTTCGCATGCGCGTCTCTTATATTGTATTCATGAAACGTTTTTATAAAAAATCAAATGTTTAGATTCCAGAATGTTTGTGGCAGATAGTACACTTACACACGAAAAAGGTTTTATTTTGGATACTTATACGTGTTTCTATGTCATAATCATCATCGTCAAATTAATCGTTTCAACTCGATTATACGAGTTTGGAGATCGTTTGACCCCAAAATCGATATCGCGATCGAAATTCGATTAATTGCACAGCCCTATGGTAGACGCTTGTTAAAACATCTGCTTACACTCATTAAAACATCTGCATGAACCAGGGAGATGCTGCTAAAACATCTGTTTACACTCATTAAAACATCTGCGTGCACCAGGAAGACGTTTGTTAAAACATCTGTTTACACTCATTAATACATCTGCATGAACCAGGGAGATGCTGCTAAAACATCTGTTTACACTCATTAATACATCTGCGTGCACCAGGAAGACGTTTTTTAAAACATCTGTTTACACATTGAAATATCTGCGTGCACCAGGAAGACGTTTGTTAAAACATCTGTTTACACATTGAAACATCTGCGTGCACCATCTGTTAACAGTCATGAAAACATGCGCGTGCATGTAGACACTGATTACAACATCTGTAACCTACAGGTAGACGCTTCTTTGAACATCTGTAATGTACAGATATAGATTCATGTAAATATCTGTTATATACAGGCAGAAACTCGTTTAAACATATATAATGTACAGGTAGCTGTCGTTTCAAAATCTCTTCAATACAGGTAGACGTTCGTTTCAACATCTGTCATTTGAAAGTAGATATTCATTATAACATGTGTAATGTCCAGGTAGACGCTGATTACAACCTCTGTAATATAGATTTACTAAACGTTTACTAAAACATCTTTAATGGACAGTTGGAAGCCCTTTAAAATGTCTGTAAAGTAAAGGTAGACAATCGTTAAAAAATGTGTAATGTACAGGTAGACGCTAATTAAGCATCAATTGAACATTTGTAACACGCAGGGAGGTGATAATGAAGCACCCTGAATCTGAATGATGGTCCTATCGTGTAGGGCTGGCCCCAATGCCATTTTTCAGGCTTTGAATACTAGGCTTTGAGTATTCGAATACTCGTTCCAGAAAAACACACCATCAAAACATTGATAATCCCCATATACTCCCTGGAACAGATTTTGACAGTATATGCATATTTTGTTGAAGATTTAAAGCTTTTGAACGTTAGCTAGTAGGCCTAAGTAAGTTGGAGTTCCTTAATTTTTCCCCGTGGTAGCGAACAGCTGTTGTTGCGTTCCAAATCAGCTGTCCTCTCTGCCGTCTCAGCCCTTACGGGAGCATGTATTAATTAAGGACATAGAGAGACTATCATTCTTCGATCTAAGGGTGGGTTTATTTATTGCCTAAAGGCCCCAAAAAATAAGTTCCAAGCTGGATAAAAAAGCTTCTGTAAGGACTACAATCGCACCAGCAGCATTGGAACCGCGCGGCCGTTAGCTTCCCGAAGCCGACAACGGCGTATTTTACTACTTACGGATTAAAAGTTATTTAATAATTTACTAACCACGCGTGTGGTGTCCTGTACAGTAGCTCGGGCTCAGATAGTTATTATCAAGCTATTAAATGTTTTTTTCAAGGCTGTGACAAATAGGCTAGTTCTAGGCCACATCTGCGTAATAGGCTACTTACATGTTTGAGGTGATTCATTCCCCGTGAAATGCCAATTTCTTGTCGCAAATTTGGCACTGAGCATGCTGTCATTGGCCAAATGAAAATGTTCCCCAAAAGATTTTTGGGCCATTTTCTTTTTGAACCAGCTCGTTCAATGTCTATGTTGAAGTAAGTGCACTCACTGCGCTGCGCTGGAAGGTGAGGTGAGGTGATGGATGCACTTAGTGACACTTAGTGATGTAATATCCTCCTAAATGAGCAATATAGTACTACTACTACAGTACAGTACTACTACTAATACAATATTACTAACTTTAATATCCCAAATATATTTGCTGACATTATATTGCAGTTCTAGCTTCTTGCAAAAAAAAAAAAAGTTGAGCAAAAAAACAAAACAAAAAAACTCTGAATACGGATTTAATTTTATTCGAATATTCGAATAATTCGGGCCGGCCCTAATCCTGTATTTGCCCCCCCCCTCTACAGGCGTGCTACGGCATCGTGAAGGTGCCCGTGGGGAACTGGCTGTGCAGGACCTGTGTGCTAGGCCTGGAGCCCCAGTGTTTGCTCTGCCCCAAGAAGGGCGGCGCCATGAAGGCCACGCGGGCCGGGACCAAGTGGGCCCACGTCAGCTGTGCCCTGTGGATCCCCGAGGTAAGCGACAGACCCCCTCTTGCCCAGGCCCCGGCCCTGAGGTCTGTGACTAATGGGTCAGGATTGTAGCTGACTCTTAGCGCAAAGGTTGGGCTATAGCAAGAAGCCCTCAGCCTGTTTAATGATGTGTATATGAAACCTTTTAAAGGTCCCATGACATGCCACCAGGTGTGAGTGTGATAAGCCGTTACAAGCCATTCTGAAAATCTGCCTCTTCTGACATCACAGGTGGGCGTGTCCACCTAGATGTATGACGGGTAGATGAGCGTTGAGAGGTTTTATAAAGTCCACTGGGTGGGCTGGTAGACTGATCTATCCAGTACACTCTAGGTCACGGGGGTGGGCAATTATTTTTCCCAGGGGGCCAAATGAGCAACTAAAAATATTTTGGAGGGCTGGGCCAAAATGCCGAACTCAATTATGCATAATATACATTTTATTTCTATATAAATAGCAGTAAAAGGCATTGTTCTGACCGCTGGTAAGAGTGTATGTTATTATTTGGCAATTAAAAGGTGAGGTTGGCTTGCAAAAATTTAATTTATTCAAATAGAATTTCCAAACTGATAAACAATGTGAAACATTTGGCTCATTTTCAGTCACATTAATAACAAAGGGCATTTTTGAGTTTCATATACTACTGAAACAAGGATTTTCTTAGCTTTCTAAAGACATCACATCGTCTTTGTAGGCTACCAAAACAAACAAGACGTTTCACTGAACTGTGTAACTGTAAAGAAAAGTGTACCAGTTGTTTTGCCTTTTTGACCCTACATGCCTATAATAAACATTTAATGTTTTCAGAACTGTGCAGAACAAAAAAGAAAGCATCAAGTGTCACATTTCACTTGTTATATTCATTCAGTGTGAGAAATGCAGTCTCTGATGAGCTTTAACAAGTCCATCAAAGTCAGGTTGAATGTCTGAGGTGGAGATGTGAAGCACAGCTGACAGGTTCATCAGTGAGAGAGGATCTGTACCTGGATTTGGTCAACTTCATGACTGAGAATGTCTGTTCACATATGTAGGTGGATCCAAAGAGAACCAACATCTTCTGAGCACGTCTCCTCATGTTTGGAGAGTTCTCCTCCTTGGGAGCAGAGTAGAGCTCTAGTAGTGATGCTGACTTAAAGTGCTCTTTCAGTAGTGAATCAGACTGCAGGTCAATGAGTTCAAGCTGAATATCAGTGGGTGCGCTGTCAATACTGCAGGTTAAGGGAAAGGAAACCAGCTGCATTCCATCCTCAACCTTTTTGAAATCTTAAACGCCTGGAAAATTCATCATCCAGTACATCCTTACATGTACCTGTGCCAGTGGTCAGCTGATGGTTTGACTTCGTGCAGGGTTTTCATGTGTTCGAGATTGTTGCTGCCTAGTTGCCTTGAAATTAATTGCAACTTTGTTAGTGAAGGCTTTTACATGGCTATGCATTTAATGAGCAAAAAGGCCCTTGCCCTGCAGTTGTGTGTTCAGTTTATTCATCATTGCAGTCACATCAACAGCAAATGTTAAATCTGCCATCCAGTCCTTATCAGACAGCTCTGGGATGTTTTTTTTCTTTCTTCTCACAAAACTCTTACATCTCGGATTTCAGAACCCAAAACCTTTTTAGCACTTTGCCCAGGCTGAGCCATCTGACAGCTGTGTGGTACCTGACATCAGGAGCGTCACTAGCAATTGAAAACATTTGGGGCTGTTGTAGCCCAGAAGTCTGGAGTCTTTTTAAAACGGGGGTTCGGGGTTTTGTCCCACGAGAAAATTTGAAAATCGGGCTGTTGAACATGCAATTGTAACGTAGTTTGAGAAGTAAAGGAAAGACCAATCGTCATGTCTGACTCACGTCGGGGCAGGGCTACTGAGTTGGTTAATGTTTACGTTAAGGATAGGAAAGTGCACCACATACACCAGCAGCCAAAATGAGACATTAGAAAAGCCTGTAGCCAAATAAACACTGTCATGCAGCTACCCGATGTCAAGTGGACCGGGTTGAATTCAGTCTGGTGGTTTAAATAATACATTTGATAGTATTTCCCATCGTTGCTGAGCAAGAGTTTTGTTCGAAAGTCCAGTGATGGAAACAAATAAAAGCTCCGGCTATTGAAGTTTAACGGTTCCACTGTCATGCACCTACCCGATGTCAAGTGGACCGGGGTGAATTCACTCATTCTCTTCTTATATCCATGTTACCAAACATATTTTATTACTGCCATTCTCAACACTCTCTGATCTCACTAAAAGGCTCGCAGACCTAAACAGCATTATCGACGAGATGCGCTATGCATGGAGAATTTGCCAACATTTTGAACAAATTATTTTACAGCTCTCATCCAAAGCCAAAGACAAAAAGTCGAAGCTTCCCACTTCACTTTGCAGCTGAAACTCCATATAACTCCGTATTTGACCCGCGGTCCGTACAATGCCCAGGTCTGCAGTCTAGGTGGACACGCCCACTTGTGATGTCAGAAGAGGCAGATTTTTCAAAAGGACTTGTAGCGGCTAATCGCACTCACACCTGGCGGTATAATATGTCAACTTTTAACAAAGTTGCTTTGGATAAACCATCTGCTATGGTCTCCATACTTTTCTATTGTTAATCTGGGTTGTGAATGCGTCCTGGTGCCGATGTTTTGTGTCATGATGTTGATGTTTTTTGTCACAGTGTTGATGCGTCCCAGTCTTTCATGTGTGGTGGTGTTAATGCGTGTGCGTGTTCCCAGGTGAGCATCGCGTGTCCAGAGAGGATGGAGCCCATCACTAAGGTGTCCCACATCCCTCCCAGCCGCTGGTCGCTCATCTGCAGCCTCTGCAAGCTGAAGACCGGGGCCTGCATCCAGGTGGGCTGACATAGGACTGCTGGATCAGACATCACATTATATAAGAGTAGATGTCACATATCACATTATATAAGAGTAGATGTCACATATCACATTATATCAGAGTAAATGTCACATATCACATTATATCAGAGTAAATGTCACATATCACATTATATCAGAGTAGATGTCACATATCACATTATATAAGAGTAGATGTCACATATCACATATCAGAGTAGATGTCACATATCACATTATATCAGAGTAGATGTCACATATCACATTATATCAGAGTAGATGTCACATATCACATTATATCAGAGTAGATGTCACATATCACATTATATCAGAGTAGATGTCACATATCACATTATATCAGAGTAGATGTCACATATCACATTATATCAGAGTAGATGTCACATTATATCAGGGGAGATATCACGTTATATCAGAGGAGATATCACGTTATATCAGAGGAGATATCACGTTATATCAGAGGAGATATCACGTTATATCAGAGGAGATATCATGCATTACATTATATCAGTAGATGTCATACATCACACTATACCAGAGAAGATACCACATTATTTCAGAGTAGATATCTCATATCAGAAGATATCAGAGTAGATATCACATTATGTCAGAGTAGATATCTCATTATGTCAGAGTAGATACCACATTATGTCAGAGTAGATGTATCATATAACGTGCAGCGTTTCCCCTAAGATGGAGTTGCACTAGCGGAGGTGTAATGTTTTTTTTTTCTGCTCGCAATTTCTTTTTTCTGCTCACAAAGCGCACCCTGCCGGGAGGTTTCTATGTGTCTGCCGGCAACAGAAGGGTGTAGTACATTTGTGCACAGTAATGAGCAGGGAAATATGGAGAGATTGAACATATTACAAGTATAATCTTTAAAACCATTATTTACATTTATTGAACAAAAAATATATTATATCAACAACCACCCTATACAGTAAAATCACATAACACAAATACTACCACCATCGAAAAGGTCTGTGCCTCAAACAAATGCATCTTCCCTCCCCTCCCCTCTCCCCATCACAAAGGTTGTAGTAGGACCATAAAGAGGCCACGCCTCTATTGAACAAGTTTTGGGAATCCAGAGTCATTATACGCTATTGAAATTATTGCTAAATAAGAAAACCTCAAAAATAATAAGAGATATATTTCTCAAAACTAAAGGTTGTAGTAGGACCATAAAGAAGCCATACCTCTATGGAACGAGTTTTGGGAATCTAGAGTCAATAATGGCGACGCTATTGAAATTTTACCATTGTGGTCGTTTTCAGTTTTGCACTTTGCAGACGGTCCCTAAGCTCGGGCTGAAAGCCGACAGCTCATAGAAGCCAATGCAATTCACCGTTCGCTGAAAACGGCTTGTTTGGATGAAAACAATGTTGTAGCTGGTTCTCTGGGTTACCACACTCAATTGTGTCGCAACGATGACGGATGATCTATTGAACCACAATCTCCGAATCTGCCAATTCATTTCCAACTTTACAGAAGTTCCTCCGTTTATAGGCTTTGCTCACAGCGTGAATTGACCTGGATATGAAGCGTCCGTAGCGCAAAATAACATTTGTTTCTAAAGAGAAGACTGAGCTCTCCTCTCCCTTTTATATGCTTTACTCAGTTGTGTGAATTGACCTTGATATGAAATGTCCTTAGCGCAAAATAATATAACATTTGTTTTTTAAAGAGATAAGAAGGAGCTCTCCTCTCCATTTACATGCTTTAATCACAAGTGTGTGAATTGACCTGGATCTGAAGCGCATATCCAGCGTCCGTAGCGCACGGAAGGTTCTATTATTTTGCGTAGCGCAAAATAATAGAGCATTTGTAATTTAAAGAGATAAGCTGAAGCTCTCCTCTCCTCTTGTCAAAAAAAATGAAATTCCCCTAAACACTGATGTGATATCATGAGATATCTACTCTGATATCAGAGAAGAAACAGTAGATGTCAGATTTTATCACAGGTCAGAGTAGATTACATAAATCCGATGTCCGAGTAGATACCAAACATAAGAGTGATCAATGTCTAACGGTTGGACGGTGAACACAGACGGAGCAGGTAGGGGTTAGACAGTACAGAGACCCGTCTGAACTGGATGAAAGCGGTAAGGCTGAATAACCTAACAAGCAGAGAGACAGTCAACCCATGTCCATGTCTCCCCCCTCCCCCCAGTGCTCGGTGAAGAACTGCACCACGCCGTTCCACGTGACGTGTGCCTTCGAGCAGACCCTGGAGATGAAGACCATCCTGGACGAGGGCGACGAGGTGAAGTTCAAGTCCTACTGCCTGAAGCACAGCCGCTCCAAGATCCCCGGCGCCGGCGGTGGCGCCGAGCCGGGCCTGAGCCCCGCCCGGCCCAAGCCCGTCCCCACGGAGACGGAGAAGGTGGGACTGCGGGCGCAGCGGCTGCGGGAGCTGGAGGAGGAGTTCCACACGCTGATCCAGCCGGGGGAGCTGGCCCGGGACCTGGGCGTGGCCGAGCCCCTCATGGACTTTATCTTCCAGTACTGGAAGCTGAAGAGGAAGACGAGCTTCAACCGCGCGCTGCTGCCCCCCAAGGAGGAGGAGGGCAACCTGCTGGTGCAGCCGCAGGAGGACAGCATCCACACGCGCATGCGCATGTTCATGCACCTCCGGCAGGACCTGGAGAGGGTGGGTGCAGAGAGAGAGAGCGTGCGCGTGTGCGTGTGTGTGTGTGTGTGTGTGTGTGTGTGTGTGTGTGTGTGTGTGTGTGTGTGTGTGTGTGTGTGTGTGTGTGTGTGTGTGTGTGTTGAGTTATGGTTGGACGTTGACGGAACGCTAAACGACCACACAGACGCTTCGACAGGAGCCGTGAACCTGTTTTGGTTCTGCGTTGGGTTTACGTTGGTGGACCAATCACAGGCCTTGCTGCTGCGTCGCCTCAACGCAAGGGTTCATTTTTGGGAGCCGCATGTCAGGCCCTTACGGTGGACGCAAGGAGGGTCCGCAACGAGGAAATGGGTCCGTAAACCCCCTTGCATTGTGTCAACGACCAACCATAACAAATCTTTGGCTCAAAATATTTAGATTGATATTCTGCCAATACTATTATTTGAGTGTCCATTGTGGGGCCAATATAATAGTATATCAAATAATTAATAATTTAATGGGTATGTGTGGGGATTTGTGTGTGTTGTGGGGTGCACGTGTTTGTGTTTTATTTGTGTGTTGTGGTGTTGTGTGTATGTTATATGCTGAATGGTTATTCTGGTTATAATCTGCTGGGTTTCTTGACAATTGAGTATTCTTTGTAATAATATTTCAAATAATGATTTTAATTCACTTAATGGGCTTGCGTGTTCATGTGTTTGTGTATAAATAGATTAGTAATTGACCTATAAAATCAAGGATTATGTTTTAGTGTGTGTGTGTGTGTGTGTGTGTGTGTGTGTGTGTGTGTGTGTGTGTGTGTGTGTGTGTGTGTGTGTGTGTGTGTGTGTGTGTGTGTGTGTGTGTGTGTGTGTGTGTGTGTGTGTGTGTGTGTGTGTTTCCTCTGCAGGTGAGGAACCTGTGCTACATGGTGAGCCGCAGGGAGAAGCTGAAGCTGTCTCAGAGTAAAGCTCAGGAGCAGATGTTCAACCTGCACATCAAACTCCTCAACCAGGAAGTGACTGCTGGTAGGCCCCTCCTCCCGTCTCGTTTCAGTATCCATAGCGACTGCATGTCGGTCTAATGGAAAACCTCATCTCATTTCATGCTGTCCTACTAAGACAGCGGTTTTTTTCCACCATAGAAAACTGACATTTCTTTTTAATAATGGAATATGGTGAAGCTTGGTGCTTTCCCTGTCCAAAGGGGCTTCATTAAAGTAATCCTCTTCCTGGGCGCTTCAAAGGAACTCCAGGGAATATCTCCCCTGCCGAGTCATCATGCGCTCTTAGCTAATGAGATTCATCAAAGCTTGTAATGCTACAACTCAAAATCAGGACACTGGATGAGGATGTTTTAGTTTTATCAATATTTCCCTGTGTTAGTGTTTGAGTGCTACTTGTTGACAACCTGTTGGTACATAAATAAGGGAGACAAAACAGAATATTGGATGTCCAAATGCGTCTAATTTTGAGGGTGGTGATCCTGTGGTTCGAGGGAGAGAGAACCACATGATGAGTACGTTTGTACTGATGTAGTGGCCGTGTGTTGTTCTACGGTCCAACTGCCGTCCGCGCTGAAAGCTCCCGCTGTCGGCCGTACTAACGCCGGGGTTCCTCCGCAGGCGTTCCTTTGTCGTTCCCCATCGAGAGTCTCCTGTTCCACCCTCCGCCCCGGATCACGCTGAAGCTCAAGATGCCCAAAGCCCAGCTGCTGGGTAACGGGAAGAGCAGCTCGAAGTCGGGAAACGGGCCCCTCTGTCCTGATAACAGCCTCAATGTCCATGAGCAGGGGCCCGGCGTGGTTCCCGGGGGCCTGGGCCTGGGCAAGCCCCAGCTCCACAGCCGCGGCAGGAGAGAGGAGCGCTCCAACGGCCTCCCGCTCACCTCCTCGTCCTCCTCCTCGTCCTCCTCATCCTCCGGCCACCGGGAGGCCAACGCCGTCTCCAGCAGCACCTCCGCGCCCGCCAAGCCCGGCAGCGGGAAGCCGCTGGCGCTGCACGCCGCCCTACACAGCCAGCACGCCTCCAACGGCAAGCCCCCGAAGCCCGCCGACCAGGACGGCAGGGGGGGCGGGGGCAAAGCCAACGGCCTCATGGAGAGGTGCGTGGCCCAGAAGGACATTTCCTGCCAGACGCCCGGGGGGGAGCAGGGCGCCCCCCTGGCCGAGGCGCTGTGCCGCAGCGGCCAGCCGGCGGGCTTCCGCAAGGCGGGCATGGAGCACTTCAGCCGCTCCTTCAAGGAGGCCACGGTCAGCCTGGTCCGCAGCACAGAGGACCTGCGGGGCCACGACAGGCTGGGCCGCAAGTCCTCCTCCTCCTCCTCCTCCTCCTCGTGGCGAAGGAGCGGCTCTGGCCCAAGCCGGCGTCCTCCTCCGAGCCGCCGCCCAACGGGGCGCGCTCGCGGCGGGAGACGGACGGCTACTGTCCCGACGCGGAGCTCAGTGACTCGGAGTCAGAGGTCAAGGGCCGCCACAGACAGAGGAGGGGGCCCAAGTCGCCGGCCCCGGCCCCAGGGGCGCCCCTCCCCCCGCCCTCCACCCGTGGCAAACCGGCCGTGGCGTCGAGAGGCGCGGTTCAGAGGTGACGGCCATGACGGGAGGTCTAGCGACCACCACGGCTGCGACACGGCCTCTCCCGGAGGGGGTCGCCGCGAAGTGCTGCGCCCCCCCAGGATCTGTCGACACTGGAGGTCCGAACTCTGGGTGGGGGGGCGGGGTTAAGGGACCATAGATGCTATCCAGGAATAGTGAAAGACAGATGCATGATGGGCAGTGTTGGCCGTGAAACATTGTACTAGGTGTGTCGAGTCATGTCCCCCCCCCCCCCCGTATCGCCCCACCGGTGACTCTGGCTCGGGTGGAAGAGCCTCGACCCAAGAGGCCGACGTACGGGCCCGACTTTCTTTGCTAGGCATTTGTAATCACACCTTTTTCGAAATTGCATTAAACTCCAAAACAACTCCACAAACTCCGGAATTCTTCCTACACAAAGGATAGGTTTGCCTTTGAACAGCTTTTGACTGCGGTTGTACATATGTTCACTGGCCGCTGGGGCTAGTTGGTCTGAACTAGGACGTTGGTCATTTGTTGTCACAGAGTCCCAGAGAGGAGGGCGATTTGAACGCGCTGAATACGTACATCACAGGGGTGGACCATTCGAGCAGATTGAACCACACCTGATTAGTCACAGTGAAGGACTTCTTCGTGCCCTCTCCTAGTCTCCTTGAGATTCTCTTATCTGACATATCTCACCGAGGTATATATGCTGGAATACAAATGTGTACCAAATGTTCTGCATTCCCAGGGAAATGCAACTACACCGATCAGAGTCAGGTATAAGGTGTGTATGGACTATATATTTCCAGCTGTATGCACTACTTTCTCTGCAGTGGGGAAACCAGACTCGTTTAAGGTGAAGATAACAAACGTAGCTATACTCTAAACGAAAACTGGCTGGAGTTATGGGAGTGTCTTCCTTCTGCTTACTGACTTTATCGGAGGCCGGCTCCAGCACCACCTTTCCGTAATAAACGGTTCCATGGGCCTTCTTCACGTAGCAGCCATCTTGGTTCTTCACTCTTGCTGGAAAAGGGAACTCGGGGAACTGAATTTGCATTCGGCAGCCATCTTGGTTCCAACTGCCAGCAGGGAGGTCCCATCCGGCTCGCGTTTAGAACCAGGATGGCCGCTCGGTGACTAATGCTGCGTTCTAGTATTCTCTGCGAACCGACTCGGATCTGACGCCACGCCCACACTTCAAGCGTTTTATTATTTCGCTCGGTCGTTGGAGGAAAACATGGACGCCACCCGGAAAGCTGTTGTCGCGGTACCGGGCGCTCCAAAATAGGTAGGCTATATAGGCCATAGGCAGAGATACGGACGCAGTAAGGTATTGCAGTAATACGAGTGATCGAAATTGCCATTTAAACCACCAAAGCTGTCCAAGCACAATGAAAACAGTTCATGTTTCAATCACACCGGGCGCAGCCATCTTTGAATTCTGTCTCGGAATTTTGCTCGGTCACCACTGAGTTCAACCGAGATGGCGAGTTCGCCGTCCGAGGAAAAGGGGCGTGTTCGTGCGTGTCGCTAGGCAACGTCCTCGGACCTCCGAGACGGATGGATAATAAAACGCAGCATAAGGCCCATAGAGCACTTCAAGATGATAACTATTTGAGGTAATAATAAAAAGAGAAACTTATCTTTTCCAATTAGACTTTTTTGACTCAACTTATCTTGCGTTCTTATGGCTTACATTGCCAGCAGTTTCAAAGTGTTAAAGTGGGATTACATGTTTCATTATTTTTGTTTTTTCTTATTTTTTCAACGAATGCCTTGTCAAGACTCCTTTTTTTTTTCGTTTTTTTTAAACAACAAACCCACAGAACCTTATTTTTCATTTGACTGACACAGTTTGTTTAGTTAAATTTCTGGATGGCACCCAATGCACACATGTGGTCTAGTTGTTCTGTTCAATCAGCCCATCATACTAGCGGATCACAGCGTTTATCAACACGCAACATGTGCCAAAACGTCAACTGTTCAAGATACAGACTAATATATCGTTCTCTTCCAACCTCTCTAAGGTGGTCACGAGCATTTCTCCATGTATAAATGACTTCTGTTTGTCGTTTGCCAGTTCGCGACACATTTGAGAACTATTTTCCAATCCGAAGAGAAATAAAGTAGTACAGATTCTTCTGTTTTTGTATACGATTATACTAACCTGTTCTACTGTGAACTTTCTGCCTGGAGCCAGCGACAAACACTACATCCTGATGGGGACTGTCAACCGCAGAGGGAAATATTCAGAGCTACACGTTTTACTGTCAGAAAAGGACCTAATAATTGTATTTTCTTTTTTTAAGTACATTTTTAAATAAATTGTGAAATGCAATATTCCATTTAGCGTGTTTTGGAATTATTTAAGATGCAGACTTTTGGTACTCTTCAATTAGCCAGGGAACCCGATTCAGGTGAAATCACAAGGGGGAGTTTCCATCTAGACATAATGGATACAAAGGCAACATTTCCTACTGGCCAATGGTTTGAATAGTAGACAGATCAATCCAGTATTCATCTAGGTGGAAACTCCCCGTGATGTCACAAAAGCACAAGGAAGGGCAGATTTTGCAACAGCTCGCAATGGCTAATCCAACTCACAACTGGTGGTAAAATAGGGGAATTTTAATAGAAAGGGTTTCCAAAGAAGGACCGACTTCTCTAACTGACCGCTAGATGGCAGTGATCCCCAGCGTAAAAACCATTTTGTAGCCGTTATGCTGTATCGTAAACGAAAGTTTACACTATTCCTTCCTCTCCGAATAATATCCACATGTTCTGAGTTGACAGATGGAATTTGGAAACTTGGCAGGTATTGGAGGGGCGAAGGTCAAGGCGGACACGGCCTAACTTAAACGGAATCTATACGGCTCTTTAAAAAATAATAAGTAAGGGTGTGTGAACAGGGAAGCGAAAGTGCGATGTGGCCACTGATCAGCGAGTCTTCCTGTGTGTGGGTGTGGGTGTGGGTGTGGGTGTGGGGTGGTGGGGGGGGGGGGGGGTCCAATCTTCAATCTGTTCACCTGTCACCAAACCGCCTCCTCAAACACCCTGCACGCAAAGACCCCGCACCGACGCCCCACACAACCTGCACGCAAACATCTAGAACGGACTCCCAATACAACCAGCACGCAAACACCGACTCGGAGTCCCAAAACACCCCGCACTGCCTCCCCAAACACCCTGCATGCAAACACCCCGCACCGCCTCCCCAAGCACCCTGCATGCAAACACCTCGCACCGCCTCCCCAAGCACCCTGCATGCAAACACCCCGTGCCGCCTCCCCAAGCACCCTGCATGCAAACACCCCGTACCGCCTCCCCGAAGCCCCCGCCCGCCTCCCCAAGCACCCTGCATGCAAACACCTCACACGGCCGCCGGGGAGGAGCGCCAGGCAGTGCATTGTGTGTGTGGTGAAGAATCATGACCATTCCGTCTCGTTATAATACGTAAGGCGGAGTAGTTATGCGGCCTTTTTATTTGATGTACAGTCTGGTCAAGGGACTGGTTTTGGGGTTTCCTGGACGTGGGTCCTGTGCTGCTGATGCTGTGTGAGAAAATGCCGGTTTAGTGCATTTTGCGAGAACCCAACCAGGAAGATCCCGCTGCGGTACCGTAGCGCTGCTGGTTTATACATGTGATCTTTATACGGATGTTACTGTTATTCCTCTGCTGTATTGGAAACAGGGACCATTTCAAGATATTCACTGGAATTCATTTTGAATTGTGTTATCTCGCACTTCGGCGTCAACGACGTAGTTGAACATGTAAGTAACACTGCAGTCAACCTACATTCCGTCCACTAATAATAGTTTGGGCTGACTGTTTGCCATTCACATTTAAGTCTGCGTGTCATGAAAAACGAGATCGCACGTCAATGACTGACCAAGCATAGTGGCCGATCTGATGTTCATTTGCTTAACAAATTTGGTGTTCTGCAGACATCGGATCCCACAATGTCAGCCAATTTAACCCTGAAGGAGCTGCCGATGGAGGACTGGATGGCACACTTGCCCAGTACTCTGTGGGACATCCCCCTGTGCAATCTGGCCATCCCAGGTCGGACATATAACCCAGTTATAACACTGTTGTATGGTTGACCAAGGCGTCGATTTCGTGCTTGCTGTAGAAAACACATCCCATGATATTAAAAAAACAATACAATTATAATTTTTCACTTACATTGTTTAATCCATTTAGCCTACTATTTGCTATATTTAAACCCATGTGTCATTAATCAGTCACAAGCAGGTGGGTAAGTTCGAGCAGGTAGGGGATAGGTCTATGGCTCAATAGCTAGGGTGAGTGCATCATCTCAATAGGTCTCCAGAAAGCTGTGTCTTTAGCTGTGTAGCACTAAAATTACCAGTATCATACTTAAAGTTGACCCCAATTAAGCAGACTAATGTCTCCCTCTCACCACCAGGCAGTCATAATGCGATCACTTACTGTCTGGATATGAACGACCGATCCCCAGTGGACCTAACACAGCCAGACATGCTCCAGAAGCTGGACAGATACATGAAGCCCCTTATCCGGCCCTTTGTTTACAAGTGGGCCGTCACCCAGGTAAGAGGGGGGGGGACTGAAATGTGAGCAAAGAAAGGCTCTTAAAGATATGCAAATATGTATAGAATTTATACATATACACACCAATTGTGATGTCAAAAGTGGATGGATTCCAAACAGCTTGTACTGAGTAGTCAGCCTTACACAGCAGGTGGTAACCTTTAACCCTGATTGGCAGGAGCACGGCATCCAGCAGCAGCTGGACTGTGGCGTGAGATACTGTGACCTGAGGATTGCACACCGGCCGACTGACAACTCCAATGACCTCTACTTCTACCATGGAGTCTACACCACTGTTACTGTAGAGGTACTTTACTAATGCAACTCCTAGCATGGAGTCAACACCACCGTTACTGTAGCGGTACTTTACTTATTCTACTCGTACACAGAGTCTACACCACTGTCACCGTAGAGGTACTTTACTAAATCTACTCCTAGCGCAGAGTCTACACCAACGTTATTGTAGAGGTAGCCTACTTTACTAATACTACTCCGAGCACGGAGTCTACATCACCGTTACTATAGAGGTACTTTACTAGTACTACTTCTACCACAGTGTACATCACCGTTACTCGAGAGGTGCTTTACTAATACTACTCCTAGCATGGACCGTGGATGGTATATTTTACGAATAATACTGTTACTTAGAGTTATGTTGATTAGGGCTTCACGATTTTGGAAAAAAAATTGTATTGCGATATTTTGTCATTCTGCGATAAAAATAAATAAAAATTAATATAAAAAATAAAAGATAATTAATCATGGTATTGTGATTGGGGTGATTTTGTAGCGGAGTGCATCTGCATAGATCCGTTTGGAACCCCTCTTGTATGGCGCAACGCTGACGAAGGCGTCCAGAAGACTTTTCTGCTTTGGCTTTGCGTGGCATTCAGATTTGGCTTTGCATTCGTTATTCAAAGCTCTCGATAAAGTACCTGTTTTGTCCAACGTCGTCTTTTCTGTGACCCAAGTAATTTCATACAACTGACGTTGTTTTTCTCCTCTTTTTGCTGGGTCATTTAGAAGTTTTGTTCTATGATTAGCAGGGGCTGTCTACGACTGATTGTCTGATCATGAACTGATCAACATGATCAGTGATTGGTGGTACGCTGTGAATGCAGAGCTGCATGTCCCTCAGTGTATCCAAGAACCCTTAAATCAGAGTAAATTATGTTATATCAGACGGATTACTCTTGTAGATTAGTCATGGAAAATGAGAACCGTACAAGAAAACAATATCTTGTGTAATATGGATCAGTGGTTTTAATTAGCCTCCTGTGTGGTCTTTTGTCCTAAGTTGACTCAGCTATTCCAAAACCAAACAATCAAGTTGTTATAAGTTGATAACGACTTAATGTGTTCAACCGAACTGTCCCCAACATTGACTTAAGTGCTCTGGGATGTATGAGTTCTTGAGGAATTTATGAATAAAACACATATATCGATGGTCTCGGCCTGTGGTCTTTGTCTATGGTGATCTGTACATGCCTGTGGTGGTCTTGAATGGTCTATTGTGAGCCGTGGTGGTCTGAGGTGACCTGCGGTGGACTCTTACCTCCACGTGATTCCCTACAGACGGTGCTGACAGAGATCCGAGCGTGGCTGGACACACACCCCAGGGAAGTGGTGATCCTGTCCTTCAGCCACTTCCTGGGTCTCAACCAGGAGCTCCACATGCTCCTCATCACCGCCATAAGAGCAGCCTTCGCCTCCAAGCTGTGTCCCAAGACGGTAAGGCCAGCGGTTATGCGGCACTGCCACGATTGTTGATATGTTGTTCAATAGTTACACTTAGCGTATTTACAGTAAACTTGGTGCACCAAGAAGTAACTTGGCATACAACGATTCAAGATTCAAGATTCAAGATGGTTTTATTGTCATATGCACAACAATTACAGAGCAGTCGCTGGCAATGAAATTCTTTAGACTTGGGCTCCTCCAACAGTGCAATATAAGAGAACGTAAGGTATATGAGAAACACAAGTAGGAAAGCTGAGACTTAAATACTAAAAAAAGATAAATAATATAATAACTATAGTAATAAAAAGTAAGTGTATAAGAGGAACACAAGTAGGAGAGCAGGGAACTAAATGCAAAACTAAATAAATGTAAAATGTAAACAGGTGAGCTAAGTAGCTTAGGAGTTCAGTAGTCTTATGGCCCCTGGTATTTATTATTAATTAACGGAGCGTACAAAAAACGATACATTCTAACGGTACCATTAGTGTCCACTTATCGCCAGTGTGCTGTGTTCATTGTTTGTGTATGGTATTCTTATTATGAGTACCTTATATTTGCACAATATATATATTTTAACCTTTTCTTCCTCTCCTTTATCTCAATACCCAAAATATCACAATGTGGGTCATTAGAAGTATCTAATTTTTATCTTTATCTGTAAAATCTGTGTATCTTCCAGGAGCCAGTGACTCTGAGGAACCTTTGGGCCATGGGCTACCAGGTTATCGTGTCTTACGAGCACAAGCTAGCAAGTGGTCAGAACGACCTGTGGGCACATATTCCCTACTGGTGGGCCAACAAATGCAAAGCAGAGGCCCTCATCCAGGAGTTTGAGCAACGGAAGCAACATGGCCGACCGGGTAATTTCCCCAAAACTTTTGCTATAACTGAAGCGTCAGGACGAGTACTTTATTGGAAAAATCTCTGCTTTCAACACAAAGGAATGCATTGAACGTTCTTTTGTAAGAAAGAATGTTTCTTTCTTACATTTTGTGGGTACCAGAAACATTTGTACATGGCACTAGGTTGGTTTGAGGCTGCTGTTGCTATCTCATTCTTGAATTTTCCCTGTATGTATTCAAGACGGGAATAACTCAGATATCCTAGCCTTTTCAACATGGACATAGTTAAACATTTATGATTTTTTCAGCATGTAACACTCCCCCCCCCCCCCCCACCCCAGGAGGTTTCTTTGTGACAGGAATCAACCTGACAGAGGACCTGAAGTACATCTGCTCCCACCCGACCGAGTCACTGAAGGACCTGGTCACCTCCACATACCCGGCCCTGCTGGCCTGGGTCCGGGAGCAGAGCCCGGGCTCCAAGGTGGGCTCCCTCAACATCATTGCCGGGGACTTCATCAGCGAGAGCCAGTTCGTCCCGAGCGTGGTGGCGCTCAATGAGAAGCTGCTGAACGACAAGATACTCAATGGCGCCTCCTGAGGGTCGGACTGCAATAAAAAAACCTGCTCTCGATACGTGTCGGAATGCGACGTTGATGCGCATCGCGATATAGATTTGTATTGGTCTGCATATTGATCTGTGTCAATATGAATATCGCTGCGTATCCGTCTACGTATTGATAGTTACAAGTCTGTGGAAAATGTGAAGCAATGGCATGAAAACCACGGGTGCTTGTGTTAGTAAGAGAGACAGGAATGTTCAAGTGGTTTGAATTAATGCATCTCAGACGTTATTGCACTTCCTGACGACGGAATATGAGAATAGAATATTTTATATATTTTAGCTGCTTCTGAAAAACACTGGGTGTCTTGACCCGCACTGACCTTTATCTGAATTTGTTTACATTTCGTTCACTCGAGTACTGTGTCACCGTGAGAAAAATGTGTAATAATTAGCAATATTTATAACTAGTGATAGTCTCTTTTTATTTCAAGGGAATCCTCTTGATGTAGGCATTTCAAACACGCAAGCACAAAATTAATGTAAGATTTTAGCCAGCCACAGACCACATCGCAACACACTAGGCCTACAACTGAACTAAAAAAGAAAGTAGGCCTAAATGATTGTTAACACAAGATTTAAAGCAGTTGCCAAGTTGCACTCAGTTAATACGTTTATGCAAAGTAGGCGAACGCTTAGGATGCCACAGAGCATGTGGTATATATATTATTAGCATGAGCAAACAACCATGAGGGTTGTTGTAGCTTTTATAATTCCACCCAGATACAACGGCGGCGCCTCCTAGCCTCTGGTGCTTTTCAATAAAATAAACAAGTGAATAAAGACTTTATAGACAAATAACCAGTCTGTTTGTGTATTTGTTGTTCATAGTTGAAAGGCGATCCAACTTAAGGCTCTGAAGGCCTTAGGTCCTTGTTGTGGTAAACTAGTCATCGCTCAATAGATTCAGCACTCTGAGGAGCAGGTGAAGGGTTCAGGGGAGCCTCCCTGCTCATTGATGCTACAAGATTATTTCAAACCCAGAACCTTTCCAATGGGAATCGAACACCCATCCACTAGACTACACTATTATATCCACTATATTGTGTTCATTCCCCCTTGCTTAGCAACAAGCCAAAACTGTAAACCAGAAGGTTCACCCTTTCCTTTTGTTTCCATGTTGGCCCTTCCCTTAAAACCAACCCTTTATTAGATGTTCTCATTCATTTTCATTGTGCTCAGTGTGTCGCGGTGAGTTGCCCTAAAAGTTGGGACACTTTTTGCAATTTCAACTTATGTGCGATATTACCAAACTAAGCCACTACATTTGACACACACCGGATACCATTTTGAAATCCCCAAGATGTTGGCTACTGAAAACAGAAAAAAATACTCAGGTATCATTCTCAGAGAAGAAAATTCACATATATTAGTGCTCCATGTGCAAAATTGCTCAAGAAAATGTGTTTTGCTCTAATCTGGGACAGTGTGTGCCCTAATCTGGGACAGTCATTATTAGGAATAAAATATTCATGTCAAATGTACATACCCATGCTTTGTGATACCAATTACTACAATACACTCATATATATAGATTAATTAATTAATGCGTGAGTGTGGGTGATGTGTGAGTGACTAAAAGCCTTTGTCCGGGCTAGCTAGTCTAGCTAGCTTGATTATATGTGTGACTAAAAGCTAGTGCTTTAACATAGCTAGTCCACTAAACTAGATTAACTGGCCCATCAAGACTGGGTTTTGATCCTATTGTACTAATAAACCCTGAATTAAATACACATTTAACATTTAAATGCTTATTTTAACAATTAACACGACTGTCCCAGATTAGGCAAATCATGCTGTCCCACATTTGGAAACAGGTTTCCAAATGTGGGACAGCTAAAGATTGATTGATTGAAAAAAAAAAAAAATTAAACACATTTTCATAATATTTTTGCCTAATTTGCTGCATAATTCTATCATAAACACAATCTGATATCAAATATGATTTTGTTTATTACAAATTTACAACCTTAGAATTCATTTTCTCTAAAACCTATGTCACTGACCTTTTCGGGACTTCACACTGTGCACTTCCAGTTTGACTGTAGCCCCTCCCTTCATAACCAAAATCGTGAAGTCATGTGATTTCAATCACAGGCCATCCCTGCTTGCATTTGACAACCATATTATCAATTTGCATGTTTCAGAATAAGAGATAAATGCTCTAGACCTTAGGTGTCCCAGATTACGCAGTGTCCCACATTAGGGCGACTCACCCTACATATCATAGGATCTGCATTACAGGTTATACGTGTAGCCTAATTAGTTTGTAGCCAAGCGTGGGCTGTGGACATCATTGGGATTTCTAGGTTTGATATAGCAACTGTGGTATATGAATATTATGAAGCATAAAACAGATAACAAGGAAACAGCGCCGTGGTGTGTCAAAATAGTAGACGATGGCGTTGAATCGACGACAAATCTCGGATCAACCCAGTAGCCTCGAGTCGACACACCACCGGTTCGTTGGACTAGTTTGCTGTATTTTGGTTAAAGAGACAGGCTTAAAATACGAGGAGATATATGCCATAATTGGGGTTTAATCTATAATCTTCGTCTCACATAAACGCTCTAGCGCAAGGCGAACAACTGGATTTGGGACGCAGGATTGTAGGCGGCCTATTTATTTTTGCATTTTTTCCAACAGTGGCCACATCTCTAATCGACCGCTAACCTTTGCACGCAAATATAACCTATAACCTGCCATCATCGATACACGATGACGATAGGATTTGCAGATTCTGTGGGAATCAAAGAAAATCATTTGTATGTTTTTCTATTCGCACAGGCTCTGTTTTAGTTGTCATTTTTTTTGAAGCTATAAAAAGTGCAATAACATTTTTGGATATAAAGAAGAAAAACAGCCACAGAATAACGTTTGCGATCGACTATACCTCAGGTGTACTCTTACCACTATTTCCTTAAACTATGGACCAGGACCTGGTATCTCTTTGCTCATTCCCATTCTCCCTATAGCTTCATAATGAGACCGGTTTGTCTCGGAATACCGTGGACTATAACAAAGGGAACTGAATCTCGGAAGTTTTCTTTTTACGAACCAATGGCCTGAACGCTTTCAAACGACAATGCGCATCCACCAGCATGGACGACGACGGATCGGTGTGACCATGTCCGCCGACAAACACTCTTCCACGGAAGGCTTTCTTACCCAGGACTACGAGGAATGGATGTCCCGTTTACCAGAGGAACTGTGGGACATCCCATTATCCAACCTAGCCATACCGGGTAATATGATAAACCAGTGAGAAAGATCACTACAAATACAATATAAAACTTGTGTTGGATCGAATGTGTTGTGTTGACGTGAGACCAGGCAGCCACGACGCGATGAGCTACTGTCTGGATATGAAGTCCCCCATGGTCCAGTCACAGCCCGTCCTCATCAGACTCCTAGACCGGCTGTTCAGGTGCTTCTCGCGGCCCGTGATCCTCAGGTGGGCCACCACGCAGGTAAGACGTGTGGATAATAAGATAAAGTTATAACAAACTTATACACAAGTGGTGGATCAAGTGGTCCATCAAGTGAGAGCTTAGTTGTTTGTGTCTCACTGTATGTCGTAACATGCAGTGCCTTGCAAAAGTATTCAACCCCCTTTGGCATTTTTCGTGTTTTGTTGCCTCACAACCTGGAATTAACATGGATTGTTTGAGGATTTGCATAATTTAATTTACAGAACCTGCCTACAGCTTTGAAGATGTTTTATTATTATTATTATTATTATTATTATTATTATTATTATTATTATTATTGTGAAGCAAACAACAAATAGGACAAAATAACAGAAAAGGTCAATGTGCATAACTATTCACCCCCCTAAAGTCCATACTTTGTAGAGCCACCTTTTACGGCGATCACAGCTCCAAGTCGCTTTGGATAAGTCTCTATGAGCTTGCCACATCTTACCACTGGGATTTTTGCCCATTCCTCCTTGCAAAACTGCTCCAACTCCTTCAAGTTGGATGGTTTGCGCTTGTAAACAGCAATCTTTATTAATCTTTATTTTCTATTGGATTGAGGTCTGGGCTTTGACTAGGCCATTCCAACACATTTACATGTTTCCCCTTAAACCACTCAAGTGTTGCTTTTGCAGTGTGTTTGGGGTCATTGTCCTGCTGGAAGGTGAACCTCCGTCCTAGCCTCAAATAACGCAGAGTGGTACAGGTTTTCCTCAAGAACATCCCTGTATTTAGCACCATCCATCTTTCCCTCAATTCTGACCAGTTTCCCAGTCCCTGCCGATGAAAAACATCCCCACAGCATGATGCTGCACCACCATGCTTCACTGTGGGGATGGTGTTCTCGGGGTGATGAGAGGTGTTGGGTTTGCGCCAGACATAGCGTTTTCCTTGATGGCCAAAAAGTTTAATTTTAGTCTCATCAGACCAGAGCACCTTTCTCCATACATTTTGGGAGTCTCCCACATGCCTTTTCGCGAACTCAAAACGTGCCATTTTGTTTTTTGCTGAAAGTAATGGCTTTCTTCTGGCCACTCTGCCATAAAGCCCACCTCTATGGAGCGTACGGTTTATTGTCGTCCTATGTACAGGTACTCCGGTCTCTGCTGTGGAACTCTGCAGCTCCTCCAGGGTTGCCTTAGGTCTCTGTGCTGCCTCTCTTATTAATGCCCTCCTTGCCCTGTCCGTGAGTTTTGGTGGGCGGCCGTCTCTTGGTATCTATCATAACCATTTGGTTATGATAGATTTGATGGTGCTCCTGGGGATCATCAAAGATTTGGATATTTTTTTATAACCTAACCCTGACTTGCACTTCTCAACAACATTGTCCCTGACTTGTTTGGAGAGTTCCTTGGTCTTCATGGCAGTTTTTGGTTAGGTTTGTTTAGGTGTTGCAGCCTCTGGGGCCTTTCAAAAAATGTGTGTATATGTACTGACAGATCATGTGACACTTAGATTGCACACAGGTAGACATAATTTCACTAATTATGTGACTTCTGAAGGTAATTAGGTTGCACCCGAGCTTTTTATGGGCTTCATAACAAAGGGGGTGAATACAAATGCACATGCCAAATTTCAGTTTTTTATTTCTATTTCTCTCATTTCACTTCAGACTATTGTCTTCTGATCCATCACATAAAATTCAGATTAAAAAAATATTGAACTAAAGGCTATCATGTAACAGAATAGGTAAAAAGCCAAGGGGGGTGAATACTTTTGCAAGGCACTGTATAAAACAAGCAGAAAAACACTGAGTTTTGTTTTGAGATGGGCTGTGCTCTTGTGTATTATTGTCGCTCTTTAGTTGTACAGTGTTCTCACAGAACAGGATCTAACATCCTTCACTGCTCGGAGCGATGTTTTATATGTATTATGAGGATGTGCAACGTTAGTATTGTTTGATGCTTGATGATGCAATAGAAAAAGGATAACATAGTAATATTGCATGTTCTTTAATTGTAAAAACGTTAAATACGAAAGAGAAGTGAAAACCAAATCTTAACCAGCATAGCCTGTCCTTCCCAATAGCTTGTTTGCATATCATCTGATCTGCCTTGGTTATCCCTTCTGCAGCATAAAAGCATCGGGGCCCAACTTCATATGGGGATCCGATACTTCGACCTCCGCATCGCACGGAAACCTCACGACTCCTCCAACTACCTTTTCTTCACTCACGTCATCTACTCACACCTATCCGTTTTGGTGGGAAAAGAGTCAACCTCATCTATATAATATGTATTTTAATTGAACACTGCATTTACTCTCCAACATTCATACCCTTTTCTGGCAAACGCCTCACCTTCCATAGGAGACGCTGGCGTCTGTGGCCACATGGTTGGAGTCCCATCCCAGGGAGGTGGTGATCCTGTCTTGCAGCCATTTTGAGGGAATGAGCGCCAAAGTTCATGAGTCCTTCATTCTGTCCCTCAGGAAATTGTTTGGCTCCAAACTCTGTCCCAGGATGGTGGGTTACAGTCATATTTAAACTCTTAAGTGCCTCTAAACTGACATGGTATCTTTAAAAAGCAAACTGGTGTGTGATCAATGAATTGGCCAATCGCTGTTTTGCCCGCACAGGAAGCAGTGCCAACCTTGAGGAGTCTGTGGTCCAATCGATGGCAGGTACTGCTGTCCTACGAAGACCAATCAGCAGCCAGATATCCCGAGCTCTGGCCAGCCATCCCCTACTGGTGGGCCAATCAGCCGACGGCTCAGGGCGTCATCAACTACCTTGACAAGCAGAAGGCCTTGGGGCGCCCAGGTGAGTCTCGGGTACATACCTGGCCCAGGTAAGTGTAGAATATACCTGGCCAAGGTGAGTGTAGATTATACCCTGGCCGAGGTGAGTGTAGAATATACCTGGCCCAGCTGAGTCTCAGGTTCGTACCTGTCCCAGATGAGTGTAGAATATACCTGGCTCAGGTGAGTGTAGAATATACCTGGCTCAGGTGAGTGTAGAATATACCTGGCTCAGGTGAGTCTCAGGTTCCTACCTGGTTGTTTGCTGTTAGGTTCAGCAAGTGATACAATGCATTAATGTGTGAATGTTTATTATTGTTCATAGCTGTGTGTTTCATGTCTTGCTGTCAAATAAGGCTTGTTTGTGTGTGTGTTTCTAATAGAAGGACTGTTTGTGTCTCTCTGCATATCCTAACAGACGGCTTGTTTGTGTCGGGGCTTAACCTGACAGCAAACACGTGCTTCATGGTCCTGGAGTGTGACCAGTCCCTGTGGACGCTGTCCCAGCAGAACTGGGATCAGCTGAGCGTCTGGCTTCAGGAGCAGACCGCCAGCTGTTCCCCCCAAAGCCTCAACATCATCGCAGGGGACTTTGTTGGGCCCATCCCCTTCTGTCCCCTGGTGATCGCTCTGAACCAGAGACTTCTACACACCAAGTAGATGGTGCCACCGTTATTCTCTCGTAAACTCTACTCTAAAACTGCCATTAAACCCTATCCGTAAAACGATACGGTTTAACCATTGCCTAAACCCTTTCTGTTAAAGCCTGTCGTCAAAGACCACATGCTTTGTCTACCGTATTTCAACCACTTCACAAACCCTTCCCTTAAACCCTGTCCTTAATGAACAAAGGTTTGGTCTACAGTGTTTAATGGGTAAAATATATGACGATTGAAATGAGGATGGTGATCAATGAAGAAGAAGTTAATCATGGTATAATTGTCTCAATATAATAGAGATAGTACTACACTCCTGATGGCCTAAGAATTAGGTCATTTTAAAGTTTTTAACATTTTAACAGATGTATTTTATTCAGTTTATCAACCACTTTAAACATGTCATTTAAAAGTTTATATAACATGAAAGATTTGTATAAATGATAGTTGAACAAACTATTCATGTGCCAGCATTAAATAAATGACTATAAACAATAATCTTTGTAACAAATAATTTAGTTTATTTCTAAGAAAAACCAAAAATGAGATGACGATGGACGTAAATGTATTTTTCTCTCCGTAGCGGAAAGGGAAGCGTCTGTAGGATTGTGACGTTATCCTGACATCGCTCGCGTTTGGCTCAAATTGTTTACAAAACTATATATACTTTTTGCTTTATTCTTGAGGGATGTGACGTTTCACTTATTGGCAAAAGGAGGCTCATTAACACCCACGCGTCCCTGTGTCCCCATAATGTCTTTGTGTACCCCGACTGGGAGACTTGGGAGTACTGTGCTCCTTTGGAAAAAGACTGAAGCGGCCGTCTCCGCGGGACGGCCTGTGACGTACGGTAGCAGGGGGGGGACCTTGCGCCGCCTCTAGGATCTGGCCGGGAACATCTTCCTGTAGCGCCCGTATGCCGCCGTGCCGATTATCACCATGACGACCGCCGATCCTTCGTCGGCGTCCACAATCACTTCCTGTACGGTGGCCTCCCTGTACAGCCAACTAAACCCACACACACGATTAATAACCGCTTTATTAATTGTAGTGTTGTTTTTCTTTTCCTTTGTTATTTTTATTTAAATTATAATATTTTATGTTTTGTTCTGCTATTTTCCATTGACAATTATATTTTCCATTTACCTGGGCTTGTTATGGTAAAGTTACAGCATAAGTACAGCATCATTTGCGATGAAAAAAAATCGAAAATCCAAATCAAACTTAAAAACCGACTCGCCTTAATTGGGCTGAGCTGAGGTCTACTTTGAGGTTCAAGATGAGCTTTCCGGTGGACCGGACCACCTCGTCCTCCAGGATCGTCTTCAGCCGGTCCAGACCCTGCTCCGTCAGCGCCGACACGGCCACCGTCTCAGGCTCTGTGGGGTGGTAGCTGAGCACCACAGAAACATCATTACCAACTGCCCCCCACGTTGGTTCCATGAAGGATTGATATTCGTCTTGTATTTTACATGTTTACCTCGTTCCACCCCAAGTTTTACAGGATGCCTCCAGGTAGACCGGTTTTCAAACCCACAACGTTTATGCTGGCAGCCCAGCACTCTACTTCCCTATCACTAGAGCAACGTAACCTCACATAACCCGTTCTGTGTTCCTTCACGAGATCTTTTCTTGCCTTCTTGGGGTCTACGGGTAGGGGGCTGTCATAAATATATGGCCTTTAAACCCTTTGACACTTTAATTGCGATTAAGTGATATACTAATACCATTTTTATTTAGTTAATTTCAATATCACTCCAGTTAACGGTGGCGTGGGCACATAATATAAAGGCTGAGCTGTGGGAATTTGGTTCTACACACACTGCAGCTCTAGCATTCAATGCTAGGTGACGTTTAAATCAATCGTAATTCAAAAATTGATTTGCTACAGATGTTCCGCAGACAGGAATTATCCAGGGGTGCCCACCTGCACGATGTACTTTAAAAGGTCACACATTATACCCTCAGCTGTGAGTGTGATTAGCCATTACAGTTTCAAAAGGGCCTGGAATGGCTGACACACTCACACCTGGTGGTATAATATGTGACCTTAAAGCAACGCTAGTACAGAGAGGTGGTTCTTACTCGTTGACCAGGTCGATCTTGTTGTGAACCTCGACCATGGAGCTCATCAGGCGGTCTGGGATCTGCAGGCTTTTCAGGACGTTGAGGACGTTCACCTTCTGGTTCACCGTCTCTGGGTGGCTGATGTCTCGCACGTGCACTATGAGGTCCTGGAACATACACGGAAAACACGAGGGAACCATGTTTTACGCATCGGCCACTTCTTATTTATGGAAGGAATTTGTGTTTGCTGGATCTGGAATACGTGGTTACCCTTTAAACAAAAGATTTGCACAGCAAACCCTGAATTTGCCAAACAGGGAATGTTCGTGGGGCTTTTGTGTCTTTTCGGAGATGAAAGTGAAGGTGAAATAATTAGAAAGAGACAGGGAATGAAATGTATCGCAGAACCACAGATCAGAATCAAACCTGCGTCTCTACCAGGCTTCTTGCCAACGTGGTTGGCCGCACACTAGCTACGTTTTCCAACCGAGAGGTGGTACCGAGTGTTTGACGTCCTCCAGGGTGGCCGAGAAAGAATCGATGAGCTGGTGGGGCAGCTGGGACAGGAAGCCGATGGTGTCCACGTAGAGCACCGTCATGTGACTGGGCAGCTGGCCGGCGTGCACCGTCACGTCCAGCGTAGCGAACAGCTGGTTCCTGGGCTGGAGGCCGCGGTCACCTGTCAGCGCTTTGATCAGAGTGGTCTTTCCTGTCCCCGGGAAGAAGAGTGTTCAATGTCCGCGAACGGGGGACAGACGTTTGCTATTTCATTTGTTGGCAGCTGTAGTAGGATATATTTTGCTTAAAGTTATTAGGCTGTGAGTCAGTAGTGTCGTTTTAGATTTGGTCATTAAGCAGGTTGAAGGTTGGGTATCTTGCTCAATGGCTGAGGACGTTAAGGGATTGAACCCAGTAGCTCTATTCTGCTAAAAAAAAAATGCTGAATTACCTTAAATACCATCCATAATAAAGGGATAAAGCTAAAACGCATGTAAAAAGTCCACCTCATTCACCATTTTCAAAAGATACCTACTTTATTTGGTTAGGATCCCTGTGATTTCTAGTCAAGATTTAAATGACCAAAGAGAGCGAGTTTATCCTGTGTTTTGATAGCGGTGTGTCTTCAGCCTCTCACCACAGTTGGTGTATCCCATCACCGAGACGACTGGGAAGTCTTTGTCTTTCCTCTGGGAGCGCAGCAGATTCCTCTTCCTTCGAAGCTGCTCGAGGGCCACGCGGATTTTCGTTTCCCGCTCTTTCAGTTGTCTCTGTTGGAACTCTAGCAGCGTCTCGCCTGAGGAAGAAGGTGACCAGAAATAAAGCTTAAGCACAATACAATAATTTCACACTTCCTTATTTACCCCAACCGATCAATAGGAAGGAAAACATACCTGAGCCGCCGATGTATCTGTTACCACCGCCCTGCTGGTCAAAATTTGCTATTTCGTTTCTTAGGCGAGATCTGTCAAGGTCATGAATTTCCAATCCGTTATTCATCAGGAATTAATAACACTTAAAGGCAATTCCAATTACAACAAAAAAGACGCCAAGACAAAAAGCTAAAGTGAGCAAAAATACAAAAATAGTAACTAGATAAAAACACTGTGGCCCCTCAAATCCCATTCACCCATTCATAAGCCAACAGTGGTATCAGCTCATGGGCACAGTTAGGGGTGACTTGTTCTAGGGCACCTTATCACTCAGAATGCGTCAAGGGATTAACAAGCAACCTTTTAGCTGGCAGATTACTCAATAATATATTAATCTTAATAAATGGCATTTTATCTAAAATACTTTTAGTGAATACATTTTTTACATTGGGAGGCCCCAGTGTCAGTAGGATTCAAACCCCTAACCCTGGTAGTGTTAATGCCTTGCTTTAGCAGTTGAAAGGCCATCTCCCTACCTGAGAAGGGGGATCTCTGCCAGAGAGATCTGTAGCTTTGCCTCACGTGTCCGCGCGTTGCGGCGGAATATGTGGAGGACCACTGAGTAGCGATCCAAGACCTTCACACCCCAGGCGTCCTCAAACTCTTTCTGTAACAAACATATAGTCCTCCTTATACTCTCTGTAACACAGAGATAAACTTTGTTAAACTCTCTGTAACAAATATATAGTCCTGCTTATCTCTCTCTGTAACAAATATAGTCCTCCTTAAAGTCCTTAAAGTCGTATAGTCCTCCTGTGTGTTACAGGGAGAGTTCAGGACCTAATCTCTCCCTGGAACAAACATGTAGTTTGAAGAAGAATATGTCTTCAAACTCTATCCGTCACACAACAACACAGGCCCCTCAAACAATCTCTCTCAAAAACCCACTGCAACACAAGTACATGTCCTAAATCTCTATCTAAAACACAAAAGTAGTCAAACGGCATCAAGATTCAACACAAGAATATGTCTACACACTCACACTGTAACACAAGAAAACAGAGCCCTCAAAAAATCTCCACACCACAATATAGTCCTTAAACTGAACTAAAAACACATACAGTCCTCAAAACTCACTCTATAGCCTAGTGTCTTTAAACAGAGACTCTGACCCCAACCCCTCTTTAATGACGGTGATAAATCCCAATACCTCAGATGAAGGAGAAAGTCGCTCCACGTTCACAAACACGGCAGTGATCCCTGGGGTTTGCCTAATCTTTTCTGGGGGTAAAAAAATAATACTTGAGTTGACATGAAATCATATAGATAGCTATAGTTAACAACTTATTAAATTATTACAAGTAGGGTCCCAGTGAAATAGTCATATGATGTTACCTGTGAGAAACTGGAAGTTCCCTTTGCCGAAAATCGTCCTTTTCTCTGGCGTCTTGGTGGAGAGGATGATCTTGTCGACGACCCTCCAGTTTTCCAAGGTGTTCACCAGACCAACGGCCTCGTCCACCATCAGCTCCGCTGCAAAGCACCCATTGAAATTATTCGGCTATCATCGGGACAGAAACAATTCTCAAATTCACAATCATGTAATGTTATGGAGTCTTGTATCGTGGTCACCCGTTGTGAGATACTGCTTTCTGCTTCCCCATTTCACATCGGGGTGAACAATGAAGATCCTGTGTTCTCCGTCTCCGATGACTTTGGGAACCTGTTGATGGAACAGCTCGTCTACCTCGGCTTCATCTATCAGATCTCCATCTCCATCCTCATGGTCTTCTGTGTGGCAAGTATGACGTCCACCGGGGTTGTCGCTATGCTTGCATTGTCTGGCAGACAGCGTTAGAGATCTGGCCTGGTTGTATGATAGACTGTTTTGTGTATCGACCCTATAACATGGGGGCTTCTGATATCTCCAGGACACAGTCGTCAGCTTCTGGCTTGTCTGCAGAAAGCCTGGCCACAGCCTCCTTGCCAAATTATGTATAGTCATAGTGTGGTCTTTAACTGGTGTCTTGGTGAAGATATAGATACATAATTAACAGAAATACTCTGCCTGTACCAGTTTAAAAGGTACAGATATGAATGCGTTATCTGCTACAAACCGTAGCAGCAGAAAAAAAAAAGTAATCGAAGACGAAGGACCCTAGTGTCAGACACTGGTGTCCTGGGATGGTAAACATGCTTCTATGTTGTTGAGGTTGTCAACCTTCCAACCATTCCCTTCTTCACGGGTTCTACGATAACCCAAAAGGAGGCCCCAACCCGCGTCTGCCATCTAGTGGATCAACACGATATTTCGAGAATTTTATTGCCGGGTACACTCCAGATATGCGAATGTCCGTAATATGTTTGCGTAGTAATGGACATAATGTGCACGATAATAATCATAATAATAATAATAATAATAATAATAATAATAATAATAATAATAATAATATATTATATATATATATTATATATATATATATATAATATATATATATAAAGAGTATATATATATATATATATATATATATATATATATATATATATATATATAAAAGCAGCTGTAAATGGACGTTAAATAAGAAATCAAAGATGCATATTTTAGGAAAATAGCACTACTTCTAAAATAAATACAAAAAAAAGTATAAAGTACAATATCATGTGTAGGCTACAAGTTGCAGGGGAGGCAGACTACGGGGAGAGAGGTATATGGGTTTTTATTTGAGCCTAGAAGCATATTTTTTGAGCAACTGTTAAACCAGAAGGGCAGGTGCACAGACGCCAAATTTTACTAGCCTATTTATAATGCTGTCAGACCAGTTGGACAGCTAATATTGTGTACCAGATGAAATGGCGGACGTCGATCCGGTTGTCAGCCGGTTTTCCTGTAAGAATTTTTTTATTGTACAGGTGAGCCAGGGAGACAATGTACGCCTCCGCTTACCTCATTCATGATGCTCCAATTGAGCGTTATTGCAGAGAGGAAGGACGGGGTTACAGCTACATCAGTGCAGTATCGAGAGGCGGGAAAGAGGGAGGGACTTCTGATAGAGGGGTATCCCTATCCGTTACGTTTTGGATATTGATTAGTCAAATTCTTGATCGAAAAACTCCATATTATTTTCCTTGTAGTTATTGTTCTTTGTCATGTTTCTTATTATACTCGCTCCGGGGACTGGTAACTGGCGTACTCAGCTCACCGGAAGTAGGAGACAAGATATTGCGTTCAGACAGACCGGGATAACTCTATAATTCATGATCCTCTCATTCTAGCCTTTGCAGGTCTTAACCTGTCAAGGAATTCCTTGTTTGGTGGTGATGCATGATGGACAAGATAACAGGGCGTGAAGATCATGCCGGGAGAAACGAAGGAGCCTAATTCAACTATTATTTGTGCTTTTTCATTGACGACTATAGTCCTTTTGGCTACGGTTCGTTGGAATTGTCCAGTCACCCAAATGCGCCTTAGTGCCCAAAGTGGAAATGCGTGTTTTCTGGAGCACCACACTCTTTATTGGACTCTTGAATCTCTGCGCTTGTTATGGTAAGAAACCGCTTTAAAAATACACATTTTTAGTTACGCATTCCTAATCACCTCCATGATGAATACGACCAAGCATCCTTAGAAACTATGCCTAACTAACACCTTTTTCTTTCTCCCTTTTCAATGACAGAAGAGAAAGAGAATTGTATTGTCGGCGTGGTCGGAGAACCCATCACGTTGCCGTGCTTCTACAGCGGGCACGAACTCAACACTTGGAACTTCTCCGTGGAGTGGAGGAGAGACTCCCAGGTGCTGTTGCGGTCCGTGTGGGAAGAGGCCGAACGTGTGGAGCAGTGGCCGACGGCGGACACCAACACCTCACGACTCTCGGATGACGTGCTAGAGAACGGGGACTTCTCCCTAGAGCTGTCCGCCGTCCTGCCCTTAAGACAAGCCCAAACCTTTCACATGTTTCTGGTCAGAGCGGGTGAAGCACGACGCTCCCCGCTGTGCACCGTGTGTCTCAGGACAGCAGGTAAGGTGAAGGAGCGATCATAATAGCCTACATATGTTATGTATATATTATGTTTAACTTGAAGGTCACTACATACAAGCATCTACATTTCCTTGAGTTTGACTAAAACATTTTAATGCATCACTCGACTGATAAAATAAGCAACTAGGCCTACAATAGGCCTACTAATAATTACATATTACTAATCTAACAACAATCATTTCATTATCAACAAAATCTTAAACATAGGCCTACACCTGGTTCTTATTCGTAACGGGAAGGTGAGTAACTTTTCAAGTTGGTGCAAGCAATTGGATGTTTTAAAGAGGATCATATGACGAGGATTGCGGCTGTCCCGTCTTCTGTGTGTCGTAATATTATTGGTGTTTTTCCAAAAACGCAAATATGTCTTCGTTTTGCAAAGTCAGTCTTGATTTCCGTAACAAGGACAACATGATGCCTCACCTTCATTTCCTAAAATATACAGAGTTAAAACAACTTCAGGTTAGCTAAAGTGTGTGTCGTGTATGTCCAGTCAGACAACTGTTCTGTGTGGTCTTGTACTGTCCTGTGTGAGCCAAATCACATGAATTCCAAACGATTTGTGTCGTTTGGCCATATTAAAGACTTGAACTTGAAGGCTGCTAACGTTTTAATTCCTGGACCCACCTCTTGAGGGTTTTTGGCAAAGTACCCACCATTTTTCTTTCATATTGTGGTAAATTGATCATTACCATATAATAAAAAGCCCCTAGAGTGTGTGAAGATACTTTTAAATTAATCTAAGTAAGGCAAAGAGTATTTTACTAATCCTGAGGAAAAGGGTTTCCTTCACAATTGCCTGACTCGAGACAGAATAACAACACAAACAGAAAAGCAAGCAACATAAGTAGGTAACAGTGAAAGAGTACAATAGTCATAATCCAAACCGTGCTACCCCAGCTAGCTTCACCCCTCCCTCGGTCCAGAGGCTGGACCCTCCAGAGGCCAACCAGACCACCTTCCTGTGTCGCTCTGTGGGGGGCCACCCCGAGCCCACCGTCCACTGGCTGATCAACGGGACCTGGGCGCCGCCCGGGGCCTCGGTGACATCCTCCACCGCACCCATGGCTAACTCCAGCCTGCACCGCATCATTAGCCTGCTGCTGGCCGACGTCTCCCACCAGACCACCGTGACGTGTTCGGTGGAGGTCCCCTCGCTGAACGAAACCCTCAACGCCACAAGCTGTGAGTGGCGGGCTGTGGCTGTGTCCCGGTCTGTCCGTCTGTTGTTTGTGTCTCGCTCTGTCTAGTCTGTCCGTCTGTTGTCTGTGTCTCGCTCTGTCTAGTGTGTCCGTCTGTGTCTCGCTCTGTCTAGTCTGTCCGTCTGTTGTCTGTGTCTCGCTCTGTCTAGTCTGTCCGTCTGTTGTCTGTGTCTCGCTCTGTCTAGTCTGTCCGTCTGGTGTCTGTGTCTCGCTCTGTCTCGTCTGTCCATCTGTTGTCTGTGTCTCGCTCTGTTTAGTCTGTCCGTCTGTTGTATGTGTCTCGCTCTCTCTAGTCTGTCCGTCTGTGTCTCGTTCTGTCTAGTCTGTCTGTCTGTTGTCTGTGTGTCTTTTTGTCCAGTCCGTCTGTCCAGTGTGTCAGTTTCTGTATGTATCTCTATATAGCGATGACAGCTTTCAAATCTGTATGTATCTCCATCTTCCTGTCAGTCTGTCTGTATATCAATATGACAGCCTATGTCTGCTCATCTTTATTCCTCCACCCTTCTCTCTCTGTACATCTATCTATCTATTTCTGTTCACCTGTCTGTCGGTCTATTTAGTGTGTCTATCAGTGCGTCTATCCATCTAGTCGATGTGTGTCTGTCTATCTGTCTCGCTGTCGGTGTCTCCACCAGCTATCTGCCTGTCTATCTGTCTAGTCAGTGAGAATGTTTGTGTCGTAATGTCACTCCTTCTGTCTGTCTATCCGTCTAGCCAACGTCTGTCTCTCTGTCCATCTCCTCAGTGTGTGTGTGTGTGTGTGTGTGGTTCTGAGCTGGTTCTCTCCCATCCTACCAGATGGGGTGAAGGTGAGCCCAGTGGGGAGTCGGGCGTCCGAGGCTCTCTGGGTTTTCAGCACGGCTCTGTGTGCGGGCGTGGCGGTGCTGGTGATGGCAGCCATCATCTACCAGGTGCTAGTGGACCGGGGCCACAAGGAGCTCAGGAAGACACACAGAGGTGGGGATGAAGAAGACCATGGTTTGGTTGTCATAACTTTGTGGAATTTATTTCTGAAATTACGATTACTATGACGTAATTTAGCTGACACTTTTCCCAAAGTGAATCTAATGCAGGGATGCCTACAGGTAGACTGATTGGGACATTTGGGTTTGAATCCAGAAAGTTTTTGGCCGGAAGACAAACACCATAGTCAAACACTACTCGCTTGATTTCTAATCGTAATTTGTCGTAATGAACCACCTAAGGTCACATTATAATTAACCGGTCCATTGTATCGGCAACTTTGCTTCATAACAACATCAGCCTCAGCTCTACATCGAAACTGACCGTCTCTATTTTAACAATCTAAAAAAACAAAATACCTGTGCTTAAAGTGTGCCAAACATCTCCTGGGTAGTTTAGACCTGATTCGTGAAAGGTGTTTTTTCTGTATGAATTGATATTTTATCTCCTGTGTTCACCAGGATACAGGTACAATTTTACAGGCTCGTCGGAGGCAGTGGGCGTCAGTCTGGAGCGCTCAGATGGATCAGACTCCAACGCCGAGACAGATGGGTGAATGTATGGTGGCCCCTCCACTGAACTCAACCCATGAAACGCACACTTTGTTGTAAATATGTACATGTTGAGAAGTCTACTTTGTTGTAAATATGTACTTGGTGAAGAATCTATCGCAATACAGCAAACAGTACTTAAATCTGTATGAGGATTCAGGGTGAAATGCACATATGTATAGAGCCGTTTTATGCCAATTCTGTTAATTGACACTTTCATTATGATGCTTTTCAAGTCATCCACACTCAAAAGACTTGTGTCTCCTGATTGATGTACAGATCAAATTGTGTCACTTTTCTCAGTGTTTGAACGTTCAATAAATTAATATAAAATGGATCATAAAGTTGCATTATTTATCATGTGAATAATTGTATAATGATTACGATATAGGCCTACTAAAAAACGGATTAAAAACTGTTTTAGCTCTGATAGAAAAGTACTAAAATAGATTTAAATTGAATTCCAAGCATATGGACGAACATGGAATGTCTGAAGGGGGGGAGTAAATCAAAAATTGATGTATTGTAAAGGAAAAAGAAAAACACCTTTCTCGGCATTTTTGCCGAGAAAACAAACCAAGTAGGCCTACATACACGCAACCATTTGAGATAGAATCGTGACTTCCACTACAATGGATTTTTTTAAAACTGCAATTTCGGATCGTGGAGCCTCTCAATCGTTTCCAGAAGTTAGCAGCTCCAAATAAAAACGCATTGAAGTTGCAGCACAATATACTGTTGGTGAATAAATAGCTCTAAATGCAATGTAACTAAAATATGCTTAGACTTTTACTTTGATATTCCTATTGGACCCGGAACTTGATGTTGCATAGCGCTGTCTGGCATAGAGGAGCTGCCTGCAGAAATCCTTCTTTTTTTAGTTTTCTATGTTTGAAGCTGAAGTCCAAGCTCCTTGGACTTCAGTTAAGTTTCAGCAGAGGGAACTCAACATTATTCTGCGTACATGTCCACCTTGGCGAGAGCAATGTCAAGTAAGTTAATCACTACGCGTTTTATCGGTCAATGTTTACAATTCTTCAAATGGACCAATGGTTATGCATGCACCATGCAAGTACAATTTAACATTTTTTGTATGACCAATGCGCTGAGAATATTGATATCTCGGCTACCACACTCGGCGCTGAACTGACTTGTTTCCAAAGACATTTGTTAATAATTGAGCATGGAACTGTGTTTTTGTAGAGTTTCGGCTTGCCGTGATCCAGTTACATGTCACGAACGTAAAGCGAGATAACCTGTCGAAGGCGAAGAGTCTGATAAAAGAAGCTGCGGGTCAGGGGAGCAAGCTGGTGGTTCTGCCGGTGAGTGGTGGTAGGCCTACCGTACGGATCAGTACATTATGTGTCCAGCGTTGCACACTATATATATATATATATATATATATATATATATATATATATATATATATATATGTATATGTATGTATGTATGTATGTATATGTGTATATATATATATATATATATGTATATATATATATATATATACACATACACATATACATACATACATACATATACACATATATATATATATATATATGTGTGTATATATATGTGTGTGTGTGTGTGTATATGTATATATATATATATATATATATATATATATATATATATATATATTTATATATGGTTATTATTTATGCAATCCATCCATAGTTGACGGATCAATTATTCAAATATAATTTTCATGTTGTACGATTGGTTGCCAGAACCAAAAGTGCATAATAAATACCTACCTTCTACTTTTTACAGAATACAATCAAGAAACTGAAGTGTAATAACCACAGATTAGACACGTTTTCCACTTTAATTGCAGCTGTATGATGATCCTAATCTGCGAATGTTGAAATAAAGAGACACAACTACTACCAGCATTAAAACATCACTGCATTTGTGACAATTGTATAAACCAGTAATATAATCTTAACCTCAATGGGCTGCTGGCTAATTAGCTTAATACCCTCATACTATCATCCACCTCACTGAAATTAAACAAGCAGCCTTCCTGTAATCCTATGAGCAAGGCAGGTCTTCTGCAACCAGGATGCACCCACATGTTTGTACAAAATGAATTGGCTCTTCCGTTATCTAACCTCCTCAGGAATGCTTCAACTCTCCGTACGGAACTGGCTTCTTCCGGGAGTATGCCGAGAAGATTCCCGGCGAGTCCACCAAGATGCTGTCTGAAGCAGCCAAAGAGAATGAGGTCTATCTGATCGGAGGTACGTGCGGGTCAGTGGCTCCCCAAACCCCTTTGATTTGGATATCTAGATTGATTGCTTGCACTGGCATAAAAATACAACAAAATAATGTTGCTTCGCTGCACTCTTGTCTAGTTGTTCTTGAAACTGGGTTGTGCGGTCCTATAACTTTTATTTTGTATACTTTAATTGTTCTCAGCCACAGCCTTGTAAGTCACTTCGGATCAACTAAGGCCGCGTTCAGACTGCAGGCAAATCTGATTCAAATCTGATTCCTTCTCATATCCTGATTTTTAGGGCTGACTGTCCACACTGTTTTAGCAAGTGTCCAAATCGCATTTGGCTCTGTTCAGACTGGGCCACATTATTGACCCATCTGACAGGTTGCTGTAGCAACGGCGTCGGAGCGGAGGCGTCATCCAGCGCGTGTATTGTGTGACGTCATGTAATAGCGACGAGAAAAACAATAACAAACAAGATGGATCAAAGAACGCGAAAGACTTTCATAAATCGACTTATTCCAATGCATGTCCTCGAGCTTCGCTTGAACGGACCCATCTCCCCACAGATTAATGAGGCATTTCGTTTCTTCCTCTGTCCAAGGACTGAGGCGGGTGGTTTGGCGCATTGGGTCAGGTCTGGCGTCGCGTAGTGACGTCACGGACAGTCAAATCCGATCTGAGTGTTTGAAGCTGTTCAGACTGAGACGCATCTGTCCAAATGCGATCTGAAACCACCTCCCGGAGGTGGTTCCGATCCGTTTTCGCAAAAATCGGATTTCATGTGACTTGGGACTGTTCAGACTACAAAAGAGTCATCCGGTTCCAATCTGGATGGGCTAAAAATCGGATTTCGGCTGGCAGTCTGAACGAGGCCTAAAAGACTGAATGTAAGAGTCTATCTTTCTAACTTGAACCCGTTGTTCACTAGGATCCATTCCAGAGGAGGATGGAGGTAAGCTATACAACACCTGTCCCGTGTTCGGTCCCGATGGCACCCTGTTGATGACACACAGAAAGGTACAACCTTTTCCCAAGATTACACTGAAGCATGTCATTCCCATTCTCCCTGAGCGTCTCTCATTCCTCCCGTTCCTCTCCGGCTAAGATCCACCTGTTTGACATTGACGTTCCGGGGAAGATCCGCTTCCAGGAGTCTGAGACGCTGAGTCCAGGCAGCGCTTTCTCCGTCTTTGAAACACGTGAGTCTCTCTCTGCTCCCCCCCCCCCCCCTGCGAGACCACGTACTCAACCCCGCTAAATATCGACCGGAGGATAGCTGGTTCCTTTGTTCGTGACTTTGAGGTCCATGTCGTAGTGATGGGGTGTAAATATGTGTATGTAATGGCCACTCAGAGTGGCCACAATGGTCAGAGGATCACAAATTAATGTAATTATTGTATGAATGTAAACAAGGCAGTGAGCACAACTGCTGGGTAGACCTGTAGCATTAAGGTCTCTCTCTCTCTCTTTCCTTCGTTTTCTCTCACACTCTCTCCCTCTCAGCGTTCTGTAAGGTGGGTGTCGGCATCTGTTATGACATCAGGTTTGCGGAATTGGCCCAGCTCTACAGCAAGATGGGTAAGAACCCCCGACAAACTGTGAACCCCCTCCCCGTTTATTTAAATGGACATTGAAGGTATTGGGTTCGATCCCAAATGTCTGCAGCCTTACCTGCAGGTATCATTGAGCAAAGTGCCCCCTAACCCCCACCTGCTGCTCTTCATTAACATTAATCCTAATTTACTGCAAGTCGCTTTGGATAAAAGCATAATTGACTAAATAGTAAATGTTATGAGAGGGGTATGGACATTTTGACCAGGGTTATTCAAAGACAGCGGTGTGGTTCTTGGTCCTGCAGGCTGTGGGCTGCTGGTGTACCCAGGGGCCTTCAACATGACCACGGGCCCCGCACACTGGGAGCTGCTGCAGAGGGCCAGGTCAGTCACTACACACACCTGACTGAGGACAAATCACCAGACCCTGAGTTTGCCGGTTCGAACCCCAGTGATGATGAGTTGAAGTGCTAGCTTGAACCGGGGTAGGGTGGGCGGAATAGTGGGTGGGCAGCCAAGTTGGAAGAGGGGTGTCAACTCCCAGCCGGAATGTTCTTGGTACTAACCCCTTGAGCAATAGCCTTTCACTGCCCACCTACCTACTTCCGCTCAATTTTAATTTCACAGTAGATTTCAAGCAATGCTAAATAAGTACATAACGTGGGCAGAAGCAGCGATAGCATAGCCTATTCTCTTCCAGTCCTCAGATGGTCAGTTTAAACCTAGAACCCCATACTGTTTTTCTACTTGAATGTTCTACTTGTGTTAACCTTGGATACACGTTATGCTTATAATAGAATTGGCAAACATAACGAACCACCAGTTTGACCGCTTTTGATTTAGTAAAACAGAAAGCATATCTGTGTCTCGTAGAGCACTCGACAACCAGCTGTACGTGGCCACAGCCTCCCCTGCCAGAGACGAGACGTCCTCCTACGTAGCTTGGGGCCACAGCACTGTTGTCAACCCCTGGTAAGATACATGCATGTACAGGTCAGCATCTCAACGAATTAGAATATTGTGGAAAAGTTAAATAATTTCAATACTTCAACTTAAAATGTGAAACTCATATATATATATATATATATATATATATATATATATATATATATATATATATATATAATTTATTTTACACTAAAAGTGAAATAATTCAAGCCTTTATTTATGTTAATCTTGATGATTATGGCTTACAGCTCTTAAAAAAAGCTTGTCAGCAGAAGTCAAGCATGAAGTGCTCTAAACCCTCCTGGTAGATGGCTCAGAATATGCTTGAAGCCTGTTAAACCAAACTGACTGGTCGAAGGCTCAGGAAACCTTTTGCTGGTATGTTGAGGTAATTAGCTGAATATAGTGTGAAACACCATTCGGTCTACAATATTGAACTAACTAACCGTTTTTCACAATATTCACATTTTCTGAGTTACAGAATTTTTGGCTTTCATGAGCTGTAAGCCATAATCGTCAAGATTAATACAAATAAAGGCTTGAAATATCTCACTTTGGGTATAATGAATTTATATGATTTAAAAAATAGGGTTAGGGTTATATTTAAAAGGGGTGATATCATGCTTTTGGTGAATTTGCCGAAAGATGCTGAAATTGGTTTTGCTGAAATTAACAGTGTGAGAATAATAATATTTTTAACATACAGGCACCAGTATACAAGGTGTGTAACCTTGTTCTAATAGAACAGAAGAGAAGGAATCAGAGCTAATGATTTGTTATAGTTGTGATTGGCTGGAAGTTCATCCGTTTATCATCCCCATGTGCATTAATGCGTTACCCTTGGCAATTCACTTCACCACTCACTGCCTCCTCATCTTTTTAAAGGGGAGAGGTGATCTCTACTACTGGATCAGAGGAGGCGGTGGTCTACGCTGATATTGGTGAGTTATCCTAGTTTGACAATCTCAACAGAGAAGCCCAATTAATCATACAAATTGTATACATCTAGTACTGTGTTGTTGTGTAGCACGTTTCGGAGGGATTCGCATCAAAAAAATCAATGATGTATAAATCAATCAATCAAAATGAATAAATTTCTAAATTATGGAGAAACAAAAAGAATATTCCATTGGAGATGTCAGTAAACGATCCTCAGTAGTTTTGTTTGTTCTAGCAAATATAAACAACATCTTTCAATCGTTTGTAGACTTGCAATACATGGCGGAAGTCCGACGGCAGATCCCAGTGACGGTGCAGAAACGTGACGATCTCTACGCGGTGAACCCAGTTACGGAGCGCTGAAGCTCCAGGGCTCCTCCAAGAGAGACGCTCGCTGGACAACGTCCAGGATACATGAATTATGACGTCAAGGATGCCGACGGCGAGCAGTGCACCAGATGAACTCAATGTCCAGGTGGACAGCAACGTTTTCACTCCGATTTTTTTTTTTTCAATACCTTTTCAATATTTAAATGTGTGTTGAATTGAACAAACACACATTTCAAATATGCCATCAGTAATGATGCCAACTACAGATTTATTTGTGTAAATTCATAAAATGCAATTTTCCCATGCCAGTGAGATAATATGTAAGAAAGGAATCTATAACGGACAGGATTGGACCCGCTAGAAGCTAGGTTGCTGTAATGTTAGCGAAAATTAAGGAGGGCATTACAAACGTACATGTAACTCGTGAATTAAAATGAGGTATTCATACCCGTTGTTGAATAACTATCAATTTATTAAAAACAAAGTTTATTAGAAAATAACAGTTAAGTTAGGTGCAAAATATACAGGAGAATGCAAAGGTTTTGCGGCCGTTAGATGAGAGGTGACCGACGCCATGTTTTTTCAAACGATGGGGAAGGGAAATGTTCTCAACCGCAAAGACGTCGACCAGTCAAGCATATTCAAGTAAATACTGAACAAATCACATAACAAATTACAACACGATGCATTGATTACACGGGAATGCTATGTTATGGGAGACCATTTAATCACCGCTTTCTTCCATCTAACTTATCAGAAATTGACCGAAATATCTTTCCATCAGAAACTCCTCCGTGCCACCTCATGGCAACAAATGAGATAAAACAGTCATTCAACACTTATGATGCTAGTTATATATTGAGCTATATTTTCTGTTTGCAGATGTTACTTACAACTCACCATTAACTGAGATCGTGAAAGCAAACAACACTGCCAAGTTGATGAAAAGCGAGTCAATTGTCTTTTCTGGAAAAGAATAAGTGTGAAAACACTTAAATATAGAATCAATGACACAATTCAAGGACACTCTAGCATATGTCCTAATATATAAGTTGACTAATTAACAGCATATAGAAATCTATACGCTATATTCTTCCACAGTGAGTCAACACAGCATATGTCTGAGGGCCAGGTACAATACAATCAAAGGTAGCATAACGTTTGCTAAAGACTTTCTCCCACACAAGTGGAAAATTAATCCAGTTCTGGAATTCGGCAGCATCTACTAAAGCACCGAAGTAGTTGGTGGTGCTCAATCGGTGACATGACCAGACCTCCATTTGGTAATACTCAAGTTGTCCAGAGATGGGGACAGGTTCTGTTCTAGTGTGGTTAACTGCATGTTTGAAAAGGTGTCAATAAATTAAATTTGCTCCGTGAACGACTGCTTAGTCCTAGAAACTGCAGCTAAATAACAGACTTGAATAATCTTGATTAGGTGGTTCAAAAATTATTTTACTGCAGTGCTCAGATATTACGGTAGTTTACACGCACTATGTACATGAGATATTTATAAACACCCTTAAATGACTTTATTTAAGGCTGTGCGCTGAAAACAAGAATATCAAAAAGAGTTGAGGTGGCAGAAGACCAGCGCCGTCGGTCTACCACAGCTATTATGGGATGTTTGTCTTTAGAGTTTTCAGTTTGTATCCAGGATCATGCTCGTTTCGGATCAACTTGTTAATTCCTATAACCTCCGACCAATAAAGGAAACTTTCCTTTAATGATGACAACCTAACTCTGAAGAGCAATACCGTTGTCAATACACGTGATCAGTCAGAGTGTCCGGATTTGTGCCCAGCCAATCCGACTGTAGGATTGGTGTTGACTGGTAAACCGAGAAGAGAAGGCAGTGACCTTCAGGTACGCTGATGACTAGCTGACACACACATCTGTTCAACCGTCACTAGAGAAACAAGTGGGTTTTAAGGCAGGAGGGGATTTGGTTGCGTTGAACTGAATCTGAAACGAGCTCTGTTGTTAGTGAACACAATGGCAAAAATAAAACCCAAGCAAAAGAAAATAAAAGTTTAGTTTTAAATAAGAGCAAGTAAAGTGGGAAGGTCGGGTCGTGGAGCACCTAGTAAAGTATTTCAAAACACACACACACACACACACATCCCGTCCCCAATCAGGTCCTCAGTCTGTGAAGAGCAGGCAGCACACCAGCAGAACCAGTCAGTCCATCCTGTCCGCGGGCCGGTCCGGAGAGGGTGGGCAGAAACCCTGGAGCAGGAGGAGGAGGAGCCAGCACTCTCCCCCTCCTCTCACACCTCCTTAGGAGCTCTCCAGGGCGTCCAGGACCTTCATGATCTGCTGCTTGATGACCTTGGTGGCGTCGCCAGCGTTGGGGATCAGGTACCTGAGGAGAAGGGGAGAGCGTTGGCGACACAGAGCTAATGGTAACGCCGATAGAAAAGAGGGGACCTGACTGATCCAAGATGAATTGTAAACAAAAGATGGTATTGTGGACTGAGGTTGTTAAATGGCTCCTGCCCGTTTATTTTAATATCCTGAAGAAATGGAAAACACAAATATGGCTTAACGATTAACCCCTCAAAAACACAAGAGGAATATTCACCAAGTGACAAAAGAAAAAGAGGAAAGGTTCAATTGGACAACCAAGCCAGTAACCAGCTACAACAACATTCTCACAAATGATTAAGGGTCTTTGGGCACACAAGTCCCTCTTGTAACTCTGTAACCGAGCATAGCACGTGACTGGGGAGCTAATATCGTCACGCACCTCTCCACTGCAGAGATTTCCACGCCGGCGGTGGCGTTGTTGTTGCCGAATTTAAAGGTGATGAGTTCCGGATGCTTCTTCTTTGAGGTGATCTTCACCACCGAGTTGAGGGCCTGTCTGGACTGGATGTAGGCGAAGCCTTTACGCGATGCGATCTCTCGCAGGCAGAACATGTGGGTGGCCGTCACCAACAGGTGGCTGGGAGGGAGGAGATGGAGGGACATGGGGGCGGGGTTAGACTGATGGTGCGGGGCCACAAGGGGAATACAGTTCATTTTTGGACACGCATGCACAGGTCAAGTTCTAACAGATCCTTCAATTTTAAAAACACAAACACGCAGATCGTCAAATTCTGACACACACACACACACACACACACACACACACACACACACACACACACACACACACACACACACACACACACACACACACACACACACACACACACACACACACACACACACACACACACACACACACACACAGGACCCCCGCCCCCGGACCCACCTGGGGAACATGTGGCCAGTCTCCTTCACCTCGTCACAGGGGATGTGGTGCTTGACGTCGGGCTTGTTGGTCCACGTCTGGAGGTTGATGATCTCCTTCCGGTCGTCATCCGACGTGGACGAAATGTCGATCTCGTCTGGAAGGGAGAACAAAAACACCAAAAACACACCCATGACTTGGATCAGTGATTCCCAACTGGGGGGGGGGGGGGTGGGGCGTACTCTCGAGAGTAAATGAGAAGGTACCCAGGGGGGGGGACTATGTAGGAGGGGTAGGCATTTGGAGAAAGGATCCTTAATGGTTTCAATAAACTACGTTATTGATGTTACCTTGTTATTGAAAGTATTATAGATATTTCTTCAGCTTTTATCCCTAGCTTTAGCAGTAGGTCTGCCAAGCCTTGTGGAAGACTCAGGGCATGGCAATGAGGGCATGGGCAAAGTGCCCGATGGTTGCCGGGTAGGTAGGTAGGTAGTTAGGTAGACAGACCAATCATCTTGAAGAATTTCTTTGCTGATAGAAGTATGCCTCAACTCTGCCACCCACGCCATCCAAAAGTGCAGGGGTTGTAATCAGGACCCACCTGTATCGTACTCCTCCTCGTCACCAATGCTGAATACAGGTTTGACTCCTCTGTAGGGCTTACCCACCCGGTCGTTGCTGCTCACGTGCCTGTTGTGTGGGAAGGATACAAAGACGTCATCCCGTCAACATGGAGGCCAGTGATGTCACCGATGGCCATGAAGGACCATCAAGCATGAGCAAGTACGCTTTGCTGCTGGAAACTTTAAAAGAACACCAACACACTGGACTTGGCTGCGTGGATCTAACTGTGCGTTCACACCAAATGCTGTAAAGCGTTTTGAGCGATAAACGCCAATTCACTTTCTATTAGACATGAGCGATAAAGCGATAGGAGCGATAAAACGCTTGAGCGATAGCTTTAAAAGCTGTAAAGCTGGAAAAGAGAGTTGAAAACAGCTCAACTCTATGCAAATTAGCTAGCAGCGTTTCGGCTGTAAATGACCACCAGCCAATCGGAATGTAAATGTCTCTCGCCGGCGTGGGTCCCAATAAACATACGCGAGAAGTTTAAGTTCCTACCACACATTCGTTCCTTCATCATGGTGCGTGAGAGAATAATTGCGGTTATCAGGGCATCGTATTTGTCCGCGATTGCATAGCCAACGTGGTGTTATTATAGCCCGATTATTAACTAAAAAACACATAGAAAGAATAAAGCATCCAGCATACGGTTTTAACAATGTATGAGGGCATACGCAATCCGCATCATGCAAAAGGGATGGTCGCACAGTGGAATGCTGGTGGAAACCAGCGCTGGGTGGAGGACGAGCGCTGGGTGGAGAGATGTGTGTGGGATTCAGCGATTTTGCATCTTTTACAGCTTTTGGTGTGAACGTATAATAACGGCTTAACGGGGTAAAGACATGCTTATATGGAGGCTCAAACACAACTTTGCTGAGGTTACCATCAGAAGTACTACCATGCTAATCACTCTATTCTGCAATTCTATATATGCTTTTTTGCAACCTAGAAATTGATTATTGATTTTTTTGTATAGATAATAGACTAATCTGACAAATGCATAAATAAAGAGACAAAGCTCTTTTTTGTAGCTTTCTTTTAAAAAAAACTAAGAAATTCATATTTTTAAAATCTAACACAATTGACAAGAGTTGAACCCTTGTAAGGCAGACATCTCCCAAGACTAGTGAGAAGTTAATCTTTAAACCCAAAACATGGTTAATTCCCGTAAGCGAGACGGACAGCTACAATGTCCAGACAAAGCTGTTAAAGACAAAGAAAAGGTGAAACAACATGTATACTGTTAAGACCACAAAGAGGTGCATGGTTAGTTATTGTGCAATGTCCGGGGCTTTATTGAGTGCAATGCAGAGGTCCATTATGACGAATCACAAGATGGAATGCAGAGATCTGCTTCAACCTTCAGGCAGCCAGCAGTATTGTTAAAGTTAAGAGCCAAACTAGCTCATTTGGTCAGACGGGGAAAAAACAGGCAGCAACTACAGTGGAACTCGGATGTTATGATGTACGTTTTGAGAGAGGAAGACGACAACAAACACTAGCTACCGTGCGTAAAGCTACTGTGGATAGGTGACTACCGGATTTCAGAGTGGTTAGTATAAGCACAAGGACAGAGATGGCTTGCGTGGTTTCAAGTATCCACATCTGTGAACCTGTTATGAGAGTGAGGACAGATGTTGGAACCAAGCATGCGACACCGTGGTACAGGTCGTTAAAGGGCCCCCCCCATGTTTTTACCACTAGACGCCACGGGGCCAAAAATCATACCCATTTGTGACATCACAAACGGTGAAGCAGTTTCTCACTTGTGATGTCACAAGGGCACAGATTTTGAAATGGCTTGTAATGACTTCCCAGCCTGGCACCTAGTGGTAACGATAGGGGCCCTTTAAGATTATGAAATTGTGGCTGTGTAATGCAGAGGGGGGGGGGGGGGGGGGGCCTGAGGGCCTGTGAGGGGCCCAACAGCCAGTGGTGGACATGCTAGTGAAGTACAGCACGATGCTTGGCAACTCTTACCGATCAGGGACAGCCTTCTCTGGCCAGGGCAGAGTGAAAGACAGTCTAGTGTGGGACAAGGCACATGGCTTGGTCAGGGACTGTAGTCATGGGTCGCTCTAACTGTGTAAAATAATGTGCACAATATGCCTGATAGCTATTAACGATGGCCATTGTGTATTGTAAGGAGAAATGTATTTAAGAATGTGGATGCATTGTTGAAGAGCCTTTAAAGACACAATACAGGATGTCCTCCACTTTAAAACCACATGTTTTAAGGTGAATAAAGAAATGTTGTGAAATCGTAAATGTCTAGATCATTTTTTTTTTAGACTTATGGAGTGTAAAGGCAGAAGCTCACCTGTCCACAGGTGTGGCGGTGTTCTCGATGAAGCTGATCATCTTCTCCTTGACGTTGACTGACTTGGACTTCAGGGCAAAGGTCATCTTGTTGACCAGAGACTTGACCCCTTTGGCGTCCCCGGGGCCGCCCAGCGACTCGCCCTGTGTGACCAGATGGGGATCATCATGGACCTGTGACCTGTGACCTGCCTGTCCCCGTGGGTCTGGTGTTTATGGGCCCCTTTTGGACCACCAGGTGTCATGTTGATTAGAAGCTTTCCACTTCCTGCCATCGAAGTCCGAGTGTTCACAGAGATGCCTGATAGATCAGCCTACCACTTGGTACAGGCCACTGGGTAGGCCCACCTCCACTTGTGATGGCACCATAGGCTCTCAGTTTTAAAATAGTCTGTGATGGCTATGCGACAAGAAGGTGAATATCATGACAACATCATGTGCATGTGAGGCTGATTATTATTATCAGCCTTTTGAAAATTGATCCACTGGCCAAACCCTCAATTGGCTGATGAATATCACACATGGTTGTCAAATAGTGACCCTTTATATCTTTCAGCTCTTTTACAATATAAGAGGGTCCAATTCATGTTGCGGTCTACAACATCAACAACAACAACAACAACAACAACTCAGTTTGTTTTGAGTCGATGTCACAGGCCGCTTATGGAAGAAGTACCCTTTTAAACCACACAGCAGAGTGTGAGGGAAACCCCTTTAAGCCCTTTTGTGAGGGAAACCCCTTTAAGCCCTCCCGCTCTTTGACCAACGGGGGGGGGGGGGACTCACGTCGGCTGAGCTGAGGCTGCTGTGGGACCCTGAGGTGCTGACGATCCAGTGGAGGTAGGACGAGTCCAGGCCCTCGATGTTCATGTCCACCAGGTGTTGCTGTAGAGCTGCACAACCCGGACAGACAGACAGACACGTTAAGCATAGCTTTTATCAGGATAATATAATAATATACATTTATATAGGCTAGGGTCCAAAATAGTCCTGTATAAACATAAATTAAGACAAATAATTATTAAAAATATATATGTATAGAAAATACATACAAAAATCTAATCTTTAACTGCACTCACCCATGAAACCACCTTTTGCGATGCTGACGTATTCCTTGTTTTTCTGCAATAGAAGGTGTTTGATTAGTGAAGGAGGTGACCGGAGATAGAGGACAATGACATAAACGTGGGAGCAATCTACCCAAATGAGCTTGATTTAACGTTGAATTGCTTAGTTGAAGAATGACCGACGGGTCATGCGTGTAGCAGTCCCTCTGACCTGCAGGAAGTGAGCGAGCACCATGTTCATGTACATGTCCTCCTCCTCGCGCCCGCTGCCCATGAAGCAGAGGTGCTCCCCGCTGGCCACCGACCCTGACTCCAGGGACTGCTTCTGGGCCTCCAGCAGGGACTTGACCGACAGCGCAAACTCTGACGGGTTCCGCAGCATCTGTGAAGAGCGGCGCACGAGAGAATGAGTGAGGCGGAGAGCACTTTAGTTTGCATTCAATTTGAATTTATTTGAAAGGCCGAGAGAGAGAGAGGGGCCGAGAGAGAGAGAGAGAGAAGCGGAGATACTGACCAGGTCAGAGTCCAGGTGGAAGGCTGTGGACAGGTGTCCGGCGTTGTACTGCTCGGCCGGTCTACAGTCAACCACGAAGAACCGCACGCCGTCCTACAGAAGATATCAGCACCACAGTCAGAGACCCGGTCAACCCCCCCCGGTAGTGAACTCTAACTCAACTCTCCCAGGGGGGCTACTGCAGAGACCGCTGCAGATCGTAAGATGTACCTGATATACTTTGTCAGTTACTATTTCATAACCGTTTGGTTGTTTTTTTGCATTATTTCTAAGCTTATTTAAAGGTTGAGTATGGAATTCTCTTTTTTGGCCATTTTTGCAAAATTACTTGAAATTCTTATCATAACCCACTTACAGCCACTGAGTTAAAAGTACTGACATGAAAATTAAACAAGTCAATCCTCTGTGGAACGGGCAGGGCTCGAAAAACTCCAGCCAATGATTTCCAGACCCACCGAGTGGCACGTCAATCAAACGGTCGTACTGCACTCCCCCGCTCCCCGCGCGTGACCCCTTCATGCACATACTCAAAGCTCGTGACCCAGAGCAAGCTTCTGTTTGTTGTTATCCTGAAGCTACTGGAGCAAGCTAACTAGCTAACGGCTCGCTCTCGCGCATCTGTGTTCGCTCGTGCATGATTGCGCGTCCATGTACTTGGAATGGGTGGAGTAAGAGTCAGCGTTGAAGGACCATTTGAGTTGTGTATTTTTGAAAATCTGCTGGCGTTTCGCAAATCCCATACCCAACCTTTAAGAAAATATAATTATCTTTAATGGTCCTGCCGCTCAGGGGCGAGAAGGTGTCAGGTTTTATCCAACACGACTAAGACCGTGAGTTACAGACGCACGGCATTGATGAGCAGGTATTGTGTCGGGCGTCAGACCAGGTGAGACCAGGTGAGACCAGGTGGGACCAGGTGGGACCAGGTGGGACCAGGTGGGACCAGGTGAGAACAGACGAGACCAGGTGAGACCAGGTGAGACCAGGTGGGACCAGGTGGGACCAGGTGAGACCAGGTGGGACCTACCTGCTGGTGCTGGTTGGCCTGCAGGATCTCCGGGACGGAGACGGGGAGGCAGAGGGCCTGGCTCAGGTCCATGTCCTCCTCCTTCAGGGCCACCAGACTGCTGCCAAACAGGTTCTGGTTCTCCTGGGGGGGGACCACAGAGCACCACGGCAAGTCAGACTCGCTCCGCATTTAGGAGAGAATGTGGGAAATGTCAGAGAAGTCTCCGAGATATCCAGAGAAGACATAACACATAATGTAAAAGATAAAGAAAAAGATAAATATAACAAGTCATCTAAATAATACAAGGCTAAAGTACAAAACAAAAAAGATCACAGTATACAGAGATCACTTTATTTGTTGGTTGTGGTACCAAATAAAAATAGATTTCTTTGAATATATGTTGCCATTGCTGTACTCCAATGACCTGTTAAATCCTGGAATAGGTGGATTACAAAAAAACCAATGATCACACGATCAGAACGAACCTGGTTATCATTTGGGGTGAGATTACCATTTCCATTATTGACGATTTGTGATTTGTTATTGGAATGGGTATTGGTAGTAAAATAACTGTTCTCTGTGGTTTGCTGTGAGTGTCTGGCCTACCTTTCGGAGGGACAGAGGGGTCTTGCTGTAGTAATACTGAGCCAGAGATATCAGGTCTTCAACGTCCTCCGTCTCAAGGAGAGCTGGAGACTCTTCCAGCATTTCTGCAACACACACACACACACACACACACACACACACACACACACACACACACACACACACACACACACACACACACACACACACACACACACACACACACACACACACACACACACACACACACACACATTAGCTCCTGTCCCTCGGATGCCAGCTGATCAGGGATCTGCTCATTAGACGGTCAAAGAAAGGTTCATGACGAAAGAGCTCCTCTTTCACACGGTGAGGAATACATGGAGAAGATACGTCACCTACTCATATGTGGTGGTGGGGAAATCCAGATACTTACTCATCATCTCTTCTCTGCTGGTGGCTTCCTGTGAGAGGATGGATTCTCTGAGGAACACAACACACACTTCATATACACAGAAACATGAACATTCATGAATTATATTAGAGGTTTTCGTTGTCTTTCATTGGAGTTTTAGATTGTACATAAAACCTTGGTCTCGGTGCACGGCTAACATTTATTATTATAATTATTATTATCAGTTATGGGATTACAGTTTAGGGGTAGCGTGGGTAGGTTAGGGCTCAAGTGGTTAGGTCAGGTTAGGGTTAGAGTGGGTGGGTCAGGTTAGGGTTAGAGGGGTGGTGGGTTATGTTGAGAATACACTCACTTGGCGTTGACTAGGATGACAAGCATGAGGAAGAAGACGAGGAAGGGGTCGCCCTGCTGGAGGTAGTTGTCCCATAAGGCCTGGGTCACTGGAGCAAGGCAGTGGCTGGCAAACAGACTGCCCAGCTGAGAACACACACACACACACACACACACACACACACACACACACACACACACACACACACACACACACACACACACACACACACACAACACACACACACACACACACACACACACACACACACACACACACACACACACACACACACACACACACACACACACACACACACACACACACACACACACAGGTTGATACAAACCTACACACCCATAAACACAAACAGATACTAACACTCTCCAGCTATGACCACTGACACACTCTGATTTAGCAACACACCAGTCCACTTAGATTGAACCTTATTCTGGGCAGAGCCAGTGGACGGACAGATTGTTGTGGACAGAGCGTGGAGAGGAGAGAGCCTGGAAGACAGAGCCATGAAGAGAGAGCATGGAGGACAGAGCCTGGAGGACAGAGCCTGGAGGACAGAGCATAGAGGACAGAGTGTGGGAAACAAAGGGTGGAGGACAGAGCCTAGACAGCCTGGAGGACAGAGTGTGGAGGATAAGGCACGGAGGACAGTGCCTCGAAGCTTAGAGGGCAAGGACATCGTGTGGAAGAGAGCGCACGGAGGACAGGCGTGAAGTGGAAGACAGTTGTACCCAGTTGATGGCGTAGGAGTCGGGGGTGATCTTCTTGGTGTCCAGGAAGGAGCAGAGCTCGGGCTCGTGGTACTGCAGCAGCAAGCTGCACAGGTGGAAGGGCCGGCCCTTCTGCACACAGTCCCTGCAAGGGGGGGCGGGGAGACAGAGGGTCAAAACAAAGAACCAGTCTCTGCAGGAAGCTAGACGGGTCCAGACATAGAACAACACAAGAACCAAATTAGAACAAACAAAACCACACAATCACTGGAGGAGAGGGAGCCGAGAGCAAGGTCAAAACAAAAAAAAGGGTGCGTGTGCGTTTGTGCTTCACACACAAATAAAAAAAAAAACACACACAGTTAAGAAGACATGGAACCGGTTGATATTCTCTGCTGATGTGCAGTGTGTGTTGTATATAGACATGTTTACCAAGGGCTTACAGAGTCTAATCCAGAATACACATTCTGTACAATGTGTTGGGAGGGAGAAATACAAGCGGGGATCAGACAGGAGGTCAGACGAGACACAGACATACAGAGAGACGAGGACAAAGAAAAACCAGGCAGACAGAAGCCTTTACAAACAGGCAGCCAGACAGATAAAATGCAGAAACAAAACTGATCAACAGATGGGACATGCAGGGCGAGACAGACCGGTGTCTCCCCTGAGACCAACAGACAAGGCAGCCGATGGTCTCACCTGGGGATGTATTTGTTCATGATGGCGTAGAAGCAGTTGTACAGGTCGCTGCGCGGCAGCTGCAGGCCCAGTAGGGGCTTGAGGAGGTGGGGCCAGCTCAGCTCTGACGTGAAGCTGATGTTCCTGGACTTGCAGTAGAAGGTGATGACCGCCTCCACGTCCGACACCAGCTCCGCCCGCTCCTGCCCTGACACGCCCAGCTGGTCTACACACAGGGACCAGGGCTCTGGTTGACACAGACCCTGCTTCACGCTGTTGTCCACTAGGAGGTCTTCCTGTGCCCTTAAAAGGTCTCATTCCGTGAGAAACTGAGAATACTTGTTTTTGTTGAAATACTATAGGTCTCTACGAGTTGCATATGCATGCTGCGCGTGAAAGTGTTGCTCTACCCCCATTACCTATATTAGGCAATGAGAGAAATCACAGAGAAAAACGAGCGGATGAGAAAACCCCATCGGTGTGACGTCACACCGAAAATTTGTATTCATGGCCACGTCACCCGCCCAGCTTAGCTAGCTTGCTACCGCCCACCGGCGGACAGGAAGTAGCAGAGCTCATTTCTGCAGCACAGTGCTCTTAGCCAATCAGAGGCGAGCAGATTAGCATATCATGCATATTCATGTTAAGAGGCGAAATCCTGTCGTTCGTCCCCTCCCACCTCCCCCAACAAACTAAAACAGCATGAAACAGACCCAGCAAAGCTTTTTTTTCTCTAAAACCGGCTCCTAGGGCATCAATTCAGACTACAGATCACCGCAAAATTAACGAAAAAACGATGAGATGAGACCTTTAAACATCAAAGCCTTTGGAGCAAGGGAGTTGTCTTAAGGCAACCACACACAGGACCAACTGCCCGATTCGCGCAGGTAAATGAAGTCTGGCTATGTAATCTGGCCGACTCGAACACCGACATGGGCGCGGTACACACCTACGGGATCACAGCCGACGCCGTACGTTCCGCGCTTGCGCGAGATGTAATGTCTCCAAAACAACAGGCGGCGCTAATCTGTATTGTGGGCCAAAAAAACACGAAAACCGGAAGTAGGAGGTCCTCTTCTTCGATTACACTGTTTATCTGGTATGTTTACCATCCTCGCTTCCGGGCGTCACTGATTCGCTAGTCAAGCTGCTAGCCCTCCACCAATCAGAATGGTAAAAGAATGGCCGACTCGAATGGCCGATGACACATGTTGAATCGGCTGAAATAAATGCCGACGTGGCCGATTTGAGCGACCACACCAAATAGACTCATGTCACCGACGCCGCTTTTCGGTCCGGTGTGGGCTTGCCTTTAGGCATCTATAGTGGGCCTCTGAAAACCTTGTTGAATACCATTGTCATCTTACTAGAAAGGGCTATTCTAATGAAGTTGGCTTGCTTTGAGGCGACGGGCCGCCGGACTCACCGATCAGCTGCTGGCTGCGGTTGTGAATGAGCGTCTGCTCGGGGAGGTCAAGGACACCGTCCCAGGGAGAGAGGCTGTCACCCTTCCCCGCCACGTTCAGAGCGATCTGGCCAGGCAGAGAAACAGAGGTGAGACTAGGGGTCGCCAGTACAGTGGTCGGAGAGATACACAATAGGGCTGGGGTAGTGGGAGATACAAAAGTTGATCCTTTTCCACTGGTGGGCTGTTATTATTGTTTATTAAAAGGCTTTGATGAATACGTGATTCTGATTGGTCAATTAGGGCATTCAGCCATCTGTTATTTCTGTATTGCAGATCACTGCTACGATTAAAATACTGTTGCTATGGGAGCTATTTTCAACTTTAAAGTTGAACAGACCTTCTCTTGTAAGTAACCGTGTAATAAGCGTGATAATGTACAGAGATCCGGTCATTATCCCTTACATAGAAACAAATTAGAAATAATTGACTGGTCCATGACCACGTTTACCAACTGAAGCAGCTAAACAGTAATATAGACTTGTGCTTTAATTTAGTCACACAGTAAATTACATGCATTCTTTTACAGTGAGTAAATACAGCGTACCACCCTAAATAAAACAGTGGGTAGGTCTGAATTCAAGGACAATGTAAAGACACATTCCTTCTACGGTCCCTAGGTATTTGTCCTGAACAAAGGCTGCCTGTCTTTCCAGTCAGTCTGCAATTCTGCATGTCAAATAGTTTCACTTCCACAAAACCCAGATAGTCATACATGTAACCTTATGTGTCGTAACATTGGAACCGTTTTGCTGGTTTAAAAACTTAAACCAGCAAACTTAAAACTTAAAAAATATCTAATTATTCAAGTAAAAATAAATCATTAATTCATTACCACAATCAAAGAAATTATGCATCTTTGGAAAAGGCTTAATATATAATTGTAGTTATTTTTTAAAACAACCTTCGATCAGCTAACCCTACTGCAAATTTCCCAGTAAATGGTTTCCAATCTTGACATTTCGTCCCACCCCTAATATTTCTTAAGTTCTACTTAAGAAATAAGTTCAACTTATATACTACTATATATACTACTGGTTTAGCAAGACATGCCCTAAATGCTGTTTAACATCTTCAAGTAATTAATGCTATTCAGCACGCCGCCTGTCTTCATAGGATATCTACCTCCTCCACATGTTCATGTCACAGACACCCTGCTGGCCTTTGACCTCCACAGGGCTGTCCACGACCTCTCACCTTCCACATCTTGGCTCGTTGTTGAGGCGGGATGCCCTCCTCCTCGATCAGGTTCTTCTCCATCTCGATGTCGGATCCAGAGTCCAAGGCCTCGGCCAGATCCTGGTCCCTGAAGCACCACACAAAGTCAACCCCATCTTGGTTATCCCACTTGGGGTCCGAAATGCAGGACATCATGAAGCCGAGCAAAGCATGTTAATCACAGTTTTAGAACATAACAAAGCTGGAGCCACCAGACTATTGTCACTAACAGTTTTAGAACAACAAAGCTGGAGCCACCAGACGATTGTTAGTAACAGTTTTACAACAACAACGCTGGAGCCACCAGACCACTGTTAGTAACAGTTTTAGAACATCACAAAGCTTGAGCAACCAGACAATTGTTACTAACCGCTTTAGAACAACACAAAGCTAGACAACCAGACCATTGTTAGTAACAGTTTTAGGACACAAAGATGTGGCTACCAGACCATTGTTACCAACAGTTTTAGAACAACAAAGCTGGAGCCACCAGACCATTGTTAGTAACAGTTTTAAGGATCACAAAGCTGGAGCAACCAGACAATTGTTACTAACCGCTTTAGAACAACACAAAGCTAGACAACCAGACCATTGTTAGTAACAGTTTTAGAACAACAACGCTGGAGCCACCAGACCATTGTTAGTAACAGTTTTAGAACATCACAAAGCTGGAGCAACCAGACCATTGTTACGAACACTTCTAGAACATCACAAAGCTGTGGCTACCAGACCATTGTTAGTAACAGTTTTAGAATATCACAAAGCTTGAGCAGACCCATTCTTTTTATAGTTATAAAACCATACAATGCGCTAGGAAACTATTCACAATCACACAAAAGTAACGTTACATCGCTCACTCAAGTTACCCTAGCTTTCAATTCCATTACATATATATGAATGAAAACGTATACGTAAATATAAACAAAATACAAATCCTACGAAAACTTGATTCTCCAGAAATGTTACTCGTCCGGAATAGAGTATCCAACATGTAAAATCTGTAGTAGATAGAAGTACAGTTTCCCCAGACTAAGACTAAATCTAGAAGATGGAGAGACTCCATGTACAACTGGTCTTACTGGTAGTAGTATATTGACTGCTGTCTGATAAATAATGAATGTGTATTATTAATGACATGTAATTATTAAAAAAAAAATATTTATATAGCACAAAAAATACAAACAGACACAGCAGATGGCAATAACACACCGGGTATAAACCCACCATGTAACACACTGTCTTACTCGGAGGATAAGTTAAAACATAGATGGGACGAGTTCCATCACGTAACACACTGTCTTACTAGGAGGATAAGTTAAAACATAGATGGGACGAGTTCCATCACGTAACACACTGTCTTACTAGGAGGATAAGTTAAAACATAGATGGGACGAGTTCCATCACGTAACACACTGTCTTACTAGGAGGATAAGTTAAAACATAGATGGGACGAGTTCCATCATGTAAGGCACTGTTTTATGAGGAGGATAACAAGTAAAACATAGATGTGACTAAACTCATCATGCGGGTTACTTTATTCAGAGGTGAAACTTAATGTAAAATGCTATCTTACTAGGAGGATACAATAAGTTACACAGCCAGTATACGGTATTGAAGGTACATAATAATAACCACATTTATCCCATGCCGATCAAACCAACAATGGACCCACGTTGGAGACAGGAACTAAACTGCATCCACGGCCAAAAACACCATTATTATGATGTGTTATTGCAAAACAATGAAGGAAAATGATCCAAGATAATTAGCAATTATGAGCTTATGTGGCTAGCTAGCGTTGTGATGTCTGACACGTCAACTCGTATCCACACACACATAAACATACAGCGTCACCTCACGGTGAACACGAACACATTCGTTGAGGTTGGACAGGGCATGAGTGCGACCTGACCACCCACATCATTTGAAGTTATTTCTGTTATCATTGTGCCTAAGCATCGACTCACCAAGTGGCGAGCAGAACTTCCTCCACGGCGTCCGCCATCGTTTTGTTGTGTTGTGACGCGCCACGTCACAGCACACGTGACAAGCAGACCCGGATGAGACGTAACGTGTGTCACGTGATATAGCGGACGATGGGCTAATTGGTTTAATTAGGGGAAGAAAACCGAAAACGAGTGGTTCTTTGACTATTCTTATTTCTGGACATGTCAAAATCTTTCAGTTTTACAAGTTTGCAAGGTTTGGCACTATCAAGAGTTCCATTGCAATATTAACCTTGCAATATATTTATTGTAGTTATCAGAGTTGTAAATTGTTTCAAAGATTAAGTCGGCTGTTGATTCATTACAGGATATGGATGGTTTTTCAAGGACATCAAGTGTTTCATCCATTAAAAGCTTGTTATAAATCAAGAAAGAAAATACCAATTATTTATATAAATACTTTTTAAATTAATACAGTACAAATGATACCATTCAAGAGAACTACAGCATAAATGACTGATTTTGTTTTCCAGTAATTGTAACTTTATTAGGATTCATATGTTCTTTTACTTTGGTCGTGGTACATCTCAAAGAATAAGTTTTCCCAGAACATAGTCAAAATTACTGAAATCTGCAGATACACATAACTGTCAAAGGCTCACATCCATGTTAAAGATTACTCTATGGTTCCTCTAATATTCTGAAGGTTCTTTCACTGACAGCGGCCAAACGTGTATTCAGAATGGAATGTAGGTTTAATTAGTTGGTGACAGAAGAACTTTCAAATATCATCTTCCATAAGTGCTGGCCAGATTGTTGTTGGGTATTCTATCATTTCAAACCAAAGCACTGATCAGTTACATAGATACAATCATAACAGAAAGCCCAACACTTTGTAAATACGTTTTTTTTTCTTAAGAGTGATTTGTTCAATATGACTGTCGTTATTAACAGGTCTGAATTAAGCCTACCAGCAATAAACCATAGGATGTAAAGAGGTATTGTGAATATTCGTTTATGTGTATGTGTGTCATCGTTGCCGTCTTAAAAGAAGAGTCTGCAGAATAATCAGAAAAAATTAAATAACAAAATATTAAGTTGGCTAGAGAATCCTGTGGGATTGGGGGGAAAAAAAAAGTCCCAGTTTGACCGTGGGTATTGAATGGAGACGAACCCAACTGAACCCAGTTTGCCATGACGACTAGCCCAGAATCCTTATGTTGAGGTTTCAAAACATCAGGGCAAGCATTGCATTCACATCACATGCTGTACAAGGCATAGAAAACAAAACTAGGCAATCCCCCAAAAAACAAAGTAAAAATACAAAAAAACATAACACCTAAAGGACCCATTAACATGTTGAAGCTCATGGCTAAACCGCGCGTACTGCCAACAAGTGATTCATTCCAGTATTTACTATAACAATACAAAAAAAATCACTCCCATCACACATTGGACTATAGGTCTTTAACTTGCATTCTCTGCTTCGTCATGATCGAACGTTGGTGAAACCGGACAACATACACATCATTAGAAAGCAAAGGTTAGAGAAATTAAACAATTCGGCAAGCCAAATTAAATGCTTTTATAGTATTTTAGGAATACTACTTGTCAAATTGAGGGAGTATGATTCTAATTTTGTTTTTGATGCTACTTTTTGATTGAAAGCAGATCATAAGCAATGGACAGGCCCTTGTGATGGATATACTCTGCATGACAGGATAGAGATCATCGGTACGAGAAGATAGAGGCTATATGAATGACAGGATAGTGATAATCTGAATGTCGAGAATGTGAATGACAGCATGGAGACAATAAGAATGGCAGGACAGATATAATCTGAATGTCGGAACAAATAATCTAAATGGAAAGGGAGGTAATCTGAGTGTCAGGGCAAAGACAATTTGAACGACAGAATAGAGTTCCCCAGAATGACAGATCATTCCTGGGTTTAGAGATGGACATCAGGGTGCTGCAAGTCTAGTTTAAGTCCCAGCTGAAGGCTAGTTAGGTTGAATCAACTCTAAACCAGGTCTCAGGCAGGGGAGTCAGGGGTCACAAGGGAACCAACCGGCCCCAAAAAACCCCTCTCCGATTGGATGTAAACACAAGCGGTTCCTAACCCAGAACTGTTTCAATCGTCAACACACTAAAACGTCAACGGTCGCATTTCAATTAATTAACAAAAAACAGGCTCAGCTGCGGGAGGATTGTGATTGACGGTGGGCGTGTGTAACCACGGTTACAGCGTGGGCGGCTTGAGGCCGTACTTCCTGGCGACCTCGGTCTGGGCGTAGGCGGCGTCACACAGGGAGTACAGGTGGGCCATCTCCATCTCAGACTTGGCCAGGTTGATGGCCTTGTTGAACATGTCTATTGCCTTGTCCAGGTTACCCCTGAGGATGGAGGAAGAGCATACATGCATGTTAGTTCGACACGGCTCAAATCACTTCAGTTAAAGTCCCTTAAGATAAGAGTCTGCTCCAAGTCAGGGTCGATTCTACTCCATCTCACTCGACTAATTGAATGAAGTTCATGAATGTTCAATATATATTTTTTTTGAATACTTGTATTACTTGTTACTTATTTCTATACCTTCTATTGTGCAATGCAATCCTCTCAGTCTTAAATGTATATTGTGGTCAACAGCACATCATTTTTTAAAAAGATCATACATTTTAGGCAGAAAGATTTTTATATTTCAAGCTCTCCTTGTTATAAACTTTTTGGCAAAGTGTTTTTTCTGTTCATTTAACATCTGGAGAATGAATGGAGTACACGTTCATTCCACTTTAAATACATCTGACCCTTCTCTCCCAATCCGCTATGAAATCAGGATCTGGGGACAAGGCATTTAATCGGATGGGGTAAGCAGGAAGTAGAGGAGGAGCTTTGAGACGTGTTCTGACCTTTGGACCTCGATGGTTCCCATGGTCTCGTAGGCAAAGTCACACTTGTTGTCGATCTCGATGGCCTTGCTGATGAGCTCCAGGCCAAGGTCCACATCCTGTTTCCACTGGAGCTGCAGCAGCCTGAGGCGACGAGGACACAACCGTGGTTAGATTACACGCAATAACAGAATTTCTGTTGATCGCAATAAACTGAAGATGTGCAGTTCTGATGAATAATTAATGAACAATGTATTTTTGTTGCATGCATTATTTGTCATTTTCAGCAGTAAATAAATAGATGACTTTTAGTTTTGTAGATCGATTTTGTAATAACTTATTCATGCGTTTTGTTTTGTGGCGCATTAACTGAAAGTGATCTGCTCACCCCTTGTGAACGTATGTCGTGGCGTTGTCTGGCTCCAGCTCAATGCACTTATCATACATCTCATCTGCTTTACCAAACTGCTGCTGGTCAGTGAGGGCCTGCAGAGAAAACAGAGGTCACCATTTCCATTAAACGTAATATATAGGGGTTTATTCGTCATTCAATTAAAAAGTAATATCCTCAGAGAGGGACACACACAAACACAGAGAGAGTGACCGAGACCGAGAGAGTGGACCGGCATCAGTGATCCCCCAGGTTCTACAGTACAGTATACAGTATGCCGAGTGTGCAGTGCTGAGGGGAGCACGGCACTGCGGTGTTACCTGAGCATAGAGAGCGTATCCCTCGGCACACTTGGGGAAGCGCCGGATGACGTCCTCGAAGCAGTCCATGGCGGTCTGCATCTGGTAGGGGTTGTTCCCGGTGTACTGCTGCCGGTACTGAGAGCACAACAACACCAACACACGCCGGCCAAATCAGAGACAAGCCGATGCTGCGTCAACACAAACCGATCCGTTTCCATCTAGTCAAGCGAATTGGAAGTCATTTCTAAGAGGTTTATTTTATCCAAAGCAGCTTTCAGTGTCAGATGCATGTCCTTTAGGCACAGGTAATAGATAATAAATGAGCCAGGGCATCTTGCTCAAGGATGGCTACAGGTTAGGCTGTGGCCATTGGGAATCTAACCCAGTAGCCTTCGGCTGAGAGCCGAACACCCTCCCCATAGCTTACATAGAAGAGCGGGTGAGGAAAGAGCATTGGAAAGTTATCCTGTAATATTTAATACTGTTTGAGGCACTGTGATTGTTGTTTTGGATCACAGCGATTGGGAAAGTAAGTTGCAATCTTTTTGGAAAAAGGGTTGAGCTTTTGACTTACGAGAGCGAAGCACTTCTGGGCCTGGGCAAGAGCAGAGTCTGGTCGCAGGAGGATGCACTCGTCGAAGTCTCCTACCGCCTCCTCCACCTGGTCCAGCAGGATCTTTAGCTACCGGCAAGAAGAAACACCAACAACTATGAGGAACTACACACCCAACGCAAAAGCTCCACAACCACGTATTGAGCTTAAAACATTTGATAACTGTACTCTTCCAATAAAGACAAGTGTTGATTAAAACCAAATTAGAAACACGTTTTGTTGCAGAATTTTTACTAATCATTGATCCCAAAAATGTTACTGAATTAATCACCAAGCACCAATGAGAGCAAAGGTCATTAGAACCTTTTAATATAATTAAAATGTCATGGCAGAAAACAACATTTCTTGACAACTGTAACTCTATTCATGGTGTGGAAGTTCACATTCCTCCACAAGGAGGCTATGGTGACAAACCAACCAGACAAGCCGGCACCCCAAAACACCAATGGCCCTCACCTGTCCCCTGTGGTGGTAGACGTCGGCGTTGTGGCCGTCGATCTGGGCGGCCATGTTGAAGTCCTGCGTGGAGAGCACGGGCTGCTGCTGCTGCATGTACATGCTGCCGCGCTTGATCAACGCGTTGGCCCGCAGCTGCGCACCGAGGGAGGAATACCACATGAATCACCCCTCAGCCGCTGACCAACAAGAGACACGATGGCAAGGATGTTCCATGGAGTCCTTAGGTTAACCCCATGTGGGATAACGTTTATACATTAAACAGGGTATCTGCAGATTTCAGCAAGTCAAATTTAAGACTTTTTAATACCACCTTGAATGAAATTTTAGACTTAAAACACACGATGGTGGGGGTTGGCAACAGACGCGAGCAAACTTCGGAAACGGACGCCTTCCAGCCAACTGTCCTTGAATTAGCCCCTACCCATTCGCAGACTAGCTAGCAAGCACGCCGATAATCGTTTATATATGCAGCTAGCAACTTTGACTTTTCCTTCTTGAAAAGTCACTTGAGGAAAATAAAAAAATATAAAGTCCTGCCCCGAAAAATTTAAGACCTTGAGTTACAGTATTTAAGACCAGGATATGACATTTGTAACGAATTTAAGGCTTTTTAAGGCCTTAAATTTAGAAACATGAATTTAAGACTTTTTAAGGATGCGCGGACACCCTGTTAAACCACATTTGTTTTAATATATCCGGTTCACACCCCAGATCCTTCCAAGCATTCTCATCCAATGGACATAAATATCTGGGAGGCAACAGGAGAGGGAATCCTTTTACAACCCCACAGAGAGAATCCCTATCGCCACTAGATCTCCCATGATCCTTCACTCTGTTCTGTCCTCGTAAAACCGCCACCTGACCTCCCGAGGGGGTCGGAGGGTTGGAGTTACCTTGACGTTGGCATCCTGTGTGTTGATGACGCGGTCCAGGTCGGGCTGGGCGGCGTTGGCGTTCCCGATCAGCAGGTAGAAGGTGGCCCTCAGGATCAGCGCCTCCGTGGTGAAGCGGCCGGCCGAGTCGATCTCCTTGGTGCATTCGCTAATGATCTTGTCGTAGTTCTCCTCCTCCATGTACTGCTTGGCCTTCAGGTAGCCAGAGCTAAGGGCAGAGAGAACAAAGATGGATGGTAACGCGTGTTATTTTCAGAAGTCGTGAAGGCAGAAGTTTTTAGTTGTATAGTGATTATCCCATCTAGTCATCCAGCGATACATATCAAACCATCATGTCAGCAGACACTTTTATCCAAAGGGACTTCACTGACTAAGTGAATTAAGTTGCAGGTCATAAATGAGCAGGTAGACAGGGGCATCTACCTCAAGAAGGCCTACAGACAAACTGTCTGCGTTGGGGATCGATTACTTGTCTGCTACAGTATCCTGCCCCATTTTTGTTATGGGAATCGTTGGTGAACTAAGCAAACTGTGATGCTACAAGGGTCATACAATGGAACTGCTTGGCTAAAGGTCAGATGCCAGTATTCTCTAATGTTGTTGAGCTTTAACAGAACGACAGTTGTGTTGAAGTTTACTAATAGAACAACCTGCCACAATGCATCCATATATACTCTCACTGCCTTGGTTTCTTAATGAAGAACTGACTTAAGACAACGCAAAAAAATATAAGTCGACGAGTTTGTGATTACTCCAGCTGGCAAACCCACGCAAATTGGAATTAATTATTCCTTCAGCTCAGTGAAGTATTACATCCAAACAGTACAGGTACGTGTATGAAATGAATGCAAACTTATGACTTTCAGTTGTAACAGCACACGTTTTTTTAACAGCAACTAATGTCTATTCAGCTATTAATATTCATTTTGGCCCACCTAGCTCTAGCTGACAGCATTGAATTGAACTTTCCCAGGATAAAAAAGTATTGTGCTTATTCAATCGGTACAAATAAATGATGGAATGGAATAATAGTCGTCATTTACAACACTGGAATTCTGAATTTCATACCACTTTGTACAAACGTGAATACTGAAAAGAGCATTGCAACACAACACTCTACACACTAGCGAAACATTATTGCAAATGCACAACAATGTCCTATGGCGAAGCAGCCAGAAAACTGTACGCTCGCACCACTTATGCCAACCGTCATTACAAACTAGGGATGTGAATAACGCAAAACTTTCATGGTCGAATATTCAGTGGGTGGTATGAACGAATAATCGATTATTCGATGTGTGCCGACATTCACAAAGGCAGCCATGGATCATCGGCAAGAAATCACTCAATAACTAACGCAAAACGCAAAAAAACAACTACCTGCTAAGTAGTTCCAGTCAAATTGTCTGTTGTGAAAAACGCATTAAACTGCAATCAGAAAACGCGGCTATATATAGACCCTATACTATCTGTGGTATAAAGGCTGGGACGAATTTCAACATTATAAATATGTACCCTTTATATTGAAAGTATAGACCGTCGCGAATCCCATTGAAACGAATGGCGCGGTGATTCGGTGTTCAAACGAGAGCTGGTAAATTGTGAAAAATTAATTAAACTGTAATCAGAGAACGCAGTTATATGCTATAGACCCTACAGTATTAGTTGTATAGGGGCTGGGACGAATTTCGAATTAAAAATATGCATAATACATAACGTTAGCTCTCTGGCTCATAGCTGAGCGGACTCCAATACCTATTTACTGGAGGAGTGAACCAAGTTTCCGTTGCATAAGAACCTTGCAGGAAGGTAATGATTGTTCCAGGTATTAGTCAAACACTCAGGCGTTACCAGGGAAACAAAGTTATGGCTTGTGAAAAACTTTATATTTGAATGGGAAAAAATGTTAACGGTCCAAATGTTAAAAATCGATTTTGACCCTCAGGAACGAATAATCAAACAATGGAATATTCTGACCCATCCCTATTACAAACTACACAGAAACTTAAGTCCAGACGTTGTCCCCACGGCCACCGAGCCATGCTCTCTGACCTTTCGGTGACCTCTGCGGCCTCGCCCTCCTTGTCCTTGTCCTCGTCCTTCTTCTCGCCCTTCTGCAGCGGCTGAGAGATGATGTCATCCGTGAAGGAGCTGAAGTAGGACTTGATGAACTGCGGCGACGGCATCAGTGGCTCACGGTTCTGCGGAAGACCACCAAAATATATTTTAAACCCTCTGTGACGGGCTAATGTCTCTATATTATATTCTCAGGTCCCCCTCCTTTGATTGTCTGTCTCCTCTACGTTATTGGCTAACTTAGCCTCTCTCTCCCTCTCCAATTGGCCGTTGTGGCTCCCTACCTTGTACTTGTCCTTGGCCTTCTCCTTGCCCAGGGATTTGAGCACCTTGTCGGCCAGCAGCATGCTCTGTTGGTTCTGGAAGGACTCCAGGATGCACACAGCTGTCACGTCTGGATGAAACAAAAAACAAACACACCATGATCATGGTCATCATCATCATGTCGAGGGTTTACAACTAGTCAATCCACTCAATCCCTGGGAGATTTCAGTCTGGGATCAATTAGCATTATCTTAGCCTGAGTGGATTTCGAATCCTCTACACCAGTGGTGAACAGTGAATCTGTGGATGGTGAGGCCGTTCAGGGATCACAGCAGGGATCGAGTGGCTCATATGAAGGCCACAATAAGCATTTTTTTTTTCAGCATTTTGCCCGAAGAAGAAAATCAATATGCCCGTTTGTTTCATTTGGTCTGTTTCACAGGATGGCTTAAACACTCACCCTCCAGGCACTCCTTCTTGTTGTCTAGTCTCTCCAGGGCCTTGGCGCGTCTGAACAGAGCCTTGACGTAGCGGGGGTTCATCTCCACCGCCTGGCAGCAGTCCTGCACCACCTCCGTCCACTTCATCTGAAAATCATACAATCATACACGCATGGTTAATCTGAAATCATACAATCATTGACGCATGATTTATATTAAAATCATACACGCATGTTTTATCTGAAATACACACGCTTCCTCGGAAATCATTCACGCATGATTTATATGAAATCATACACGTATTTAAACTCAACTTAAATCGAATAAAATCTAAACAATAATTTAAAAAAAGATTATGCTTGGTATCATGTAACTCTAGGCCATAGATCTTAGCTTACACCTTCCCTAAGCCATAGCTAAGGTCTTAGGCTTCTTAACAAATGGAGACTAGCATTTGTTGGGCCTTGTGTGGGTTAAAAAGCCAGACAGAGAGTGAGTCTCAATAACACAAAGGTTACAATTAGCCACAACCCATGTCTAGCCTTGGCTTGCCATCAGCCATTAATGCCTCTGCAACCGTTCTGGATGGGATAACAAGGAACATTAAGACGTCTTTCTATTTCAGGATTTCTAATATTAGTAACTGTTTTCTGATTATGTTCATTTCTTTTCAGATGCATAAAAGGATCAAGCACCACACAATCCACAGCTTATGTTGGTAGGTTTTGAGGCCACAGTGTGCGAGTCTGACCTGCTGTTCGTAGGCAGCCGCTCTGTTCTGGTAGAAGGTGGACAGGTCAGTTTTCTGCTCAGTTGGGCAGAGGGAGATGGCCTCTGTGTAGCAGTGGATGGCCAGGTCATACTTCCCCGCCTTGAAGTACTTGTTGCCCTTGTTCTTGGCTCCCTGGGCCCGGTCCAGGGGACTCTAGAGGAGGAAGCGATGAGAAGAGTGTACTTACTTATCTGAGGTGACCGAAAAAAACACATTCATGTTCTTTCCAACCATAGCTTTTTTTCTGTCTCGATCTGACCGAAAAAGGGATATATTATCGGATCTAGAAGAAATTTGAATGGACAAAGAATATTTGTGTAGACAAGTGGAAAGTAGGGATTGCTCAGGAAACATTGGGCCCAGCCAAATATAACACTGACTCAGGGAGAGGTGGAGAAAGACCAAATTCATTCGTTAGACTTGGAATTCTTATCTCAAACAAGTTACAAATTACACCATTGGCAAGGTTTGTTAAGCCAATAAGCCAAGGTTACTGTTTTACCAATCAGAACAGCTCTTTTGCAGGTTACAAAAGTGTAAGAGAGAGAAAAGATTTCAGAACTAGAAGAAGTCACGTTTGATGATTTGGAGGTGAAATAACGTTTTTCTCTATCATATTGTTTTGAAAAAGTAAATAATATGGGTGGAAATAAGCTAACATTTTGATCGGTCATTTGACTTTGGTTCAACTACCACCCGTCTGTGAAGGGTTAATACTCTTAAGCCACCCATACGACCTGAACAATATGCACAAATATAATGAAACGTTTAAAATCATTTTAGTATTAGTTTAGACTATCTTAATGAATACAACACACAGGGAGATCATCATTCCTGTTTAATGTAAAGTGAAAGTAGTGCCAACGTCGGAGTGAAACAAGATGGTGATCTGTGCTGGTCTTGTGAATGAATGCCATAACGACACTTCAACGTGCCCCCCAGGTAGCGCTCCCGACCGCGCCCCCTCCCCGCACATTGGACTCAATACCTAGCCAGCCGCGTTATCCAACTATCATCCAGCCTTGACCATACCTCGTTTTCTATACAGACAGTGCCACCACGTTGTGTGGTATCATACTGTCGTTGCGCAATATCATTCGTTGTGCGAGGCTCTTCAGGAAATCTAAATTTCCACCGAGCTATCGACTAGTTTAGCTTTGGTGCTAGCTTACGAGGCTAGCTGACCGCAGATCACCGCATGCGCGTCTGACGCTGGCCGAGGAGTCGTCAGTCCAGCCCGGGTACGCTCCACGTCCTTGAGACGCGTGTTTAACGGCAACCACGTTTTAGTCACCAAAAATTGTCATTCGTGCACAAGCATACACAACGTTAGACACGAATACGTACAGTGTCACAGTACATACACATGCAAGTTTCCCCCTGAAGCAAAGCCCTTCCTTTACCATGTTCTCCAGCTCCCGGTTGGCCCGTGATTCGCCGTCTTGGCCCTGTACGGGGCTAGCGCTGCCTTCTGGAGTCTTTCGTTCTCCATTCCCCTTCCCCTTTCGGTCCTTCTTCGACCGGTTTCTGTTCCAGAGGTAAACGGCCCCTACTCCGAGCACTATTGGGGTCCCGACTAGTAAGGCCAATTGCCAGCGCGGTAGGCCGGCTGCAGACTGTGGTTCCACCGGCTTGGATGCGGCCATGATCCACCGTGACAGCTCCGTGTGTAGCTCTGCTCTTCTTCTGGAGCTCTGCGAGGTCACGGCGGAGTCGGGCTGCTCTTCACGGGATACTGGCGACCACTAGCGGCCACGTCAGGTCCAGTTCTATCCTGATATGATATTAGAACAAGTATACATATACAAATATGTGATGTATTATGAACTATGAAAACATTATGGAAATATAAAATTTGATTAAATATGTATGCATTTGTGTGTGTTTACAGCGTTGTCGTGAGCATTTATATGCAAGTCATACATCCTTCAAACCAAGCATAGGGCTACTGTTTAGCGTACATAAAATAAGATGTTATATTTAGATCAAGATGTAACGGTTTTCGAACTAATACAAATGCATTTGATGTTTATTTTCCATTTATTTATTTGCAGCTGAATATTGTTTTAAAATGATGTTATGAAATTAAGACATATTGACAATTTGTCATACTGAATTTAGCCACTAGATGTCATGGACAATCTTACTTCATTTGAGAGAGATGTGATTTGACCAACTACTTTATAAGTGGAAGTTGCGGTGGTCTGTCGACTCAAGACAATAAATAACGGTTCAATAATTATGTTAAATCAAGGTGTTCCCATACTATAATGGCACAACATTTCTAAATGTAAAACAATGTTTACATTGTGATTTATGTGTGAGAATGGAGCTAAGCCAGGAGTTGTTTTATATTATATTATATTAATTTTATATTTCTTGTTATCATGTCATATTAGATGTTGCTCACTGTTGCCACAGTCTATAAATATACAGTATATATTATCAAACCAGAGAGTTTAAAATGTTAAGATTTTTAAGATTCCAACATTATTTTCAGTTGAATAAATCCCAACCAGTCTCATTCAGCTAGCAACCATCTTCGTTCTAAACATTAGCTGGAAGGGGCAAGTCAACACAGAATTCAGCTTTATTTTCACAGGCCCATTGTGGGCCTGTGTATTCATTTATTGATTTCCAGTTATGGACTGTGGTTAGTGCTGTTCCCTCACATCATGCAGTCCTTGGTTGGAGCCCAGCAGTGGGGACGGCCTGTGTGTAGTTAGCACTTTTAGAGTTTAGATTGTTCTCCTCCATGTGTTTCTTCTGGTCTTTAAGACTTAATAGGATGAACTGCACAGAGAGTGCTGCTCCAGATATTTCCATACTTGATTCTGGCGGATGAAGATACAAGTTGAATATCCTATTTGTTTAGCCGCGTTTAAACAAACAGGATCTGGTCCACTGTTTCTTAAAATGTATTCTCCTCCCTACATGGGTTGGTATTCATAACTATCATCAACACACTCTAATAAGATTATTGTATGGCTTTTGGCTCATGGAACATGCTGTCATTTGGCAGATGCGGTCATCCAAAGTATGAACAGTGATTTATGTCCATGTCCTTGAGGAGCAGGTAGGGCTTAAGGCATCTTGCTCTGTAGGATGCCTACAGGCACACTTGGGGATCAAACCCAATACCTTTCAGCTGGGAGTCGAACCACGGATAACACTACACTATCCTATTTAAGATTGTAAACACCCAATCATTCTCTTCTTTACAAAACGCACCATGACACACAAGACCAAAGCATGGCAGGCCATTTAAGGTTACATGTGCAATCATGAAATACAAACACAAAGCCTGTTACATCATGATACATACGATGGAAAGAAAATGGCAGTTTGTTTTACAACAGCAACAACAACAACAACAACATAACATGTACTGTATGAGCAGGGGCCGTTTATTGTGAAGAGCAGCAGGGATGAATGGTTGAGTCACTGTAGTGACCCGTTTTTTCACAGGCCCCAGGGCTCCTCGATGCCACTGTAGGGACGCCTGCACATAATTATTGACAGGTTTGATGCAGTCAGTGAGTGGAAAGTATGGGGAAATAGAAGCCGGCCACCAACAGGCCCACGGCGCAGTAATGGAAAGATTAAAAGCTCCTCTTCCTCCTCCTCCTCCCCACATCACCCCTCCGCCCACTCTGTCTTTGTGTTCTCTGTCCCAGTCCATTTTTACACATCACTCGCTGAATAGATTATTGGCGGGGATTTACTTATTTGAGGGTCCCATCAAAACAAAAGGCACTGCCGTGTATTTTCAGATGCACTGGGGGACAGAGGGAGACAGGAGGTTATCGAGGGAGAAGAGAACTCATTCCCTCGAGTTACCCGCTGTAGTCTTACAGTGGACTTCTGACTACAGAGCCTCAGACTCGCTGGGTCCAATCCATTAACGAATCAGCAACACACACTTCTTCCCAAACACACACACTCCACACCTCCATCGCTTGGGTACTCTCAACAGTCCATATCGTGACCATGTCTCTGAGGCTGCTGCCTGCCTTCGCCATGGACAATGACGACGACGACGACGGGAACTTCACCAACTGGATGAGCAGCTACTGGGGCCACGGATCGGTGGGAAACACCACCAGGGAGAACAAGAGGAGCTTCAGGAAGACCTCCAGGTCCCAGACAGACCGGCGGGCCTCTCTACCCTGCGTGGTAACAGCACACTCAATTACTTTGTTATTAACTCTCAAGTTTAACTATCTGACCTACTGACTAACTAACTGAATAACTAACTGATAATATACTGTAACTGAAAAAAACAACTCAATCATTGACAACTACATGAATTGCTTACTCACTATTTTACTTTACTGACTGAGTTAGCCTACTATCTAAAACAGGCTTACTTCCTAAATTACTAAATAGATAATTTACTAAGACTAATTAAATTAACTACTGTGTTTCTTTTTCTCTTTTTTTTTAAATTACATTATCTGACCGCTTAAAGAACAGTTCAAGGACTTACCATTGAAGTCATGGGATTCGTCTAACAACTTTATAACCCTTATAAGGACGTGGAAATGTATCTGCCTTAATGAATGACTTTCAAACGTTTCGATAATATCAGGCTTCTTTTAGCAGTTGAGCGGTTGACCCCCATGTGACACATCGATTTGGCATGTGGATGTGTGACCCCTGCCAAGTTCATGTACCGTATGTCGAAAAACAAGCAAACACACATCCATACCGCAAAACTACACCCCATTCCTGTAACAGGACATTTGGTGATCCTCCAAATACTTACATAGCCAGCATGTATACTAGACAAAGGAGTTTAGTGTTGTTACTGTTTGTTTAAACAGAGATTGAACCCATGGTTTTAAAACCATCAAATCGACATGCTGTTTAGTCTTGTTGGTTAAAAAAAGCTCTTATGGAAGTCAACTTGCTCACTGTAAAACTCTTAATTGAAAAAAAACTTAATTGAATAAAGATCGCAGGATCTTTATTTATGATTAGATAGATAAATTGCGGTTTAATATCCATCCCCTCTGTAATAGTTGATGCATGCCTATCAAGTGTAACCCTGGTCTATCCTGACACGCTTTCCTAAGTTCACACTTGCCTGATATAATGAATTTAATATTGATATAATATATGGACCAACTTTACTATACTAATGAACAACATAACAGCGTGGTGACCCCTTGTGGAGGGTCCCGGAATAAAGAGGAATTCCAAATGTTTGTCAATATCTTTAGATTGACGTTTGCCATGAAAAACCTGTTCAGTCATCCAGTTAGTAAAGTCCACTGGTTATACTGGAAACGGCCACTTTTTTAAAATTATTTCTAATAGCCAATGAACACCAAACCTGTTCAAATAACGGCCGATAGCCTTTGAACTAAAATATGCAGACTAACACACAAATAATAATAATCATATCTTCTTCTTCTTCTGCTTCTGCTTCTTCTGCTTCTTCTGCTTCTCTTCTTCTTCTTCTTCTTCTTCTTCTTCTTCTCAGTCTCAGCTAGATGCCGTGAGGCTCTCTAGGCTCCAACGCCGGTGCCTTAGGGGCCTCAGCCTCTGTCCACAGCAGCCGACCAGGCTGGGAGAACCGAGACGGGGCCCGGCCCCACACCAGGGCCCGGCGCGCCTCGTCCGACGAAATCAGCCGCGCCCAGGTGGTCATCCCTGAGAGCCGAATCCCCACCATCCCGGAGCTCACAGAGTCCTTCGATAAAAGATTCTCTCTGGGGAAGAAGACCCAAGTCTCCCTGGTGAGGATCAGAGAGAGGAAAACTGTAATTGAAGAATTTGTATGAATTTGACGTCAGTAATACCACGAAGCACTGGGTTATTAGAGTTCCTAAGTTCCTGCAGGAGAGGACAAAAAAGTCTATTGTTAGGGTATTTGTCTCCCAGCTGAAAGGTTTTGGGTTCGATTCCAAAGGTCAACAGTCTACCTGCTGTAGGCTTCCTGAGCAAGATCCTGTTGGATAGAAGCCTCAGCTAATTGACTACATTTGACATATTTGACTGACCATTTCGGTGCCCAACTCCACATTAAATTGCCCTCTCTTCTCCATTCCATTTGGGAGCATGTTTGGTTTCATTTAGCTTGTTTTCGTATATTTGATCGCCCTAGGCGATCACCTAGGTCGCCTATGCCGAGCGCCGGCCCTGGCTTGAAGGGAGAAGTACATACAGCAAGCTCTCAGCAGATGAGTTTCAGGGGTGTGAGCATGGGTTTGCTCACCGTTTAGTCGTAGTGTAGGTCAATCAATCCTCTCTAGTCCTCGTATGAGGACAGCTTCAAGGTTCACCCAAAAAATAAATAAACTCGAACAAATTCATCGTATGGAACTCACCGTAGAAATGTGTTTGGTTTTCATTCTTTTGTGTCTTTAGGTAGAGATGGACACGCTTCAGCGGTGGTTAGATATTCTAAACATTAACGTTAAGTGTTTGGTATGACAACTTGAATGGCTGTTTGTGGGTTTTACAGAATGAGTCGGACAGCGTGTGTCTGATCTGTGCGGAGGAGCTTCGTAGCGGCAAAGCTGGGGTACAGGAGGTCCACTGCAAGCATCGCTTCCACAGGGAGGTAAAACATCTCCAACTACTCCAACGCATGCTTCACCCCCTCCCCACTTCTATCCTCTGCCTCACCCAAATATCCTGGTTCAACCTCCATCTGGCCCCCCCTGAGGATCGCTATGCTTCTAAAACCCATTATGAAATACACACCCACTCCCAGGCCGGTTGAGATATCATCTCAACCTGCAAGCCAGTCTCTCTCGAAATGGTGGAAGCCATGCAGACAGGCCGTTCCAGTCTGTTTGCTTTTATCCATGGGGTAGACCTGGTGCATGACAATCGTGGCATCGTACGTCTCTGGAACTGCATGACGGCGTGGGTCGGAAAGCATGATGACACTGGACAGGAAGCATGATGTCACTGGTCAGAAAGCATGATGACACTGGACAGGAAGCATGATGTCACTGGTCTGAAAGCATGATGACACTGGACAGGAAGCATGATGTCACTGGTCTGAAAGCATGATGACACTGGACAGGAAGCATGATGTCACTGGTCTGAAAGCATGATGACACTGGACAGGAAGCATGATATCACTGGTCTGAAAGCATGATGACACTGGACAGGAAGCATGATGTCACTGGTCTGAAAGCATGATGACACTGGACAGGAAGCATGATGTCACTGGTCTGAAAGCATGATATCGCGGAGAGCATAACGTCACTGTTCTGACATCGTAACGTTGTGGTTCTGAAATCCTAATGTCATTGGTCTCAAGGCATGATGTCGCCGGTCTGAAGGCATGACGTCGCTGATTTAAAAGCATGGTCTAGAGTTTGAAGAAGGTCAAAGGTCAGACAAATTGCGCTAATGTGTCGTGCGGTTGTTGCTTGGGAAAGGCATCGCGGCACGGGCGCTTGCGCAGCAGCAGCAGCGCAGCGGCGGAATGCGACGCTTGGAGGAGTGCGAAAGAGGAGTGCCGGAGGGCGTCCAAGGAGACGGACTGCCTCATGCCCCACCGGCAGTTCTCACTGCGAAGACACCGCTGACCGGTCACGCCGATGACACTACACATCGATGACGTCCGACAGCTCCAGAGATCGCTGGAACGTGACAGCACAGTGGAAGAAATATTTGGCCAATGCCCAAATATGGAGATTCCTTTGGAACTTGTCGAGTTATTGGAAGCTGCCACACCTGGACAGAGCCAACAACAGTTTTTTGCCAACGTAAATGTGACTAATGAAGTGACCATAGAACTATAGAAATTCTCTCAATGACAAGAGACAAATAAAATGAGGGAAATACTGCAAGTGACATCTCTGGTTTAATTTGGTATTTGATTTTTTGGTTTGTTTTATTAGCAATATATAGGTAGGCTATATATAACAATAGCTAGCAGGAAATTCATATGTTACCATGTTGTCCCAATATTACTCGATATATGTCAATAAATACAGCGGGATGTCGTACTTCGTTTTTGAGTTGCATATAGTCTCTGTATGTTGATGTCCTTTTTGCTCAGTCTCAGCATTAAAAACGATATGTTAATGATACAATATATTTTGGTTTACAGTGTTCTGTGTATCATTCTAATCAACCAATAAGCTAATAAAGAAATTTAAAGGAATTTATCAGTTGGTCTGATAGACCATAATTATTCTGTAGGGGAATCAATTTGGACATTTTTCAATGAACAACAAATCTTTACGAAATCATTGCAAGAATCACATTTCTATTCCTTTCCGATCCTCATTTCCTTTGGGTGAAGAATTAATGTTTAACTGCAATGGCAAGTTAATTTAAAATTATATTCCTGATGCTTGGTTTGTTGTTTGGACTTATAACAGAACAGAACTAATGATGATCTTTAACAAGAAGAACAACTATTAGGGCCAACTGAAAATACAGACTGAATTCACTGTGTTTAAGTTTGCGGTGGTTGTTTTTCGTTCCTCAAACAGGTGAAGCACTGAATTAATGAGGGAGTGGCCAGGTGGGGGGGTGAAGAAGGAAGCGAGTGAAATTAGGTATAGAGAGAGAGAAGAAATAAGGAAGTGAGAGAGGGGATGAATATGGGAGTGATTGAGTGAATAGCAGAGCGAGTTACAGAGTGAATAAGGGAGTGAGTGAAGAATGGCGTGAGAGTGGGTAAACAAGGGAGTGAGAGAGTGCATAAGGGCCAAAAAGGAATCAAAGTCCCTTTTTAAACGTTAATGCCCTCCCAATTGACCTACAGGAGCATCTGAGATTCACCATTTATAAACTCATAGAGATAACCATTCTTTAAAGGTTGGGTATGGGATTTGCGAAACGCCAGCAGATTTAGAAAATACACAACTCAAATGGTCCTACCCCCTCACCTTCAACGCTGACTCTGACTCCACCCATTCCAAGTACATGGACGCACAATCATGCACGAGCGAACACAGATGCGCGAGAGCGAGCCATTAGCTAGTTAGCTTGCTCCAGTAGCTACCGCAGGACAACAACAAACAGAAGCTTGCTCTGGGTCACGAGCTTTGAGTATGTGCACAAACGGGTCACGCGAAGGTGGAGGGGGAGTGTACGACCGTTTGATTGACGTACTTACTGTCCAATGCCACTCGGTGGGTCTGGAAATCATTGGCTGGAGTTTTTCAAGCCCTGCCTGTTCCACAGATGATTGACTTGTTTAATTTTCATGTCAGTACTTCTAAGTCAGTGGCTGTAAGTGGGTTATGATAAGGATTTCAAGTAACTTTGCAAAAAAAAAGAGAATTCCATACCCAACCTTTAAGTATGTGTCATAATCCCAATGTTTATTTGATCATAGTTTGAATAAAACATTTGTCTCCGTGGTTTGCATAAAGCTCTTTACTTATTTCCACCCTTTCCTGTATGTGCTGTGGATCCTGATCTGCAATCATTTATTTCATTTATTACGTTTAGATATAAAGACAGAGACTGACAAAATGCAACCAAAAGCCAGTTCACAACAAATATGCTGTAATTATCCTCAAATTCAACTTTTAATAGTTTACGTCGACGTTTAATGAATTAAACAACAATCAACTGTGCGTGAGTATCTTGTTTACGGCCTACGTGCTCAGACGCGCGTCTTTCCTCTCGACATCGCTTTGAGTGGATTGGAAAGTAGCGGTTTTAAGTCTCGCCGGGGTGGGACCTATGGGCGGGTCCAATGGGCGGGACTTCGGGGTTTTGGCAGTCGAGGCACAGATGCACACGTGGAACCCCAGCTTGCGCAAGAGTGAAAAGGTTCTAAACCAATGAGGAAAAAAGTAGAAGCGAGTTCAGAATAATCAGCCAATGGGAGCAATGGGAGTTTTTTTCAACAAACCTCAAACAGTTCAGAGTATTAAGGGTACATTTATCGTGAAACAGCTTTGATTTAGAGGATGTGCTGAGAGTACCCAATCTCGATGGAATAATTAATTTTCAGCATCCGTTTTAATGTTCGTCACCAAGGGATGTAGGGAAAGAAACGATTGGCGGATAGTGAAATGTAAACCATAGGGTATTTTCTCTGTCTCAGTGCCTTCCACTTGTAGGAACTTTCCGTTTCCACAAACAAACCTTTTTGGGTGAGTCTATTTGAATACCTTTGTCACCACTATAAAACGCGTGCGAATAGGACGTGCCACGTAATATGAGAACCTGAAGGCTTTGATTCTGTATTAGATAAATATGCAGGTTTTTTTCCTCAGTATCCGAGAAACTCCAATTAAACGACCGTAGGCCTATATGGGAGCCCTGTATTATCTAATACAATCGCAGTGGTCCTTTTTTCTTTTTCATATCCAAGCATAACAAATCTACCGATGTTTTCATCACCAGATGTGGAGACACTTGCTGTTGGCAAGGCAAATAAACCACCTTGGTGTCAAACAAAATGATATGTTAAGTATTTACTATAAACATAAAAACTGTAATTATACACCAACACCCACACGCACCTAAGTGTGTATTGGCCCATGGTGTAGGCCTACAATTACGGATTTATGTGTGACAGATTCGGTGGGATAACCTGTGCTTCTTTTTAAAGAAAGATCTACATCTTATGTGCATTTCAGCACCATTTTAGGTAATTCTGGGCCCAAATAGACGGGGCCACAGTTTGTACACATACCGACTGTTGGTAAGTAAATCTGGCAGGGCTCTTATCTTGAAGGGCCACTTTAGGTGACACGAGGAGGGGATTGCCATGGCGACCGAAGTATGGTCCCCTAATTAGAGTGTTCCTCGAACCCGGAGCTATTTTTAACACAAAAATAAACAATTGGTTTGTATATCGTATTGTGTATGATGAGTGCTTGTTTAAAACCAATCGCTTTTTCTACAAAGCATTGATCTATCAAAAACTGAAATATTTGAGAGATAGGCAGGTAGAAAGACAAAACAGTTGTCTGTGATTTTAGATTTACAGAAATTGAGATTTAAGCATCAGCAGGCCTTTCTGATACGATGATGATCATACGACCTCTTAAAATAGGCCTATGCATTCGGCCTACTACCGTATTCCTTTTTGAATTATCTTTAGTGTTGGCTAAACCCACCTTATTATAAATGAACTTATGTTATGTCCATCACTTTGTTCTATTTTCTATTATCATTTTGTCTAGAATCGTATTTTTCTACCTACGACATATCTTTTAAATAATATCTACTTGAGTTTATATTTAGAACCTGTTCATCTTATTGGCCAACAGCTGTGGCGCTCCAGGTCAGGCCACGCCCCCTGAGGCCCTGGTCTTATAGCCCCTCTCATTTATCGGTATGGCTGATGCTTCTTTACTCTCCCTTTCTCTTCTCTGGTTTTTAGTTTACCACCATGGACATTTATTATAAAACACGTCTATGTCAACCATTTTCATTAAACACATTGTTGTCTTATTGGATACACAATATTAACTTTTATGGCTCCTCAGTCATTTCTGCTGTAAAATATATACATGATGCTAAATTTGTACATTTTTCTCTCACGTTGCAGCAGGCATAACGTGCATAACATTACCATTCCCATTAACATGTCATCGACATAAAAGACGCCAAAGTGGGCTAAGGCAACTCAGGATGACTTTCAATTTTCCCTTCCTCGTTTAGGGTCATCCCAAGGCATCATGGGAAGCTTCAAGGGCCACGCTCTTCCTGGGAGCTTCTTCCTGATCGGCGGCCTGTGGTGGACGGGGAAGTACTCTTTCTGGTATGCCACCCGCCGTAACAAGTGCCTTGGCTCCACCCGCCTGGCCAGCAGAGCGTCCCAGCGCCGCCTGGAAGTCATCGAGAACTCCCTCATGCTCCTCTTCTCCGTGTTCGGTAGGTGGACCGGTCTGCATCCAGGGTTAACCAGCTGGTCGATACGCTGTTATGAGCTGTGGCGGTAATGCTACATGCTAATGTTAGTTGTTTTTCTTTATTCTATCTCTTCAATGATGGGATAGTGTGTACGGTAATGTATGTGTAGCCTACTTCTTACTGCTTTTGTAGTAAGAAGTAGGCTACACAGAGTTGTCCACAACCTCTGCAGCTGTGTGTCATGGGAGATGGCTGGTTTGTTAGCTGTATATATTCAATTTATTTTGGTAGATAAAAAAAAAGAAAAAGATTTGATAATTTGATTCAAAGGTGCGCATAAGCAAACATACAGACTCAAGTTTTTTTACCCATGAGGAAACTACTACTAGTAACCATTTAAAGGTCCTTGCACATACATTAAAGGTGACATATTATTCCACCAGTTGTGAGTGTGATTAGCCATTACGAGCCTTTTGGAAAATCTGCCTCTTCTGATATCACAAGTGGGCGTGTTCACCTAGATGTGTGCTGGATATATGAATCTATCAGCCTACCCAGTGGAAGCAAACATTGCTCATCTATCCATCATACATCTAGATCTTGACACGCCCACTTGTGATATCAGAAGAGGCAGATTTTAAAAACGGCTTGTAACGGCTAATCACACTCACACCTGGTGGTATAACATGTCACCTTTAAGAGTTATGTGGAAGCTGGATTTATCATGTGACGCCATTGACCAATGATAACAACTGAAGACAGAATGTTGCCCTTCTCAGGGATGTTGGCTGAGCAGTTTGCGGCGGGCGGCCCGCACCTCCGACTGTACGACACGTCGGAAAACCAGTGGAAGGACCTGATGAACTGGCAGCACACCACCATGTACCTGTTCTTCTCGCTGGCCGGCGCCGTCTCGCTGATCGTTCACGTCACGGAAGCCGCGCCCCTCGCCCTGGACCGGCTGGCGTTGGCTCTCGCCTTCTTCATCGAAGGTACGGGTCCCCATGCTGGAGTCGGTCACATGTTCTACTACTGTCCATATCAGGTAGTTGTACAGGGGCAATGGCGGAGGTTGGTGTAATGGACGGACAGGTTTCCTGCGATGAAGACTCCCTCCCGATGCCTTAAAGGTGACATATTATACCACCAGGTGTGTGTGATTAGCCTTTACAAGCCGTTTTGAAAATCTGCCTCTTCTGACATCATAAGTGGGCGTGTCCACCTAGATGTGTGACGGATAGATGAGCAACGTTTAATACAGTCCACTGGGTAGGCTGGTAGACTGATCTATCCAGCACGCATCTAGGTGGACACGCCCACTTGTGATGTCAGAAGTGTGATGTTTTTTAAACGGCTTGTGATGCTAATCACGCTCACACCTGGTGGTATAATATGTCAAGAGCGAGAGAACCAAACGGCTGTGCTGGTTATTTGGCTTTAAGATTAGAACACTCGTCTTCTTATCCTGGGAGTCGCCGATTCGAGCCCCCTGCTGTTTAGGGGCGTGGCGTCAAGAATTTTGCTTTCAATTAGCTTCGTTAGACCTTTTACTTTGTAGGAATGGATCTGCTCTTCAAAACCGTGTGTCCAGGCTTCCTGTTCCTGTACCACCTGCATGGCAGGGACATGCTGGACGTCCACGTGCACCAGATGCTGCTGTACAGCGTGTTCGGCCAGGCGCTGGTGGTCTTCCTGGAGGTCTTCCACCGGGGGAACATCACCCTGGAGCTGCTCAGGTCGGCTCTCTGTCTCCTCCAGGGCTCCTGGTTCTGGCAGGTAAGCCAGGCCTCTGTGTGGCAATGACCCCCTCAAGTGATGCACCATGAATTGATAGACAGGAAAGATGAAGCAGGCTTTTCATTGCCCCGAAGTGTATTTTTTTGGTCCAACGACGATGGCCTCTGTGGGCTACACCTGTGCTATAGACCCCCGCCTTAGCTACGACAACTATTCAACACAGAAGTATAATCGGGCCTTTAAAGAGAGAATGAGGCTGTGTTTATGGATGTATTTTTTTTTTTATGTGTGTCTCTCCTCTTGGTTCAAAGATTGGCTACGTGCTGTACCCACCCAGGGGTGCTAAGTGGGTCCTGACAGACCATAACAACATGATGTTCGTAACAATGTGCTTCTGCTGGCACCTGGCGGCCAGCATGCTCACTGTGAGCGCGCTCTACTGCGCCATCACCTGGTGAGAAGTTGCACTGCATTGAAATACACCAAATCCATAACTCAAACTTCAATGGCATAGACCTACGAGGAAGCCTTCCTTTCAATTCAGATCCTAACTCTGAACTTGACCACTCCACAACAAAATCTTAACTAATACCACAGACCTATGCATCCCTTACTTGTTATTTATTGTAGTTTGTTGTGGCTTTTAGAGGTTTTTTTGTAGTTTAATATAATGTATTGCATTTCTTTATTCTTGGGGTAATAGTATCTTGTCTCAGTTTTTTTTCTGTGTTTGCGTGGAAGTGCGGTGCGCTCCAGGTTGAAGAGGACTCCTCCGGTGGAGATGGGACTCCTCAAGCACGGAGACGGGGAGCTGGAGTCGGACGACGAGGCCATGTGAAGCCCCTTACCTCCAGGGATCCCCCACTCTACATCACTGCCATAGGCACCCAAGCCCCAGCACAGGACGTAGAGACGAAGATGATGATGATGATGATGATGATGATGAGATGATGAGAACAGGGAAGAAATGTTGGCGCTCTGCATCTCTCTCCTGAAATATATCTCGACCGCTGCCTTATATTCAATAATATTTATTTAAATGTTGCCTTGCGCCAATTGTATATCATAAATGTCCTTGTATGATCATTGTTTGGTTTTTAAGAGACAATACACGTGGCCTTGGTTTGTGAATCTGCTCGTTTTCCACTGTCCTCTTGAGCGTGTTCTGGCCCAAAGTATTTTACATTGTTTACTTCCTTTATATATTAACACTGCATTTATTTATATCCACACATTTGACATGAACTTGAAACCAGTGTTATGAATTATGTCGAAATGAGTAGGCCTATTGCCATTCTGTTCTTATTTTTGACTTTGCATCTAGATGTTTGATAAACAAATGGTCCTATTGGAAGCCAAGGAGCTCTGCAGATCCATTTGTCTGTTCATTTGACTGTGATACGGTCAAGAGAGCCTAATCCTGTTGCTATTGTAATTTTGCGTCACAATACATTTTTTTCAAATAAAGTTTTTATTCATCTCCTTAATTGCGTCCACATTTCCCCGTAATATAACTCTAATATGGCGATGATATTATACAACCTCGGCATTGAAATGAATGTTTTTTAATCAGGGCCAACAGGTGTCACTTTCAGCTGCGTAACTACCTGTGCAGGTAGGCTGCCCTACATCACAAGCAGACCAAGTGACGCGGTTTTGCTGCCCGGCCCACAGATTGACGAGAATAACTCCGTGGAACAGGAAAGAAAACAATAATACGCCGAGGAGTGAGAGCTGCGTGTGAATTGATCTTACATCATGGACAAATTAAAGTCGGTGTTGAGTGGCGAGGAAGGGCGCACTCAAGACAAAACTATTTTACAGGTAATCGCGACTTTTTCTTTCACCGAGTTGCCCCTGAAACTACAAACTTAATTGGAAATTTAGCCTATATTAACATACCGGTATATATGTATGCTATGAACTCGGTGTTTAGGCTGCCAACGAAGCGTCCACACTCGGCTGGGGCACACGCGTGAAGGGCTTCGTCGGCTGCTTCGTGATCGGCTGTGTGTGCACATTATTGGTAGGCTACGATTGAGTGTGAATATTACCTCCTGATATGTTTGGTTTTAAACCTAGCTTTGTGAATGCCATGCAACAGGCCTGGCGCTACCAGTTAGACTGGCTTAATGGAATGCTGAAAATGTGCCGCCCTTCTTGTCCATTAGTCAGTGCAAAAAGAAACTAGTTTCCAATAAGACTGCAATATAATAAAACATGCAATCCAATCTACAATACCAGGATCTGTTCTTATACATATTGATATTTCCCAAAAGGTTCAAAATACATAAATTCCAGAATTTCCTGTCTGGGATTATTAAAGTAGGCTACATGTAGGCCTAACTGAGAACTGTTTATTTTGCAGGGTGTGTGTGTGCTTTTTATCCCGAAGATTGGAATAACTCTTTTCATTGTGTTTTATACATTTGGAAACGTGTGTTCGCTGTGCAGGTAAGACCACGAAAATCGGGATCATAAACTAGTTTATAGGCCTACATATTTGTGTATAAGCCTACATATTTTTCCTACAAATATTATCTAACGACGATATCAATAGCTGTTGGTATTGTGTTGTGTTTTCACAGCACTATGTTTTTAATGGGACCCGTGAAGCAACTGAAAAGAATGTGCGACAAGACGAGAGCTCTGGCCACCACCATCATGCTGGTAAGTCAAGTGTCTCCATATCGTCATCAGTTTCACAGCACCTTGGCAGCAAATGGTGTGAAATGTATAGTCTGTTTTTGCATTGCATGTTATACCAAACTGAAATTTGACACTTTCTGAAAATATTTCCCACCCCATACATACTGAGTTCTCTAATGATTAAGTGGCTCCATTCATGGTCCTGATAAATATACAGATTAATAATACATTTATTAATGTATATTTTAATGATAAACTTATTGCTTCAGACATGTCTGGTGTTGACCCTCTGTGCTGCCTTCTGGGTAAGTCTGAATATTAAGACTGTTCAAGTTAAATTCAATTAAGCCTTGATTGAATCTAAGTCAATGTTTTTTTCTATGGCAGGCCTAAAATTCTCAATTTTTTCTTACAGTGGAAGAATTTCGGTCTCGCGCTGCTATTTTGCATATTGCAACTTCTGGCGTTTGCCTGGTAAGCCAACTTATGAGATAATAGACTATGAGTAGCATTGTCTTTTAATGTACAAAAAATTTGAAATTGTTGGATTGAAATGTTATTGCTAAATTTTCCCTCCAATTCTTAGGTATGGATTGTCTTACATCCCATTCATCAGGTTTGTAATTTTTTCAAAACTTATATTTGACATTTTACACTGTCCTCATTACCCTCATACTTTTATAGTTGCAACAGCAATATTTTACAAATATGAAGAACATTTATTCCAAGATCAAAGATGTATAATCGGCCACAATTCTGACATTTGACCCCCAGGGATGCTTTGCTGAAGGTGCTGTCCATGTGTATCAAATGAAACCACTGGGGAGAAGTCTTTTAATGTTAATTATGGGATGTTCACGTGATTCAGCTCACTCTGTTTTTGTCAGTGATGTAGCCTAATTTATGTCCATATGTACTTTTAACGTTTTAGGATTGCACTCGCTGCAGTGGAGGGTTAAGCTTACTCTCAGATTAGTTTTAGTAGCAAGCCTGGTACTGTGGCTATATGGTTCTACTTGTTTCAACGTAATGTAAACATCATTACAATGAAAGGCAGGGATGACTGGGGCTTTCTTTCTTAGTCCCATATATTATGATGTTTTTAAATGTTTGTATTAAATCATATTTGTTAAATGCATCTTCCCCTACAATTCCTATTTGCATTTATTTTTGTGTGCCTATACATGTCTGGAAAACTGAATAAAACTTTTCATATTTTATCAAATTAATTGTATAAATCAAAATGGGACGGGATTGTGTCAAAGCAGCATTAACATGAGAAATAATTCAAACGCTTAAAATAAAGTAATAAAGCTACAAAAAATTACCTTTCTGCAGCCGAAACAGTAAAAAAAACATTGCAATGACGCTTGCCAGTATTTGCCTTTTCTGGTCACATGACCAGGAAGTGCCAAGCATAAACGCTTCGGTTGGCGCGGATTCGCTGATTGCTAACCTGTACTTCTGAAACTTGCTTAACTTTTTAAAAAATGTCAAGCTTTGCTCTCAAAACAAGAAACAGTGTTCCAGCCAAACGGAAGACTATTGTGGCCCAAAGTGACTTGCAAAAGTGGGGCTTGCACGGTTTGTGTTAACACTTATAGTGGTCGATTTGGTGGTGACAGCGCCTCAAAGCAGCCTAAAACTATCTATTTCCAAAAAAGCCGTCTTTTCTAATAGAATTGAAAGATGTATTAATCTTTATAAAGGGGTTTGTTTTCTTGGAGCTTAACGATAGATCGACGTCATGCGAAACACTTAAAAACGAATTACTTAGTTGAATTTACTTAGCCTAGCCTACTACAACAATTGACATTAGAATGACAGGTATTCCCACAATTATGTCCTGAAGAGATATGAAAGATACGCTGCTCTGCTTCCAGTTTCCCAGAAATGAGGGTTGTTTTATTTCAGGGATACAGCTGAGGTCCTACCAGCTGGAGGGGGTGCAGTGGCTGACCCAGTGCCTCCAGAACCAGGAAGGATGTATCCTAGGAGATGAGATGGGTTTAGGGAAAACCTGCCAGGTCTGTGATACTAAAACACACTTATTCACTTCTTACATCAATGGTTGATTTTAATTAAGAGATTATAGTTAACATTTCGAACATCCTTTTATATGGCTGCCTTGATAATTACAACTAGTTTAATGAGATGTGCTTAGAGAAAGCCGGCCAGATCGTAATATAAAATGTTTGATAGAGATTATATTATTAAATATGTCTTTCATTAATCAAATAAAATCCTTAAATGGTTGCACCTTTTAAACCCAGTATTTGATGTTCCTTTAGACGATTTCTCTGCTGGTGTACATGAAAGGATGTCTTGGTGTCAATGGCCCCTTTTTGGTTCTCAGTCCACTGTCTGTCTTGGAGAACTGGAGAACTGAACTAGAAAGGTAAAGTGTTCATCCACTCATCACACTTCAGGGATAAGTGGATGAGTGACCCTTTTTGTGCTTTAAATTGGTTATATTTTATTTGTTTGTTTTATAACTAGATAGTTGAATTGTACAGCACTTTGGTCAACTGTTGTTATTTTTAAAGGGCTCTATAATAACCTTGAACTAGAACTTGAATTCAAGAGATATCTCTGTGCTTGTTCATTTCAACTGCTGGGGTGTTGTGGCTGCAGCTTCGCTCCTTCTCTCTCCGTGCTTTGCTACAAAGGAGACAAAGAGAAACGGGCCGAGTTGAAGAAGGAGACGGAACACACGCCGTTCAACGTTCTGCTCACAACCTATGAGGTGGGAGTCAAAGGATGTATACACACAATATCCATAATGTTAACACTGCTACCGCTTCCACCTGCATACAACGATACAACTTTTGTTTCTGTTCCCAGATATGTCTGAAAGACTTTTCCTTCTTGAAAAGGTTAGTTATTATTCATTTCAAACGTTATCACCAGTAGCGGACTCGGGGGAGCCTCCATGGTTAAAAGTGCCCTCAGGAGTGGCGAATACGAGAGCAAAGGGCCTTATTGGCTGCCCTTTACACGTGAAAGAAATGATTGGGTGCCTCTTTATACAATAAATTATGATGATGAGCCCTCTAGAATAATAAAATTCGATAACGTGCCTCAATGAGTGCCATCTTAATGCCCTTACAGTGCCTCCATGGTTGAAAAAAAGTGCCATCTAGAGCGGGGAATACGAGAGAAAGTGCCATACCTGATGCATCATAGCTTTTTGCACGCTGGTTGGGCGCGCTGCTGTGCAGAATGTGCCCTTTTTAATTTTTTCGCCCCTGCATTTCAAACAGTCTGAGTCCGCCACTGGTTATCACAAGCGCATTGTTAATCGGGCCCAGGTGGCAGGAGCACCTTTCTTTGTGGTAAACAAATGAGGGAAAAACACCAACATGTAGGACTCCTCTTTGATCAGAGAGATAAAGGCCTCACCACACATCGTTCCAGTTGGTTTAGTGTTGGCTAATTGCCTCTTATTTCTTGGTCTTCAGTTGGAAATGGAAGGCTCTGGTTGTGGACGAGGCTCACCGACTGAAAAACCAGGACTCCTTGCTCCACAAGACCCTGAGCGAGGTACCACAGCACTTCTTCTTCTTCTTCCTCTTCCTCTTCCTCATCCTCCTCCTCCTCCCTCATCCTCCTCCTCCTCTTCGTCCTCTTCGTCATCCTCCTGCTTCGTCATCCTCCTTTCCATCTGTGCCATTCTGCTTGTTCTTCTAGTTCTCGATGGGTTTCCGGGTCCTGCTCACTGGGACTCCGATCCAGAACAACCTCCTGGAGGTCTACTCCCTGATCAGCTTCATCCAGCCCAGCCTGTTCCCCGCCGACCAGGCCAAGGACTTTGTCCAGTACTACGCCGACCTCCAGAACCGACCTGCTCTGGGTAGGAATGATATAACCACCATAACTGTCCCTGACATACAGTACCAGTCAAAAGTTTGGACACACCTTCTCATTCAGTGGTTTTTATTTTATTTTTTCAATATTGCAGATTAATATTGAATGCATCAAAACTATGAAGAAACACAAATTATGTGGGAAAAATGCTTAACAAACCAGAATATATTTTTTATATTTTACATTTTTCAAAGTAGCCACCTTTTGCTTTGATGACAGCTTTGCACCCTCTGGGCACCCTTTTGATCAGTTTCAGGAGGTAGTCTACTGGAATGCTTTTCCAACAGTCTTGAAGGAGTTCCCACATATGCTGAGCACTTGTTGGCTGCTTTTCCTTCACTCTGCTGTCCAACGCATGGGTTGAGGTCGGGTGATTGTGGAGGCCAGGTCATCTGATGCAGCACTCCATCACACAACTGGAGGTGTGTTTTGGGTCATTGTCCTGTTGAAAAACAAATGATAGTCCCACTAAGCGCAAACCAGATGGGATGGCGTATCGCTGCAGAATGCTGTGGTAGCCATGCTGGTTAAGTGTGCCTTGAATTCTAAATAAATCACAGACAGTGTCACCAGCAAAGCACCCCCACACCATCACACCTCCTCCTCCATGCTTCACAGTGGGGGACCACACATTAAGAAACTATCTGCTCACCTTTTCTGCGTCTTACAAAGACACGGCGGTTGGAACCAAAAATCTCAAATTTGGACTCATCAGACCAAAGTACAGATTTTCATTGGTTTAAAGTCCTCATTGTGTTTCTTGGCCCAAGCAAGTCTCTTCTTTTTGTTCTTCTTCCTCAGCAGTGGCTTCTTTGCAACAATTCGACCATGAAGGCCTGATTCACGCAGTATCCTCTGAACAGTTGACATGGAGATGTGTCACTGTCTGTTATTGAACTTTGCGAAAGCATTTATGTGGGCTCTAATCTGAGGTGCTGTTCATTTGCGGTTTCTTGAGGCTGGTAACTCGAATGAACTTTTCCTCAGCAGCAGAGGTTGCTCTTGGTCTTCCTGTCCTGGGGCGCTGATGAGTGCCAGTTTCATTATAGCGTTGGATGGTTTTCGCCACTGCACTTGAGGATACATTCAAAGTTCTTGAAATCTTTCAGATTGACTGACCTTCCTGTATTAACGTAATGATGGACCGTCGTTTATCTTTACTGAATTGAGTAGTTCTAGCCATAATATGGATTTGAACTGAAGTCGAATAGGCCTTTTCACTGTATAGAATTTTGCACCAAACCTGCCTCTGTACAGCACAGCTGATGGTCTCAAACACATTAGAAGGCAAGATATTCCACTAATTAACTCTTGACAAGGCACACCTCTTAACCATTAAACCGTTCCAGGTGACTATCATGAAGCTAATTGAAAGAATGTCAAGAGTGTGCAAAGCTGTCGTCAAAGCAAAAGGTGGCTACTTTGAAGAATGTAAAAAAACATATTCTGGTTTTTTGAGCATTTTTTTTCTTTACCACATAATTCCATATGTGTTCCTTCATAGTTTTGATGTCTTCAATATTAATCTGCAAAATGTAATGTAAAAAAACAACAAAAAACATTAAATGAGAATGTATACATTTATAAGGAGTGTGACGATATTTCGGGCCACGAAGTATCGCGATAGTAAAACGTGAAGAAAAAAATGGTTTGCGATATCAGAATTTTTTTCAAAAATATATAAATAGTTTATTGCCATTTATGGCAAGATGATTAGTCTATACCATATTACTACAACACGCCTTGTTTACATTTTCAGAAGAAATGGAAATATAGGGCAAATGGCATTGTTTTGGAAATTTTGTAAGTCTTGTTAGTTTTGTTCAAAATATCATTATAATATCGAATCGTAAACCCAATATCGTGGATCGTATCAAACCGTGAGCTGAGTGAATTGTCACACCCCTAATACTTATTAAACTGAAAACTATTTATAAAGAAAATAATACATCTTTAATAGCAACTTATAAATTATTCCCCTTATTGCCAAGAAAATAAAGCTATTCAACAAGATCTACTCCCTTCTTACTGTGTGTAGTAGTAGTTGTAATCGAATCTTCCTGTGCGTAGTTATTGATCTACCTCCTGTGTGTAGTTACTGGCACCGGCTTCCTGTGTGTAGTTACTGTCATCTCCCGATAGAGGTCATCTGCATCTTCGGTTTTTGGTAACATACTACTGCCTGTGTGCACTAGTAACAGATATCGATCTCTTCCTGTCTGTAGTAGCATCCTACTTCCTTTGTGTGAACAAACGGTAATGTACCGCTTCCTGTGTGTAGTAACAATCTACTTCCTTTGTGTGTAGCCGCGGAGCTACAGAGCGTGCTGGAGCCGTTCCTGCTCCGCCGGGTCAAGGCGGAGGTGGCGGCCGACCTTCCCGTGAAGATGGAAATGCTGGTGTACCACGGCATGTCAGCCCTGCAGAAGAAGTACTACAAGGCCATCCTGACCAAGGATTTGGGTGAGAGAACCGTGCACACCTGGAAAACACACCTGTATAAGATACCTGGAAAATACACCTGGAAAACACACCTGTGGGAGATACCTGTATAAGATACCTGGAAAATACACCTGGAAAACACACCTGTGGGAGATACCTGGAAAATACACCTGGAAAACACACCTGTGGGAGATACCTGTATAAGATACCTGGAAAATACACCTGGAAAACACACCTGTGGGAGATACCTGGAAAATACACCTGGAAAACACACCTGTGGGATATACCTGTATAAGATACCTGGAAAACACACCTCTGGGAGATACCTGTATAAGATACCTGGAAAACACACCTGTGGAAGATACCTGTATAAGATACCTGGAAAACACACCTGTGGAAGATGCCTGTATAAGATACCTGGAAAATACACCTGGAAAACATGGTTGTAAATCATGCATGTAAAATATACCCGTACAAAATGCCTGTGCAACATACCTGTAAAACATGCATGCTAAATATGCCTGTAAACATGTTTAACAGACTTTTACATTGAGTCATTTTAGAGATGCTGTTATGCCAAAAAATACATGATTTGATTGAACACCACAAGCACACAGCATGGATTCAAGGCTGCTTAACCTAATGGAGGTAACATAGAATGGAGCCAGGGCTGTACAACCTAATGGAGGCGTCTGGATGACGGCTCTATTCCAATCTAGATGCCTTTGGAAACGAGCAAGGCAACAAGACGAGGCTGATGAACATCCTGATGCAGCTGAGGAAGTGTGTGGACCACCCCTACCTGTTCGACGGTAAGTCAGAGGTCTCGGGGGGGGGGGGGGGGGGGGGTGATGCTCCAAGGGCCGTCGCCCTTGGTTACACCCCTAGCGAATGACACACACACATGTTTGTTTACCCGTTTGTTGTCTCAGGGGTGGAACCGGAGCCGTTTCTCATGGGCGAGCACCTGATCGAAGCCAGCGGGAAGATGTGTCTTCTGGACAGTTTACTGTCCTTCCTCCATAAAGGGTCAGTGGTCGCAATACCGCTAGTCACCACCGGGGGTGACGGAGACCGCAGCCGCTCAGTACTAGATTAATTTAGAGTTAACTGTCAAGATGGGCGTGTATGTATATAGATATATGTATATGAGAAGGTGTTTGCATATCTATGCATTTCGTTCATATCTTTACTTGTTCCTACTTGGCTTCCAATAGCCATAATCTGAAATATACTGTACGTCTCATTTTATATACCAAACCATTACATAAATGTAGGCATCTCTAACCTAATCTCGTACTTAAACCTAAACTACAAATGTATAGATATTCAGTAAACGTTAAACATTGAGATGAAATATTTGATGTTGCGAAACCCTTTAGTTAGAGCATATATTCTCTGGCCATCAGATTACTCCACCATCCCTTTAATAAATGAGTGTATTTTATTGGAAATTGAGAATTAGATACAGAAGTTATCTGATTGGTCAGTCCTCTGCTCAGGTTGATCTGATTGGTCAATCCTCTGCTCACGTTGATCTGAAGGGGCCATCGAGTGCTGCTATTCTCCCAGATGACCAGGATGCTGGATATTCTGCAGGACTACATGGAATACAGAGGTAGGCTACTGGTACAACCCCTGGAAAACCAGAGGGATAGTCAGTAGACAAGACACTACTAAAGATGTCCCATTTGACCGTTATTATTACAATTTTAAGCATTTTAATATTTATCATTATTAATTATTATCCTAGGCTAGGATACAAGGATAAAGGATATTCAAGTGTTGGGGGGGGGGGGGGGGGGGCGTTTGACTCCCAGCCTAGCCGAAAGGTACTGGCTTTGATCCCCATGTCTACAGTAGGCATCTTGGATCAATATTACCCCTAACCTTCTCCGTAATGACCTGTCTCTGTTCTGTCTAACCCCTAACCTTCTCCGTAATGACCTGTCTCTGTACTGTCTAACCCCTAACCTTCTCCTTAATGACCTGTCTCTGTACTGTCTAACCCCTAACCTTCTCCTTAATGACCTGTCTCTGTACTGTCTAACCCCTAACCTTCTCCTTAATGACCTGTCTCTGTACTGTCTAACCCCTAACCTTCTCCTTAATGACTTGTCTCTCTACTGTCTAACCCCTAACCTTCTCCTTAATGACCTGTCTCTGTACTGTCTAACCCCTAACCTTCTCCTTAATGACCTGTCTCTGTACCGTCTAACCCCTACCTTCTCCTTAATGACCTGTCTCTGTACTGTCTAACCCCTAACCTTCTCCGTAATGACCTGTCTAACCCTTACCGTCTCCCCTAATGAAGTGTCTCTGTATTGACTGTCCAACCCCTACCTGCTCCTTAACGTCATGTACCTGACTTCACTGCAAGTCTCTTTGGATAAGAGTGAATGGCAATAAGTAATCTGGCTGCATGTCCTTCCCCCTACCCCCTGGCGGACCCTGGGCCTGGCGGGGGGACTCTGCAGGGTACAGCTACGAGCGTCTGGACGGGTCGGTGCGCGGAGAGGAGCGAAACCTGGCCATCAAGAACTTCAGCAGCAAAGACGTGTTTGTCTTCATGCTCAGCACCAAAGCAGGTGAGCTCACCACCACGGCCCTTTTTGACTCCACGGACGGAAACTCCAGTGTTACAGCAAGCAAGGGCTTGTCTTCTTCCTTGCTGTTGTTTGCGAGTGCAGACACAGCACAGTCACAATCAGGTGTGCATGACTAGCAATCATGCCAATTTAAAAAGGTCAGGCCGAATTTCATTGGATGATGTTTTTTTTGTGTGGATTTGAAAGAACATGAGTTTAACAGAAACGACTCCACTGATTCCAAATGCGACTGGCCCATGTGTTGATACAATATGAAAGATCTGTGATATCAAGCTGAAAAAAACCCTCTGCTCCTCTCCCCTCCATCTCCCTGCTCTCGCCAGACTCTGCCCAGCCTCAAGAAGTGAGGCTCTCTAAAACCCCAAACTGTACTATCCCTTCACTGCTACAATCTGCCTCTTGTCGTTTTGCCAAGCCCTCCTCTTTGTTTTCAAACGGCATTCCTCCAGAAACGGTTAAATATTATGTGCTGTGAAAAAACTGCAGAAAAATGCAAAGGGGACAACAGACATGGTACATACACCATAACACAAACACTATGTGGCTATGGCATAATCTGCTCCTTGACGAAAGTTTTACATCACTTCACTCACTCCCTTGTCTCCGCAGGGGGCGTGGGGATGAATCTGACAGCGGCTGACACTGTGGTATTCATGGACGGTTCCTTAAAGAGTTTTACATCACTTCACTCACTCCCTTGTCTCCGCAGGGGGCGTGGGGATGAATCTGACAGCGGCTGACACTGTGGTCTTCATGGATAGTGATTTCAACCCCCAGAATGACTTGCAGGCTGCCGCTCGCTGCCACCGGATTGGCCAGACCAGGTGATGGGCCATACCAATGATAACCTCTTGTCTGTCTGTCTATCTCTCTACACACATTCTATTCTATTTTTGTCTACATTATTGCTATATATCAAAAAAAAAAACTTAATTATAGTGTGTTGTGTCTATAAATATTGTACAAGATAGTCGTTGTGGGAAGGATAGTCTTGTGGTTAGGGTCCCAGCCCAAAGGTTCTGGGTTCAATCCCCAATGTCAACAGGCTAACACGAAGGCATCGGTGTGTGTGTGTGCGCGTGCGTGTGTGTGTGCGCGCGTGTGTACCAGGCCTGTGAAGGTGATCCGTCTCCTGGGCCGGGACTCGGTGGAGGAGATGGTGTACTCCCGTGCGACGTCCAAGCTGGACCTCACCAAAGCCGTCATCGAGGAGGGGCGCTTCTCCCTGCTGGACCAGGCCGCCGCTGGTGGACTACAGGTCGGTACCCTCTCTCTCTCTCTCTCTCCCCCGGGGCCTCCTCACCCGATAGGACCCCAAATCTATAGTTCCAGCTGAACTATATTAAACCCACTTTTCCTGCGTGTCCGTCTAGTTGAGTGAGATCTTAAAGTTTGGCGTAGGACAAACTGTTGGCGTCTGAAGAGAGCTCCATACAAGATGTGGACCTGGGGAAAATCCTCGGCCATACAAAGAATGGCCAGTGGGTGGCGGAACAAGACCCAGCATCGCCCAGCAGTGCAGAGGAGGAAGATGAAGAGGAGACTGATTCTGAAGACGATGTCCAAAGTAGGTTTTAGAGCTCCCCCATGACCACAGTCATATAATAACTATTTTGCCGCAGATCGTCTCCAAAGTGTCATCGGTAGTGACCTCGCTAATTTTAACAGACCACATCTGGTGGACAAATTTATTTTGTGAGGTAACAATTGATCTAAGTTAGAAACTGTACTTTTTGGATTGGCTCTTCCAGACCCAACTCAATCATCAATTTTAAACCAGTGTCCGGGTGGTGACTTTAAATCCCTACAGATGGTAAGAAGAAGCCCGACCACATGTACTACTTTGAGGGGAGGGACTACTCCAAGGAACCCAGCGCTGAGGACCAGAAGAGCTTCCAACGTCTGCTGGAGGAGCAGCTGGCCGAGCTCACAGACGACGGCGCGGAGGGGCCGTCTCTCAGACACAAAGCTGGGGTAACGTTGGCCCTCAGATCCCCTCCCTGGGGAGGTTTGGTTTGGTTATGTGGAGACATGTGACGGACTTGAAACGATGGTTATCTGGAGCCCGGAGACGTCGTTGTTTCTCTCATGTTAGATTGTTAGGTTTGTGTATTCTGTGGAAATACGTGAATGTCCCAATGAATCGTGTGTGTTGAGACTAAAGACATAATTAATTGGGACATTCTTAAGTATTGATCGTTGATTGTCCCCAAACGTTTTAAAGAGTCCTCATGTGTCTTGAAAAGAGTTGCGTCTCCTTATATCATAAGTAATTGTGTGTTCTTGGTCCACGCATTCATTTAAAAGAGTCAGCTTCTTGGTCCCCACATGTCTTTAAAAGAGTTGTGTGTTCTTGGTCCCCACATGTCTTTAAAAGAGTTGTGTGTTCTTGGTCCCCACATGTCTTTAAAAGAGTTGTGTGTTCTTGGTCCCCACGTCTTTAAAAGTGTTGTGTGTTCTTGGTCCCCACATGTCTTTAAAAGAGTTGTGTGTTCTTGGTCGACTCCCCACATGTCTCATGGTTCCCGGTTTTCAGGGTCCTCACGTAGCTTTAATACTCATGTCCTCTCAATCCCCAGGTGTTGCTGACCGGGCCTCTTGGGGCTTCTACGCGGAAGAGGAAGCCTCTGAGTGAGGCCGACCTGGAGCTCAGGCGACAGAAGAACCAGGAGTCAGCCGCCAAGAGGACCAAACTCCAGCAGGACAGGAAGAGGAAACTGGAGGAGCAGAAGCAGAAGAAAAAGTATGGCTGCCCACAAGTCAAGCAGCCCCCCCTTGTTCAATATAGATTGGAACATACCTCCCATACCTTCATGTCTTACTCTACGATAAAAAGGATAAAACCTTCAAAAATACATATTTCATTTTATAACACTTCCTGAATGATCATTGAATGATTTTTCCTAATTTACTTTATTCCTGAGAATGTGTCGATTCGGTGAATTGATAATGAACTGATGATTTGTTTGATTGGTCGGTTCAGGATGGACTGGTGGCAGAGCTCGGGCTACAGGTCTCTGTGCCTTCACTCGGAGGACAGCGGCGAAGACGAGGAGGAGGAGGGGGATGACGTCAGCCTTGCCAGCGAGGGCTCCACAGAGTCGGACCCCACCGCCATCCACTACGTGTTGGGGGACTGTCACACACCCTCAGGCTGGGCCGGAAGACGCCATCATTGTCCACTGTGTTGGTATGAACTGTCCGCCTCAAACCGCTACCAAAACATAATTTAGTCACAGTGTCCTATGTTTAATGGGTTTGTGTTTTGTTTGTGTATTGTTTGTGTATATGTGTCTGTCTTAAAAAGGGTTGTGTGTTGTATAGTTGTGTTTGGCTGTTGAAATGGAGTTGGGTTTCTAATGGGGTTGTTTGTTGTATAAAGTGTGTGTTTTAATGAGGTTTTGCATTGTATTCATTTTATGGTGCATTTGTGTATATTGAATGTGTTTTTGCGTTTTGACGGTTATGTGTGTTGTACAGATGATTCCGGGCGATGGGGACGAGGAGGTCTGTTTACTGCTCTGGAGTTGAGGTCTGATGAACCAAGCAAACAATATGAGCTAGCTGGGAGCATGAAAGGTAGGTTGGAGCTTATGAATTATGAGCTTGCTTGTAGCATGAAAGCTAGGCTAGAGGTAATCAATTGTGAGCTAGCTAGTCGCATGAACTGTAGGCTAGCCTTTATAAATGATGAACTAGCTGGTAGCATGACAGCTAGGCTGGAGCCAATAAACAATCCAAAAATATAGCTGGTAGCATGAAAGCTAGGCTGGAGCTATTAAACAATATCAGCTAGGGGTCAGAAGTGAAGGTTTCAAAGCTGAGGTAATTATGTTGCCAAATCCGAGAGCTTTTTAGACTTGGTGGGAAAACTTGTGTAGTGTAGGATCTGAGAAGTAGTAGAAGAAGCTTCTTAACTTGTATGTTGAAATGTACGTATGTAAACGTATTGCAAGTCCTACTTGCTGTTTTGAATTTGTAAACATTGTGTATTTTTAGGTTTAAAGTCATGCTAGCTGTTTTGAACGTTAACTCTATGCGTTTCAGACTTGGACCTGGGGAATGTGCTTCTCTTCCCCATCGATGACAAACAGTCAAGGTTGGATGGTCAGGACCAGGTAAGAGAGGGGCCAGAGGCCAACTCGGATAATCGGATCCCCAGTCCTAGTGCTTTTACTTTGCAGTTGTTCCTTGGTTATCTTGGCGTTCCGCGCTTAATACTCATATGTCAAGACATTCCCCTGCTGCTCCTGGCTGCCTAAGGGCTCATGTGCCTTTGAACAGGGTAATGACCTGAAGAGGAACTCCAAAGGACCAATGTTTAAAACTATTGTTTGTCCATGACAGTTTTCACAATGGCACTGAAGAGGCACTGTTCCAACTTCAACAGGGCACGCATGAGCACGTATGAGTGTATCAAAGGATGAACGCCATTACAAATGGCTATTAATCATCTACAACCGCCAATTATTTATCAAATGGCTTGGATTGGGGCCAAATTGGTTGGGAAATACAATCGAATACAGTCAGTTTGCTTGGAGTGCAGCTGTATGTATAGGGGAGTGAACACACTGAACTCTTGTGTTTGTGTTAGTTGGCCCTGATCGTGGCGCAGCAGAGGGACAGATCCAACAACCTGTCTGGGATCCACCTCAGTGCTCTGGAAGGAGGGCTGAAAAAGATTTACTCGGCGGCCCGAAGGAGTAAAGGTCAGACTGGGTGATCTAGTGACAGGTCGTGTTGAAATGTTCTGTATTTTGCACCTGCTTGTGGCTTACTTTGTAGACCATATGCCTTGTAGCAACCCAATATTTGATTTTGACCTGTGGTGCTATGCAAGTTATTCCCTCTCAATGTTAACCCGTTTTCCTGTCTAACGTGTTTTTCGGAAAAAAAAATCCTGTCAAAGCCCAAATTAATTGCTGGCAAAATTGCTAAATCTGTCAAAAACTCAGAAATTATCTGTCAAAAATTATCTCCAACTACTCACGGAGGCTTCCTTTACAATGTAAAACAATGTTTAACAACTATTTTAACAATTTCGTTGCGGTTTATGCAAGCATTTGGGTTATGGCGGGCAAAGATGTGTGATAAGACGCGGCTTTAACTACAGAGCGGCAAATTTGTGCTAAATCTAAACATATAGCCCCATTCACCACTCCTGCGGCTTATGTAAAATGCAGCTTTATTTTTTGAAAAATACGGTGCCGTCATAGCCTGGCTATTGCCAGACCAAGCTCCATCGTGGATTGCACGTTGTTCTGGGTACGCTGCGGTCATATTATCCAGCACAAGAGGCGGGATCAATGGGCCAAGTTCAAATGATTGTACGCAATTGGCTGCTTTCCGTCTCATCCCCTGTCGTCATTGCGTTAAACCAGCCAATAGAGCGCCAGGGGGAAAAAGCCAGCTTGGTGATTGGCTCCCGCAAAAACATATCGAAAATAGAAAGAAATGTATTGCTCTTCTCCAGACCCTTGCTGCCGGGGCGAACTCAAATCACCGGCAGAATGGGCGGGGCTACCCAGTCTAGTACCATCAGTGTCCGGTCCAATAAGGCACAAAGACACCCTGCAACTAAATATATTAAATGTTCTGTATTTGACTGAGGATTTATTCTGAAGAATGGACATCCAGTATTAACCGTCTAGAATCCCATATCAAAGCTCATCCAATGCTGGATTCCCTCCTCCCAGCCAGTGTGCACCTTCCCCGCATCGGTCATTCGACCAGAGGGTTCAACTGGTACGGCACCGAGAGACTGATCAGGAAGTACCTGTCCTCCAAGGGGGTCCCCACCTTCATGTATCCTGTCACGCTGGAGGACCCTCACCTCTTCCATTACATCCCCCTACATAACTTGATCCAACATGACAACAGCCTACCTAACCTACTCCTACGTAACATCATCCTACATAACTCAATCCTACATGAGACCAGCCTTAATAACCTAATCCTACGTCTCCCTATATAATTATACATAACCTTGTTCTGCATGACATCAACAAAGAATCATCCTGTAACACATTATCTATCATATCACACCATCCTACACTGATGGGGACCAGACATTTTTAACAAATGATATATAAAGTTTTTTTTTACCTGCCTTAAGACTCAAGTTCACAAAAAATGAAGTGGTTCGGCCTTGACTCGGCTTGCTGACAGATATTACCACAAAAGGACCACCAAGAAGACTGCCACGGCTCCACCCCTTCCTCCTCAGTCCTCCGCCTCCACCAGTGCATCACATCCCCCGGCGGATCCCGCCGCCGTCCCCCCGGGCGGGTCAGACACCGGAGCCTCTGGCGCTGGGACCCGGCGCTCCGCCGTCCTCCCAGACTTTATGAAGGGGGTGTTTGTGTTCTTCTACAACCTGCCCGCCACCGAGAAGAAGAGGCTAGCACGACACCTCATCACATATCCTCACGGCCACGCCCAGAGGGGCTAGCGTTGTCAATCAGTTATCCAATCAGATAAATACGACTGCTATGTAAATTGATGGCATGAAAACAAACTCCCGACTGAATTGTATTCCCCCAGTGATCTTAGGCCCCGTCCACACGGAGCCGAAAACGTTCCGTTTTCGTTGAATACGGTTCGGGAATATCTGCATTGCGAAACCGCATCGAGCTGTAGAAACGCTGTAGTAAATATTCAAGACGCTGGTTCTCCACAGAAAAAAGTGGCGCGCATCAAGCCTGCGTGCTGTATACAAAGTCAGTCACGAGGAGATTCAACCTTTTAAATTGAGCAGAAATACTTTTTAATGTACAGTTAGTAATTCAATTAATCAAATGGCTTTATTTAAAGCTACAAAAAGAATACAAGTAAAATAGAGAATAAAAAATTCAACACAACTCAGACGTCCCCCAGGTGGGGGGGCTAATGACGTCATTGTTTGCGTTTCAGGCGTCCACACGAATTCTAACACGCAAACATCATAGGTCCTGATAGATTTGAAACCACCTCTGACGGTGGTTTCAGAAATGTGCGGCTTCGGGCACCGGATTCGCCGGCTCCGTCTGGACGGTCGGCCGAAAAGCGCAAGACTTATGCGGTTTCACAAAAAAATCGGCTTCTTGTGGACGGGGCCTTAAGCTATTGTAATCACGTGCAAATGCACAAAGTATGCAGCTTGTGTTGTATTTGCTCATGTGTGTCTCCTTAATAACTGTGTACTTATGACGGAGACGAGGAGGACGTCATGAGTCCTACGGTCACACACGTCGTCGCTGAAGCCACCAACGCATTCCACTCAAAGGTAGGTTTGTAAATTACAGGTGGGCAGGCTCGTTAATCAGAAGCATGTTAATCACAGGTAAACAGGCTTGTCAAACACTGGTAACATGTCATGTGAACCCCCTTGTTCACATGACCTTTTATTCATTCGTATAATGTCAAGTGTTGATCTTTTGACTTACCAGAGCTCTGCGTTAAGTACAGTTAGTGAAAGGTGACACCACCAGTGTGATAAGCCGTTTGAATATCTGCCTCTACTGACATCACAAGTGGGCATGTCTACCTAGATGTGTGCTGGATAGATAGATGAGCAACATTTTCTACAGTCCACTTGGTAGGCTGGTAGTCCAGCACACATCTATCATTTTGTCACCTTTAACACAATGAATGTTGATCACCAGGAGCTCCAGGACATGATGCTGCAATACCCCAAGGCTGTGGCCACACAGACGACCTGGCTGGACACATGCTACTCAAGACAGACCCGAGTAGATGCCACGCCCTTCCTGCACGCCTTCAGATGACAGCGGTCCACTATGAGCATGCTGGAGGGAATAGTAGATGTTTTATTATCCTATAGTCTCAGTACAAGTGAGAGTACACGATGTATGATATTTATGAGTTTTCTATATTATGTTCCCATTTCATTGAATGTCTTCAAAGTCAGTTCTGATGGGTTGAATTATTGTAAAAGAAATGCATTTGAATGTGAGTTCTTCATTGTCAGTTGGTTGTAAGGCGTTGAATCATCATAAAATGCAATTCAAGGTCTTCATATTAATCAATCAAATCTATTAAAACTGTCTTATGTTAATAAATGAATATATTAGGTAATCATTGCATTGACTTACTGCTATCTACAATGTGCCAACGTTGACTTATCATAAATCTTATGATAATTCACTTAAAAGTTAAAATCATCCCAGCGTAAAACTTTTAAAAGCTAAAATGAATCCCGAAAAATATGCGTACATACATCGACTAAATTGTTAACCCACATTAAGTATAGTATGTTTTTGAACGTGCGCTGAACACCAGCGAAACCCAAAAATTCCGTCGGCAGGCTGGTGTAGTAGGAGGCTATATTTACCATATAGGACGGACGGAGGGGTGGAGCTACAACTTAACTGGGCGTGCAGAGTTCATGGTGTGTGTATGTGTCTGTGTGTGACATAAGCGCCGTTTCTCCAAATTCTACACTCATTGAATTGATCTGGAAGCAACTGATAAAAATGAAAGACTGAATTTTGGCAGCAAGGCGAGGCGAATCAGGACTAACATTTTTTCTGGTTCGACTACTTGGAATCACCTGCCCTCTGATGAGGCGACACAGCGCGTCGTAGCCTACCTGTTGGACCCACGTAGGAAGTCAAGAGGTAAAGGCGCCGATGACTATTGTGCCGATCAAGTTGTTTATGAGATACATCGTTTCTCTTGTGATGAACTATTTTACTCTTTGGGATGTGCGTTAGCCGACTTCTAGTTCGGTTAATAGCGCTTAAGGCATTTATGAAAACCCATGCGCCTAAGCAGGGCTGATAAGAGGCGGCAGCGACCTGGCAGTGGTGGAATTTGTGAAATGTTGACAAAGTTTGTCATAACGTGATTGTGATCCAGGTTGCGTGTCTGCAGAGGTGGGGGATTTCTGTTCCTCCGTTTGCACTTTTAAGCGAGGAGATGGCGAGAAGATGAGATACAGGATGTCATCAAATTAGGCTATTGTTTGAAGCTGGATTCAAAGAAACATCAGTCACAACGTTGTTCCTTTGAAATTTGGAAACGGCATTGAACTTTTAAAAGTGAAGAATTTGCACCAAATGGTCTTGAATTGCGGTCATGTTATAGGTTACAGGCTTTACCTGTTGGTTGGACTGAACTCTCAGGGAGGGGGCGGGCTGGGAGCTGTCACCATGTCACCCATTATCACAGCTCATCTTCGTTCTTTTAGTGCTTGGTCTTCCATAATTTCCACTATTACCCTCTTGTCCAGTCTCTCGTCATGTGCTCGCAAATACGTTGAATGCATACATTTCAAACCGTACTTCAATGGCTCCACACAATCCTGCAATTACAAGACGCGTGAATTCAATCGAAATCTCGACTTTGCCTATAAAACCATTTAAGGCTCATTGATAGGCTCCCATTGATGCGCATATTTTACGTGACTGTATAATAAAGGTAGCTGACACCTTCCACATGTGTGTTCCTGTTGCTAAATTAGAACAACTATTATTTTGCTGTAAAGTTCATTTTCATGTCGTAACCCTTCTGGCCAGTAAAGGATTTTGCTGCTTGACCTGGACACACATGGATGTTCGACGGGATATCCCTGATTATGTTGCCTTCACCTGTCTGTCCCACCTCATCACCCAATAGGTAAATATTAAACACAGTAGCTCTGCTCTACACATATAAACAACACATTTAAATGAAGCGTGTAAATTTCTAAGCTTTGCTTATTTAACCATTCTTCATGGAGGCTTATTATAAGGGCCCCATTGATCTATGATCATTGGTCCATATAAATAACTTTCCGAATTAAAAGAGGTGGATTACGAATCTAATTCCACGCTTGTGTGCTCATTATCTTTTACACGATCTGCCCTGAAGGTAATTCAAGACCAGTTTTCTCGGCACCTGCACAGTCGAGTGTAATGCTTCACTTTCCATTTAAAAGTGTTATCGACCATAAAATAGTAGGTCATGCATGGTATGTACTTTTACTTGGTATTTAAAAAATGTCTTTCAACAGCAGCCATTTTGACATGTCGGGTACACACAGGTTTGATAACATTGACTATGAATCGGTTCCATTTAGGTGTGGCTCGATAGAACGGGACTATTCTAAATATAAATCATACATTTGTACCTTGCTATGACAGGTAAAAATGGGGGCTATGAAAAGAGCTTATTCCAAATGATCTGAATATATATATATATATATATATATATATATAATATATATATATATATATATATATATATATATATATATATATATATAATCTATCGCCTGAAAAAAAGAGGCAACAACCTTATTCACCCTGCGGCTTAAATCAACATGGCTGCTTGCTAAACGAGGCCTGTTGTGTTGACCCCCCCTGACCTTTACAGTAGCACCAGACGCCCCAACACACCGCAGGAGGACGACGAGACCATGAGCCAGCTCCAGAGTGAGGGCGGTACCGCCCCGGGCCCCACCTCCAGCGCCTCCCTCGCCCATCAGGGCAACGGATGCGACGGCGACCCCAAACACCACGCCCACCCCCCCGCCCACTTCCTGTCGGAGATGTACTGCAGCTCCTACCCGCCGGCCCACCACCAGCACCTCCCGCACCCCCACCACCCCACGCCGTTCCCCAGCCGCGCCCCGGACAGCTCCTGGGGGCCCAGCACCCACCCCAGCTACGCCAGCGGCGGCTGGAGCGGCGCCGGGTTCCCGGGTCGCCCGGCCAATTCCTGCCTCGGCGGCAAAGATTTCTCCCGCCAGTCGGGGGAGAGCGCTTTGTACTCGGCAGACAATAGCTCCTCGCTGCCGGGCCGCTACAGCCCCAGCATGGGCAGCCTGGAGCAGCCGTACTCGCTGCACTCCAACCATCCCTCGCCAGAGCTCTACCACCACACCATGTCGCCCTACTACTGCCAGCCGCCGGGGCCCGCCTGCTGGGCACAGTGCCCCCCGGAGGCCTTCAAGAGGGGGCCCGCCTTCGCCCACCAGATACCCATGCTGGTACCCCACCTGCCCTACGCACCCTTCTGTGAGTGTACCACCCTGTCATCTTTGGACCCAAAAGCATTGGGAATCCTTTCTTTGCTCAATGGTTTTTTTCTGAGGGTTCTGTGTGTTTGTCAGACTGCGCCCCACCTCCAACTGGACCGCGACCCCTTTGGGTTCCAGAACCCATTGTTTAAGATCTTTAGGTGTAGGCGCTGACTGCGGTGAATTGATGCTTCACTTGTCGACCCAGCCTTAACACCAACCGTTTCTCCTTTTTTGATTGGATAAGATCCGAATGACACCAGAGCTCGAGGAGTTGGTGGCATGGACCAGTAAGCCTTGAAATATAATTTATACGCAATACACATTCAATCATTAGCATTCATTAAGCAAACCCTTTACAAAAGCTTTTCCTCTGGTCTTTTCCACTTTCCAGTCCCAACGACCCAGCTAAAAAGGAGAATACATCCAATAGCAGCCAACTGTCCCCAGAACAGAGTAAGTATGCGCTACGAGACAGGCGGTTTGCGATCACTTTCATGGGGGGTAAGAATTCAATAATCAATACTGTGAGTAAAGACGGCAGCTTCTCTGCACACCCTCTTAATGTCTGCACCTGGATTCAGCAATTGCCGCTGAAATCGTAAAACTTAATAACTTAATTTCATAACATTATATATGATTTGATTTGTTGATTGGTACTTAACAATTGCACTGCAGAAAGACAGTTAACTGGTGTTTCCAAAACAGGGAAGGTGTTTGTAACGTACGAAGCCGACAATGAAGAACACGTCAACAAGGTCATCAACTTTGTTGCCCTGTTGCGACACAACGGCTTTGACACACACGTGCGTACATGCTTTTGTATTTGTTATTATAAATGGATGTAGAAGCACTCGCTCTGGTACCCATCATCCCAGCTCCCATGTGGTTGAGTCACATAGAAAATGGCACTCTTTTTCCATTCATTTCAAGTACTCGTTTTCCTTGGCTGGGATATGGGCTATGACTCTTATTTAATACTGTTTGTTTCCGAGCCTCTCATGATATTTTCTAAATGCTGTTGCTGGATTGGTCCCAGATCGACATGTTCGAGCAGCAGTTCAGGAGCATCAGCAAGATAGACTTCATGGAGCGCTATCTGAGCGAGGTACGTCCGCATGCGGCACATCAACAGCTCAACCAGTTCGCCCCGTGCAAAAAAACAGATGAAAGGATAAGCGTTGATTTACTGTTTGAAATCCACAGTAAATCTCGTGTGTGTGTGTGTGTGTGTGTGTGTGTGCGCGTATAATTCATAAACTGTGTCTTTATAAGCATACTCCCCTCCCCTCCTTCATCACACAGAAGGAATATCTGATCATCATCATTATCAGTCCAAAGTACTACGACACGGTCAGTGCCTCTCCGTTTGGCCTGGAGAATGACGAGAGGACCCTCAACACGGTCTACATCCACAAGCAGGTAGGCCAACCGGACAACAGGCCTTCCGTAATTCCGCAAAATTGTTTATCTGTTTTCATTGGCCATGATTCTGATTCTTGACCACTTTGTCACATATTGTTTAACAATACTTTTACAGTCTCCTTGCTATTATTTTTGAACAATGGTCCCACAGCTCAGATGAGAAGCAGTGGCTGTTTCAACACTACTAAGCAAAAAAAAAAAATACACTCAACTTATCTTATAATAACGGATGGTTCCAGGCCATGATTCTGATTCTTGACCACTTTGTCGCGCATTTGTCATGAATACTACCTAGAATACAGATTGTAGCACTGTTTTAAGGAACAGTAACAGTGCTAACATGGCATTGATCAAGATGTTGATGATCATATGAGACATATAACCGCATTAAAAACAAATAAAATAAAAGGATTAGTTTCCCAGCCTTTTAATGCGTTGCCACTTTCAGGTAATACAACTTAAATAATACTTTTTTTTTTATCAGTTACAGAATGAATTCATCCAAAATGGCAGCAAGAATTTTAGATTCATTCCCATCATTTTCCCAGGGGGCAGAAAGGTAATTACAGCATTCTTGTTTTTTAATCAACAAATGGTGTATTTGTATTGCCATGGATGCAACTTTATATATCCTGCCACTTAATGGATTCTAAATGTTGTCTCAACCCACTTGTATTCTATAATAGTAATTTCCTCTTTAGGTAAACAGGATATTTTATTAGCTAACATCGCTATTTTTTTTTTGTATGCATTTTACCTCGACAACATTTAACTTGTGATGTGTTACTGTATAAATACTCCCTCACTACATTGATATGAATGAACCTCTGGATAATCAAAGTGATCTCCACGTGTTCCCCTACTGCAGTGCCACGTTCCCACCTGGCTGCAGAACACTCACGTGTTCAGCTGGCCTCGCGACCTGGACGACATCATCCGGCGGCTGATGAGAGTGGAGAAGTACAATCCCCCCGGCCTCGGGCCGCTGCCCACCATCATCTCCAGACCCATCTAGACCTACCGTCACCTCCAGACCTACCGTCACCTCCAGACCCATCTAGACCTACCGTCACCTCCAGACCTACCGTCACCTCCAGACCCATCTAGACCTACCGTCACCTCCAGACCTACCGTCACCTCCAGACCTACTGTCACCTCCAGACCCGTCTAGACCTACCGTCACCTCTAGTCTCCATATCTCCATACCTATGTCAACTCTTTACCAAAGTACAAGACAGAAAGTTCAACAGTTATTTGTGAGCCGAGGAAACCTGACGAACTTCTTTGTGTTTGACAGTCGCCATGTCTCTGCCCTTGGGTTGTTGTTTGGTCTGCTACTGGTTGAGCAGGGATCGCTTTGAAATGTGAACTTATTGTAGTTTCTAATATGCGGGGAACTGAGCGTGTTTGCCGCGTGAGTGCTAGCACGGCCAAACAAGATAACGAACGCTGTTTGAGCTGTTAAGATTCATCTTCAGTTTATATATATTTTTAACATTACTTTGTATGAAAAAAAATAACATGTAAGAAGTTTATATAAATAAGTTTATTTGCTAAACAGGAATACTCTTTCGGTTTCCAACTGGTTATGTTTAACATCACATTTAAAGATGGCAAATTTACTATTTTACCGATTATTAATCACTGTGCGGCTTCCTGCCTTTTGAAACACTAGATTACATTGTGTAAAGACAGGACCATGAGCAAAAATGTTCATAGCTGTACATTACACCGACAGTCATAAACCCATTGGAAGGTGGGCTGGGAAGCAACAGCTCTCGTGACAGGCCAGGACCTGAAACGGGTTGGCCAATGCACATTTTTGTGTAGAATCTTTTTGGCCTCAAAGCACACTGAAAAAAAAAAAAAGTTGCCTTGAAGATGTGTCTATAGAAAAAAGATTGAAATCTCTCCACTTCTAGTAACTTGCTGGTGGTGGCGGCTTTTCTTTAGCGGCTTCAAACAGGATGCTGAACAGAAACATTTGGCTGACGCGGCTCATTTGAGGTAGGCCGGCACAGCTCCAAGTAGGTCAACAGGGCCTGTATGCACTGCTTCAGGTTGACACGCAGAATTAAAGAGGAAACCAAGCGCTCGAGAGTTTAATAGGTTTATCTTCACAAGAGGTGAACACTGCAGACGCAAATCTTAGTACAGTGTTTCATATATATTTTTATATATATCTGTATGTTGAAAGTACATGAAAATAATTTTAATAACAAAAAAGGACAAATGACATCTGTAATAAGTGGATTACAAAGTGACAATGTATGTAAATACCTCTTCCAAATTAGATATCAGAAAACAAAAAAATGAAGAGGAAAAAAAATCGGACAATAAGATCCATTTTTTTTGCATGTAAAAACACTGAAGTGCTATTTGTTCAAAGCTAAAAAATAAAATAAAAATACACTTAAAAAGCAGGAAGCGTTTTAATTTCCTTCAAGGAAAAGTACTATAAAATAAGTTACAGTACAGCATATGGTTCCCGCCTCCCAGCTGGGAGAGCAGAGAGACGACAGACAGAATTAAAAAGGTACTGTTGTCCCTGGACAGAGACACGGGCAGACAGGCTGCTGTCAATACTGGGTATGTTTGAATTTGATCTACATGTTTGTCTGTGCATGATGCCTGTATGTATTCGATACGCGTGTGTGAGGGTTGTTGATAAGTATGGCCACACACAAACGTTTAGAAAAAAAAAAAAAAGGAAAAAAAGGCTGAAACTTTTGAATCTGCCAGTTCATTTCCTGTGTGTATGTGGGGGGGTAAAAAAGAGAGAGAGAGAGAGAGAGAGAGAGAGAGAGAGAGAGAGAGAGAGAGAGAGAGAGAGAGAGAGAGAGAGAGAGAGAGAGAGAGGAGAGAGAGAGAGAGAGAGAGAGAGAGAGAGAGAGAGAGAGAGAGAGAGAGAGAGAGAGAGAGAGAGAGAGAGAGAGAGCAGGGAGAAAGAGAGAGAGAGAGAGAGAGAGAGAGAGAGAGAGAGAGAGAGAGAGAGAGAGAGAGAGAGAGAGAGAGAGAGAGAGAGAGAGAGAGAGACACTAGTAACTACACGGTGTACTTCATGGGTTTATAAAAACTTGACAAATACTTCATATTAAGTCACATGGTGCGCGGCCACTCAGACGTCATCCGCTGGCAGTGTAGGAACGTGGAACCTCGGCCTGGTGAAGAAGGCCATCTTCTCTCTGGGAAAACAAAAGGCAAACTGGCAGTTTTATCCTCCATTTTAAAATCCCATCCATCACGCGTCTTATACCTACAATACCACAATCTATCATATTAAAATGTCACACATCAACCAGCTTAAAAACATGTGGGAAATATATATCCTCGAGGCTTGAAACACATCATTGAAAGCTATGTGAAAGTGGAATATTAAATATAAGATATTATCCATATTATGAATCTGCCATTTAAAGGCACATTATTTGGACAATCATTAGCTGTTTTGTGAAATGTTAACTGCAGTATATGGTGACGACAGCATTAGACAATAATATTGAAGTATGAATTATTTTCTAGGCTATTTTCCATTTAAGAAACACAGTCCGGGACGAGAGTCCATGAGATTAGCAACAACGCAAATTACTATCCTTCTAGCAATGTAAATAAATGTTCTTAATCCCTCGAGTTGTATTAAAGAGGCTTGTCGGCCAAGCTAATCGACTCTCAAGCTCTTCCAGTCACACCTGAAGTACACTAAATCCTGTCCAAGAGCAGCGGAGTGTAAACGCAAACTTAAAGATAGTGCCTCCGGTCCAGTTATCACACAGACTAAGTGTAAGTTTAAGTGAGAGCAGGCTATTGATGACGGCTTTGGGGGTAGGGTGACACCCAGCCAGGGTTCTAGGTCAAACCCCCAACCTGCAGAGTCGAGCTGCAGCCAAAATGAAGCGCAAGATACCCTGATCCCTAACGCTGTGTATCTCACAAAAATACTAAATCACATTAAGTTAGATAAAAGTATTTCCACAACGGCAACACAGTTCAGGAGGGCGGGATGGTTGAGGGCGGGACGGTAAACACAATACAGTTGAAGCCCTGTGTTTTAATAGAGACAGGCTATGATGGACATCTCTACAGGTGCATAAGCACAACTGCATCATGGGTATTATATCCGTATTGCATGCCTACAGATGCATCAGCACAACTGCATCATGGGTATTACATCTGAATTTCATGCTAAGCTGGGCTCCTGGAGTTTAAGGGTGAGGAGTCAGGACGTTTAGGGGTGAGGAGTGAGTGTTAGGGGTTAGGGAATAAGGTTAGGATTGAGGAGGAGCGACGGGCACCGACCTGAACGTATGAACGGGGAGCGGCTCCTTCTGGCCTTGTCCTCTCATCTGAAGCACCTCCTTGGACGCCTTCCTCAGCCTCCTCTCTGCCGCCTCCTCCTGCCGCTGCTCCTGCTGGCTTTGGTTTGCCTGTGGAGCAATGGGATCTCCTCAGAACCTCCTATACCATGGACTAAAAACACACAGCAACTCCTCCTCTACAGTAAACCAAGAGCACCTCCTCTAGCAGTAAAAGCATAGCACCTCCTCCTCTACTAGTAAACACACCGCACCGCACCTCCTCTACCAGTAAACACACAGTGTCTCCTCCTCTACCAATACTCAGACAGCGTTTCCTCTGGCCTAGGCGTTGAAAACGAAAGAAGATGAGGTATACTTTCGTTTTAACTTGGCTTAACACAAAAAGTTAGTTGATTGTCTCCAAACACAAATACTTGGCACTATTTTTGCCACTGTAATTATTAGCCTGCCTATGATTCGGCGCTAACCGGTAAGCCTCCCCCGTAGACTAACCAGCCAGCAGCAGCTGATAATATGTAATATGCGTGTTTGAAGACCAACTACAATCTTGTTGCGTTGTTACTGGCGCTCATTTGGAATAAGGGACTTTTCGCAATACATTGGAAATATTTTGGTAATCAAAAGCCCATCATATTAATAGGAGCCAAGCAACTCTATAAGTCAATGGATGGTGCTGATGGAAAGCCATTGCTGACCTGGCCAACCCCCCTCTCAGACTCACAATGGGTCATTTGGAATTCAACCACTCGTCTGATTCTGGGTAAGACAGGCAGAGGCCAATTCCCAGATATCACGGCCATTTCCTTTAATGGCAAGATATTATACCACCAGCTGTAAGTGTGATAAGACTTCTGACATCACAAGGGGGCGTGTCCACCTAGATGTATGACGGATAGATGAGCAACGTTTGCTACAGTCCACTGGTAGACTGATCTATCCAGCACACCACTAAGTGGACACGCCAACTTATTATGTCAAAAGAGGCAGATTTTCAAAACGACTTGTAACGTCTAATAACTCACACCTGGTGGTACAATATGTCACCTTTAATCACAAATGACATAGTGCTGCTTTAATACAAGCGACATAGTGCAGCTTTAATACAAGCGACATAGTGCAGCTTTAATAGAAGCCACATAGTGCAGCTTTAATACAAGCGACATAGTGCAGCTTTAAAGGGCAGGTGCTGACCTGTCTCTGGGCCTCGCGCAGCAGGCAGCGGAAGCGCTGGTCCCTGAGGGCCCAGTGGGGGACCTCGGGGGCTGGGCCGGGGTGGGGCTCCTCCAGCCGGACCTTCAGCTCCCTCAGGGCACTGAGTTCCTCGCCCAGCTGCCGCTGCCGCGTCCTGCAGGCCTGGAGGTCCAGCTCCAGGTCCAGGGAGGTGCGCGTGGGCTGCTCCGCCAGGGAGGAGCGGTACGACTGCTGCTGCTGCGCGCGCACACGCACACACACACACACACACACACACACACACACACACACACACGCACACGCACGAATTTGAAAAAGACCTGAGAAGAGGCAATCGCTGTACCTTCATCAAAGACCGAAGAGGTTCTAGAGGGTTCCGGAGGCGTGTCTGTACCTGCTTGTAGCGCAGGGTTCGCCTCTCCAACGTGTTCCTGACGAACGGGGACTTCTTTGGTAGCGTGGAGCTGTCGCTGTCACTGCGATACAGCTGCAGAGGGAGATAATATCACACAGTTATTTTTGTATGCATGCATGCGGGCTCCGGTGTGTGGGTGCGTTTGCTCCAGTGTGTGTGGGTGCGTTTGCTCCAGTGTGTGTGTGTGTGTGTGTGTGTGTGTGTGTGTGTGTGTGTGTGTGTGTGTGTGTGTGTGTGTGTGTGTGTGTGTGTGTGTGTGTTGTGTGTGTGTGTGTGTGTGTGTGTGTGTGTGTGCACGCCTGCGCGCTCTCCGGTGTGTGCGTGCTCCGGTGTGTGCGTGTGCGTCCTCACCCTGCAGACGTACTGACTGCGGGCCCCGGGGGAGAAGGTCTGGGAGCGTACGATGGTGCTGCTGCGGATGAAGGGGGAGGCGTGGCCCCAGCGAGCGCCCCGGACCCTCACCTGCTCCGGGTACATACCCTCCGTCATGGTGGCCTTCTCCACCTGCGACACACACACACACACACACACACACACACACACACACACACACACACACACACACACACACACACACACACACACACACACACACACACACACACACACACACACACACACACACACACGGCTGTAATAAAAGATCAAACCAAACCAAGCCAAGGCAACAACACTGACAACTGCACCCAGACAGCAACACTGTGGCAAACATCCACGTAGTGGCAACAACATCACCGGGACAACGATAACAACACCGTTCCAAAAAGAAACGCTGTAACAACCACAACATACAACACCACCACCACCGCCGGGACGACAACAGCGCCACCAAGTGTTTGGGAGGGCTGTTACCTTGGCGGTGGGGGCTCTGCTGGCCGCGGGGGCCACGGGGTAGCAGAGCCCCTCCTGACAGGGGCCGGGGAACTGGGCGCTGCTGCTGCAGCCGCTGTCCACCGACTCCGCCTGCCAGCTCCTGCAACCACAACCACAACAACAACAACAACAACAGAAGGTGAGTCTCACCTTGTGGGGTGTTCCACAAACGGAGGTTTAACAAACACTGAGGTAACGCTGAACCCTAGGTTGATTGACCCTGTGCCGACTAACCCAGAGTTTTGGGTTCCACAGCAGCGGTTATGCATTAGTTCTATCAACTCGGGGTTGGTTAACACAGGGTTGTGCGCGTCCACGCCAGACCTAAAAAGACATGATGTATGGATCATGGAAACCCTGACCGAAATGGCGAAACGGGCCGCTTCTTTCAATGAAATGGAACTCCAGGTTCTCCTGGAGAGCTATGACGAGGAGAAGGACATTATCACAAGAAAAGGGAACGCTAAAGCCCCTGCCACCCGGAGAACCAAAGCCTGGCAGCGGATCGCTGACCGCGTAAATGCGTTAGTTACACGTCAAAAGCATGATCCTTAATATTTGAGCCATGAATCTATAAATATCCCAGTTAAGCATTCTTAACGTTCCTACCACATAACCCTTTTCTTCTAAAAAAAATATGTACTCCGATGGCTCCCAAGCGGTCAGCGGATCAAGTAAAAATGAAGTATAAAAACATACAAACTGGTAAGCTTTTCCCACCATCGTATTGGTCTAAATTTAAATAAGCCATTTTTTTTAAGCCAATCGTGAAAAGGCCGACAGTCGGCAGACTGGATCTGGCCCTCAAATTGTCTTGACCCCGGTGGAGGAGCTGTTAATAACCATAAATTTAGGGCGCCCTGGCATGGAGGGGGTACCTGGAGGTACCTCCTCAGAGAGTCAGGGGCCATGTGAGGGTACCCCACTGGTTGAAGGTAGGTTTTTGTGTTTTATTGTATTTTAGATTTTGTTCGCCTTCGAAGTAACACATACACACCGTGTGCGTGCCACGTCGCATATTTTCCAAATGGTTATTTTTTTGTTAACTTGGTAGAAAACCTAAAAGTGACAATTCATCATCTTCACAGATCAAGATTAGTGCTTGTTGTAATGAAGCCGCCGGCTACGATCGAACATTCTCCAGTGGATGCAAGTCCGTCAGGACTATTTTATACTTTATGTTGTAAGTGCCTCTCGGCATAGTACTCAGACAATATTGCTCTTTGTATGATAGGAGGCCGATAAAAATCTTGGATGGGTCATCTGAAAGGACTGAGATGTGCTCAGCATCTCCAACTTTATAGCCTAGATAAAACTACCATTTGCAAAAAACGGAGGGCTACGTAAATAGTCTGGAGTGAACTGAGGCCAGGTCCTCGATGGGTAGTGTTGGCTATGTAAGGCTGGAGAAGGCTATTTAAATATATTAAAGATTTCCGCGAGAATCTATATCTCTCCAGCAAAAAGTCACCCGACATGCCAAGATGTCGAGCCGTGGTTTTATTAATCGCTCCCGGTGGATTGCACGTATAATTTGCGCTCCGATATCAGCAGCTCTCTCATCAAAAGTGCACGCCATTGTGAACGAATGAAATCTGCGGTGAACGCAGGTTTAAACACCCCAAAACCGGGTTACGTTTCAAACTTAACCTTCGCAAAAACCTGCTCCGACCAGGTTTGATTCAGAGCACATGTTTCTAAAGCAACTAACATACCGTGTTCCTTTCGGAACGGGAAAACCTAAGGGTTACCGCAAAACCCCTGGGTTAACCTACCCTGTTATGTGATAGAACCGGCTTTGTGGAACAGCCCACTGCTCAGGGCACGGCTGAGACCAGGGCGCGGAATGTGAGGCGTTCTGAGGGGATCATCCCACGCACACAGGTGCAGGCAGACGACACACTGGCACGGTGACCGTGTGATTTATTGCATTTCAAAACACTCGGCGATGATCAATGCGTGGCGGCTCCTTGGGGGTTTAATTAGTTTTTATACCGTGTTCACCCCTCTAATCTAAATGACAATGTTTTAATTGTATCTCATGTATTGTACACTAATTGAATCTAATCCAGTTTAAACGTGTAAATGTCTGTTCATCAACGATATGAGAGCAGAGACATGCGGGACAAACCTCTCTGAGTTGGCCTCCACGGTGTCCCTCCTTCCCCGTCTCTCTCGCTCTGCCTCCTCCAGACGAACGGCCGTGTCCTGGACAGACAAACCAACGTTGGAGCTACGATCGCATTGCTATTGTAACCATGACGATATAAGAAATGGGCCTCAAAACCTTGGCTTTGTGCATGTATACTGGGGGAGGATGAATGCATTAACAAATGGGTTTGATCTATTACAGCCATTGTAGTGTGTGTGTGTGTGTGTGTGTGTGTGTGTGTGTGTGTGTGTGTGTGTGTGTGTGTGTGTGTGTGTGTGTGTGTGTGTGTGTGTACCAGGCCTCTAGCTTTGAACTCGTCCTCCTGGCCCTCATGTTGATGTCGGCTGTGACTTCTCTGCTCGGCTCCACCCACCATCTGCACTCTCAGCCAATGGAAAACCATCTCCAGACCTCCCTCGCAATCTGCCAAACCAAGCTGGGCCGTGCCCTGCAACACACACACACACACACACACACACACACACACACACACACACACACACACACACACACACACACACACACACACACACACACACACACACACACAGGAATCAACTATAAAACTGATTTGAGTTTTCCATCAGGGTTACTGCAATGCATGGGGAGTCATAACAAGAAGTCACAGCGCCACCTCTTGTGAAACACCAGTTACTACAACACGTGTTTCACGGCTGACGCCATGGATATCACAGCCAATCAGAAACCAGTCGTTATTGGGTGTCGCCCAGAGGTGGCGCTCTCTCCCCTGTGGTTGGAGATTCTGACCCTGCTTTACGGGACGGGAAGGAGGAGGTGGGAGGGAAGCATGCTGCCCGGACTTCACTGGGGTCCAGGTTGGGAGGAAAGGTGGAGTGACAGAGCGAGAGAAAGAAAGAGACACCCGGAAGGAAACCGAGAGAGATAGAGACACACAGCGAAAGAGTGACTGATCAACACAGAGAGAGAGAGAGACACAGACACAGAGAGAACTGAACTCGAGTGCTTTAGAATTGAACTGAAAGACGGTGATAGAGACACACTAGGCCCTAGGGGGGTGAAGGCGGAAGTGGGGGGGGGGGGGGGGGATGGACGGAGTAGGGGACAAAGCCCGGCCTACCAGCAGCTCCTCGTGGGCCTGCGCTCCGAGCGAGCAGAGCGAGAGCTGCAGGGCGCAGGGCGCCAGCGCGGCCGTCGCCACGGGGATGCGGAAGCCCTCGTTGAAGGTGACGTGTGGCGTGGGCTCCAGGGCCTTGCAGCAGTAGAAGGCACAGCAGGTCCGGCCGGCGTCCACAGGGACCAGGTGCACCTTCACGTATCTGCCCCCCACCCCCCCCAAAGGACAACATCAGGTCATACATATGGGACGGTTCTCTGAGGCCGGCAGCAGCATGGGGCTCCAACCAACAAACCCCCAGGGTCTCAGGTCAACCCCAGCTGGGGCGAAGCCAAAAGACGAATGCGGTCGTTTACATCCAGACATTGAGCGGACAATTTAATCCGAAGTGATTTACAGTATATACGGTTGTTTATTCGTTTATATGTAATTAAAATAAAGTAGAGGTTTGGGCATCTTGTTAAAGAAAAGTCCTCCAGGAAGACTGCAGACGTTGCTCACATTTACATTTAGCAGACGCTTTTATCAAAAGTGACTTATAATAAGTAGATTTGCTCATGTAGCACCTGAAGTAGAATTGTTGTAGCTGCTGCCAGTGTGATTCTGTGCTTTGATTCTTTCGATTCTCTGCCTCACTTATAAGCTTTTAATAAAGGGCCTCTGATAGACGTCACGATGTAGATGTAAAAAAAAGGACTTCAGATTGAGAATGCAGGAAGCGGTAAGATTGACAGAGCCATAAGACGGAGCGTTTACACCAATCTCACTCGACACTCACACTTTGTGTCCGTCTCGCACTGTGGACTTGTTGAGATTCTTCAGCTGCAGGAGATGTAACAGGAGACTCTGAGAGGTGGAGTCGTACCTGGAACGCATGGCGAGAGGGAGAGAGACGTGGAGAAACAGAGAGAGTGAAAGAACGAGGGAGAGGAGAGAGAGAGAGCGAGAGAGAGGCAAAGACAGAGTGGCCGAGAGAAACTACGATGTTAGCACTTACAATCAAATCGCGTACCATTACCAGTAAATGTAAACAGTCTTGTAAGTCAGTCTTTGTAATCTTTTGATTATTATAGATAAGAAGCTTATTTTACTATGCATATATGCTTTGGCTTATGTAATTGTATATTTTCCAAGCCATTGAAATCTTTGAATTGAATGGAGACGACAGCGATGCTGTTCAGAAGTAGAGAGGCGAGTGTCAGTTTAAACTGGTCTGGGGTCGGGGTCTGCGTGTGTCAGAGCTCAGGGTCCTGTACTCACAGCACTCCCAGATGGATCTGGACCGGCTCGCTCACAGACGCCAGCTCCTTCATGTAGGCCAGCTCCTCAGACTCCTCCGTCCTATAGGAACACACGTAAAACCTCACTTACTAACACCACAAGGGCTGTTGTAGAAAGGATGAACTCACTCATTCAAAGTTCAGCTCACAGTCTTACACTTCAACTTAAAAGTGTTTGAACTCGCCGGCTCACATTTGAAATTTTCTACTCAAGATTAAACTCGATATTAAATCACTGACTGGAATGATAACTCACTGACTGCTATCTTAACTGAATGACTGACTGACTTGTATTTCACCACATTGTTACCGTAGGTCAGACAAATTACTCGATTCTGAAACGGAGAGGCCATGGCCCTGTTTACAAGACACAAATAGATTCTAGAACCATTCGCACACAGATCTTCCGGTTTTTATAACAGCCATGGTTTTTGCATCATATTCAGTCTAGACAACAACCTATCCATCTTCATTCTAGAGGGAATGGAGCATGCACCACCTCCGGGGTGGATTTGCAAACGCTTGTCTCCTTCTCGGTTGTCTGCTTCAGGCAAGAACATCCCTTCTTGGTTGTTCCTGCCTGTTCAGACCGAGAAAAGGTCTCACAATCCGTATCTCACAACCACTCTCAACTCCCGATTTAAGAGGGACGTTTAAAGCAGGGCCCATGTGAGCCGTCTTGACTATGTCATCAAGTGTTGTTTCCTCCTCTGCCACTAGATGGAGCCAGTGCTACAGAAAGCCGGGTCAGAGGGACGTGATGAAAAAAACTTGGGAGGAGAGATGGATTGGAGAAACAAATTGGGAGGAGAGATGGAGGGAGGGGAGAGAGGAGAGAGAGAGAAGGAACCAGTGACAGCGAGAGACCGAAAGAAGAATTTAATTATAATCAAGCTCTTCTGTATTGAAATCAAGTGAGAGGCGGAGAGAGACACAGAGACAGGAAGAGGGGGTGGGGCTCCCCTCACCTCCGGCCCCAGGCCTCGAAGACGCCGCTGTCCGTGGCCAGAGCGTCCTCCGAGGGGCCTGCAGACACGCGACGTGCACGCCGCCCGCTACGGTTGGCGCTGTTGCACCTCAGGGTGACTCCTGGGGACACGCACAAACACACACACACACACACACACACAACACACACACACACACACACCACACACAACACACACACACACACACACAGCACACACACACACACACACACACACACACACACACACCCACACACACGTCAGTATACCACACCAGGTGATTCAGTAGATTAGATGACAACCCTAACCCTAACCCCCTAACGTAAAAGACGGTTCAAAAGTGTGCTGAACTTTAATGTTGGCATTTCATTTCTAAATGATTAATTCTGTATTAATTCTAAGGAGTAGTCTTGTTTTTTACAGCCAGTGCCTTGCTCAGAGAACACGGCAGGCCGTCTCTGAGGTCACCGAGGGGTCAGAGGTCGTAAGGTCACTCGCCTGCGGAGGTGAACGCCCCCTGATGCCCGGCGTCCCTTGGCGCAGCGCCCGTCTCCTCCGGGAGGGCCGGGGGGGCTTGCTGGCCCCGCCGGCCCTCCAGCAGACAGCGCCCCGCCAGCTCCAGGTACTCCTCCGTCATCTGGGCCAGGGGGCAGTCCTGAGAGCCCGCCCCCGCCGCCGCCGCCACCGCCACGGCCGCCGCCGCCACCGCCGCCGCCGCCGCGTGGGGCGTGTCCAGCGGCGAGCTGGGCGGGGACAGCGAGGAGAGCGAGGAGCGGGAGGAGAGCGAGGCGAGCGAGTGGGGCGTGTCCTGCGAGCGCTTGGGCTTGCCCTGCGGGGGCGGGGCCACGGTCTCGCCGGCGCCGTCCCGGGCGGCGGCGGCGGCGAGGACGTCGGCGGACAGCAGGTAGCGGGGGTGGGGCTCGTGGGCGTCGTCGTGGCGCTCGTACTGCGGCACGCCGTAGATGTCACTGAAGCTGATGGAGCTCAGCGAGCCGCGGCTGGACGCCAGAGACCCCCGGCTGGACGCCAGAGACCCCCGGCTGCTGCTGGACGACACGGTCAGGGAGCTGGCTGATAGGCTGGGGGAGGAGGGGGAGGGGGAGGGGGGGGGGAGGCAGGGAGGGGGAGAGGAGGGAGGGGAGGAGGGGGAGGGGGAGTAGGTGGACATCAGTACTTGACGAATACAAGAAAACAACAATACTAATCTGTACGTTGTATGGCGTACTACAAGAGAAGTACACCAACACTACTCCTACAGGAATACAATACGATCAATGATCCAGAATAATACAATAGTACCAGTGCTAGAGAAGGACAAAACAACCCCAGTAATATAGTGTATTTAATAAAGCACAAATACTAGAAGAGCACAATAACAAAGTTGAATAATGATAATCTAGTGTGTGGAATTTTTTGGTGTGGAAGCATGCCATTAGCCAATCATAGAGGACAGGGTGGACATTACGGTACGCCTATTATCTGAGTCACACAGCGACAGTGCAAGCCACGCAAAGTATAACTAGCAGTGGGCATTAACCACAGGGTGCACACGCACAGACAGACACACGCACAGATAGACAGACAGACAGGCACACGCACAGATAGACAGACAGACAGGCACACGCACAGATAGACAGACAGACAGAGACGCACAGACAGACAGACAGACAGACAGACAGACACAGACGCACAGATAGAAAGACAGACCGACAGCCAGACAGACACACGCACAGACAGAGACACAGACAGACAGGCAGACAGACAGACACCTCTTGAGCTGGGAGTGCAGGTAGGTGGTGAGCCGCGTGGCTTCCTCCAGCTGTCTCAGTAGGATGTTCCTCTTCTCCTGTAGGAGGACCCTAGCGGGACACATACCGGTACGTGACGTAAACCAACCTACAACACAAACCCTAGCCATTTGTGAGCCTCGTCTGTAAACCGCTGCGTTTAAAATATTGACCTAAGGATCCCTGACGGCACCTTCTCCCCCTCCATCTCCCTCTCCCTCTCCTCCTCTTCTCCTCACTAACCTCTTCATCCCTCTCCTCCTACTCACTCATCTTCTTCCTCATCCCCCTCCCTCTCCTCCTCCTCCTCCCTCTCCCTCTCCTCCTCCTCCCCCTCCTCCTCCCCTCCTCCCCCCTCCTCCCCCCTCCTCCTCCCTCCTCCCTCCCTCCTCCCTCTCCTCCCCTCCTCCTTCCTCCTCCTCCTCCCTCTCCTCCTCCTCCCTCCTCCTCCTCCTCCTCCCTCCTCCTCCTCCTCCCTCTCCTCCTCCTCCTCTCCTCCTCCTCCTCCTCCTCCCCCACCTCCCCTCGTACCTCTGGTTGGCCCCCTGGTTCTGGGAGGCGTGGGCCCGCTGCACCTCCTCCTCTAGCCGCCGGCGCTCCTCCTCCAGCTGCAGGGAGGTGGCGGGGGGCTGCGGCTGCTGGCCGAGGAGCGTGATCTCCTGGAGGAGCGCCTCCTTCTCGCGGACCAGCTGCATGAAGCCCCGGTCCCTCTCCGCCTCCGCCTGCCCCGACCAGCTCTCCCCCTCCAGCTGGGCCAGCTGCTGCTGGATGCTCTGCACCCTGACAGGAACAGCATCACACAGGGCGCTACAGCGGCTAGCCTAAAATACATCATCATACTACCACATTAGATAATATACCATCCTACGTGACAACATCATATGAGACTTAAGACCGTACATCATCATATTATCATAACCCTCTATCCTACATGAACATTATCATATATCATACCATCTATAATTATCAATTATTATATTATTATATTATATATTATACCATCTATACTACATGAACATTATCATATATTATACCATCTATCATTATCAATTATTATATTATTATATTATATATTATACCATCTATACTACACGTACATTATCATATTATACCATCTATCATTATCAATTATTATATTATTATATTATATATTATACCATCTATACTACATGTACATTATCATATTATACCATCTATCATTATCAATTATTATATTATTATATTATATATTATACCATCTATACTACATGTACATTATCATCTTATATATTAGACCATCTTATATATTAGACCATCTATCATTCATGAACATTATCATATGAGATTTGAAGACCGTACATTATCATATTATCATAACCATCTATCCTTCATGAACATTATCATATTATATATTATACCATCTATCATTATCAATTATTATATTATTATATTATATATTATACCATCTATACTACATGTACATTATCATATTATACCATCTATCCTTCATGTACATTATCATATCATAAATTATATCATCTATCCTTCATGAGCACTATCATATTATATATTAGACCATCTATCCTACATGCACATTATCAAATACATTATACCATCTCTTATTATATATTTTATAGTGTTCCATTTGCTGAATAAGACGCCCTTTACATTCACCTACATTTGCTCGCACACAGCTCGATGTTATACTCTGATACACTGTATGTATTTATACACTCTACGGCACTGGGGGCTGGCAGAAAAGTATAGGAGGGCAGTAACGTTATGCCCCTTTGGCAAGACTCCCGAAACATAGCCCTACAGGTGCCTTCTGAGGACCTCAGTGGGGCCAGCAGCACCACCCCGGCCTGAGACCGGGTCTAAGCACATTAAACGATGTTTATGTGTTTGAGTTCAGACTGTGACTCAGAGACAGAACACTGAAGTTTCCACAGGTCCTGCTCTCTCCCTCTCTCCATCAACTCTGATCTCATAGTTGGCATTCAAGCAGTCGGCATAGCAACATGAACACCCTCCCGTCCTCAACACACACACAAAACGCACACACTTCGGGAAAAGTCCCATTTCACACGTCATGGCCAACATAATGCACACTTGGTTATTTCACGGCAGACAGCATGTTCTGTGTGTGATATGTGATGTGATGTGTGAACATGTGTTTGTGAATTATTTTTGTGCGTGTTGTGTGTTTACATGTTGTGCGTGTATGCATGTTGTGTATTTTGTCTGCGCATGTTTTGCGTCTACATGCTGTGCGTATCTGCTTTTTGTGTTGGTGTGCATTTTGTTGGCATGTTTTGTGTGTGCATGTTGTCTTTATGCATGTTGTGTGTGCATGTTTTCTGCGTGAATGTTATATTTGTGCAAGTTGAGTGTGTACATGTTGTCTGTTTGCATATTATGTGTGCATACATGTTATGAGTGCATGCGTGTTTGAGTGTACATGTTATGTGTCTGTGTGTGTGAGTGTATGTTCTGCATGCGTGTTATGTCTCCTTTACTGGGAGAGGAAAGGGGCTAACTCAAACTGTGCTAGTTCTCTGCTAACTCAAACGGTGTTAGCTCTATGTTGGCGGGTCAGGATACTTACTTCTTCTTGGCCTCTTCATACTGCCAGCTGAGCTTCACTTTGTCCACCAACGGAGAGGAATCTGGGGAACCGTACTGGAAGAGAAGAGGAGATTAAATGACAGGGCCATGTCAGACCTTTAGCTTGATACCAATGATCGCCAATATTCACTGCACTTTATATATTTATATATCTACTTTATATATGTATTGAGTTACATATCGGCTTCTACTTTTCTGTTATAATGTTTGGTTTGCGTCGACCGTAAGAAAATTTCCCCTGCACTGGTTGAGTGGTCATGTAACTCTTTAATTTAATTTGACCATTTTAAGGGTCAAAGCACTGTTAGAGTTTAAACACACACAAACACACCGTAATGCCAAACACACACTAGAGGTGAAGTGGTGACGCTAACTACACAGTAGGAGTTTAAGTACACAAGGTCGACTTAAAAACTGGCATCAGAGAGATTGATGGAGTGGCGGTTAAATCACAACAACCGTGTCAACTTTTGGAAGGTTTTATAATAGTAGCATGTTGTCCTATGCTAGTCCCTGCTGCTATAAAATAATAAAGCAGTCACCAAGATTCGTTTATAATTAATTCATAAATTCCAGCTCCCTCTTAAACTTTATTTGGCACAGTAAAATTCATGTTAACGGACTCATATAACATCTTGAATTATCCTCAAACATTTCTTCATGCTTCTCATTCCACCCTGTCGCGACTTGCAAGAGAACGCAAAAAATGTCTTGAGCTAGCAATCCATCAAGTGCCATCAAGCGTCACCTAGCAACCCAGTGACTTGTTTATCAGCTGTTTTCATGGCGTTGGGCGACATTCACTTTGAGGTCTGCAACTATGCAAGACTGCTCAGGTATTTATTCTGATGATGCTTTGGAAAAGCTTTAGTTTTGGATATTAGCTAAAAATGGATAAGTCGTACAGGTTAGGTTACAGATGGTTAAAGTTAAGGTATATGGGCAAGTTTGCATACAACGGTTAGAGCTAGGAATAAGGTTGGCGTTGGTGTGGTTAAGGTCTGGACGAGGACCAGGCTGAGGGCAGTGCATCGCAGCAACGAGCCCAGCAGAAGGCCCTCTAGCCGGGCCTGCAGTGGGACCGTTGGCCCCCTGGGGGTTGGAGGGCAGCCTACCTCTCCCAGGTATTCCGTCTGGCAGCCCGTCTCGCAGAACTGCAGCTGATTGGCCAAGTCGCCCGCAGCGCTCACCGACTCATCCCCTAGCGATGTGTTGCTATGGAAGTTCAGCGTCAGTTTAGCCAGGCTCTGATTGGTTGAGAGGAACACAGGAAAAGGGAGAGAGTTCATTACTGCGCAACAATAAAGAAATGATGTTACCGGTATATGAACACGGATTTAAGTGAGGTTTTCAGGGTTTTCAAAAGGCTCTAAAATATTAAATTTTGCTCGAAAACATTGGCTTTTGGCGATTTAGCAACAGCCCTGAAATACAAGTGAATAAGTAACCACATTCTTTTCAAATTCCTCAAATCTGGATTGATTGTGAAATCATGTCGCCACTGTTTTCTTCTCAGGTACACAGAACCACACCTTTGTTTTGGAATGTATCGATGGTATTGACATATATACAACGGTGCTTAAACATGGTGGATAATGGACAAACAACACTGAATTGTTTGTGGCATACCAAACACTATTCCCATTTTGCTAATCGGGCATTATAGTTGACATTGTAGACAGACAAATAGTCTACATTACATCACTCTGCAGGTGAAATACAGTCCCTGAAATTTGTGTTTGAGGAGCCTACCTGGATGAAGTCTACAGGTTTGGGAAAAGCCTACCTGGATGAGGTCCTGCCTCTCCTTCTCGCCCGTGCTGATGGCCTTCTTGATGCTGCGCAGCTCGTTGAAGATGGCCTGCGCCTCGTCCAGCTTGTAGTTGGTCTGACTGCTGGACATCTTCCTGTCGATCCTGGCAAACCCAAGAAATAAACCATGCTTAATCATTCAGCAGACACTTTTAACCCAACCAATCGAACCAGGTGAGCATCACTCGCACGCACGCACGCACGCACCCACCCACACCCAATTATCTGTAAATTGATGTCAAACATGAAGGGCATTTATGTTTTAATAATCCAAAAATATCCCTTCAAAATAATCCTCATAAAAGAAAACATATTTACAAAATTTTCCACAAATATCAAGTGATCAAAATAATATTATTTTTGCAAATATACACTGCATCCTAAAAAGTCATTTCAGTGAGTGCGTGCGCGCTCGTGTACGTGTGTGAGTGTATGTGTGTAGTCTAGTAAGGGAACAGTGAGTGAATGAAATGAGTTTACATTCAGAAGGAGGTACAGTATGCGATGCTTCATCATCTCACTGGACATTAAGACACTCACCACCTCCTAATTATAGTCTGTGCATCAACCCCCCCCCCCCCTCCTCTTCTGACACCTCATTATAATAACTCAAGTTAGAGATGACCTCGCTCCTTCCTTACCAGAAACAGGGCCATGTCTTGAAGGGGAAATGTTTTCATTGGGACACGCATCAGTATCAAGTCATGGTCGGTCGATTTCAATAAATTAAGTCATATGCTCATAGCAGGAGGGCCACTAACTTCATGATTTCTGAAATCACTGTTTCCACGAACGGCATCAAGAAACATTAAGTGAAGTTATGTTGACAGTTAGGCCAGGGTAAACATTTATCTTAATCTGTTCTCACGTGAGTCTTTTTTCTTTTTTTCTTTTTTAAAGGCCCAGTTGCAAAGGCCAAAATAGTTGGGAAGTGAAACGTGAGATAGCCTTCAGCGTAGCCAGCCATAGCCGAGTGCTAGCTCTCCCTGGCTAACAGAAATGCTCCAGAAAGAGAGGACTACAAATAAACAAACTAGCTTGTGGTTTTTTTACCTCACCCGCCAACACAGGGAACTATAATAGCAAACTACATTATCATAGCTTGCTAAAATAGCTTACACCGCAAACAGACGACACCCAGGGACTAATAAAGTACCAACTACAATCCATTCACCTAATAGGACTCCAAATTCACCCAACTTAAGGAGTGTTTTAAGTCTATAGGGGTGCTAAAAGAGGCTCCCGGGGCCCCTGAATTTGAAGGTGTGTGCGTATGTGAGGAGGAGGAGATGGAGAAGGAGGAGGAGGAGGAGGAGGAGGAGGAGGAGGAGGAGGAGGAGGAGGAGGAGGAGGAGGACGACGACGACGACGACGACTGGTTGCTGCTAAGGGCCTGCATGCCTTGGACCTTGCCTTGGCATGTGGTTCTGGCCCCACCACAGCCCTCTCCCTCTTCAACAGCAGGTACTGTTCTGCTGCCCAGGGGCCTGGCCTCCCCTAAACAAGCAGTGCTTTGTCCCCCCGCGGCCCCCATCTGCTGGCAGGCCCTGGGCTCTGCTCAGTGGCTCCAGTACCTCTGGCGGTTTATGTATATTTACCACTTTAAAGATATATATATATATATTTTTTTTTAGACGCGTATGTACCCATATATTAGATCAGAGACACATTCATACATAAAGGCATATAAATAAGCCTACATACATAGTATGTATGTATGTACTGTATGTATGTACTGTATGTACTGTATGTACGTATGTATGTATGTATGTATGTATGTATGTATGTATGTATGTATGTATGTATGTATGTATGTATGTATGTATGTATGTATGTAGAATGCATTGGCGTCAGTCAGCAGTAGGGGTGATGGGATCGGGGGGGGGGGGGGGTCTCCCTGTGGGCCGGTGCGGCGGGAAAACCGGCGGCCATATTGGCAACATCAGCTGAGGAAACAATAGAAACTATTTGAACAATAGAAACTTCTTCGGACAATATCAACTATTCAAACAATAGAAGTTATTCGAACTATCGAAACTATTCGAAAAGAATAGCATCCTCGGAACCCCTACCGCTGGGTCAACCACTACAAACATTCAGGACTAGGTGTAAACACACACAGTCACAGTCAAGGATCAATCCGTGTTTTCTGCAAGCTGTATGTTGTGCTGGCTATTCTAGGAGCGGGGGGCTGTGTATTATCTAGCAGATAAGAGCCAGTGGCCAGGACTCAGGAAGAGCAGAGGAATGCACCCCCTCCTCCTCCCCCCCCCCTCCCTCTCCGCACAGCTACTTCCTGTCCGGGCCACGGCTCTGGGCATCCTCTTCCTGGGGTGGAGTCCCCACGTTTCCGCTGAAAAAATTCTCTGCTCTCCTCGAAATCCTTTTGCTCTCCTCTCTCCAAACGCTCTCCTCCCCTCGCCCCTCCACTCCACGTACTCTCCTCTCTTCAAATGCTCACCTCCTCCTCAAACTCTCTCCTCCTGTCCTCTCCTAAACCTAGATCCTCTCCTCTCCTCAAACTCCTCACTCTTCCTCTTCAAGGTCTCCTCTCATCTCCTCAAACACTCGTCTCCTCACGTCCTTGTCTCCTCCAAACCTCGTCTCCTCAAACACTACTCTTTCTGTATCTCCAGAGACACATAGCTACTGTGAAATCAGTGGTGGGGGATAGTATTTAGGTCTGTTTATTTATAGAAACGTAGCCCTACAATTTTTATAAATAAAGTTTTCATAAGTTATGTTTACTTTATTTACTGATTTGCTGTACGGCTGTAAAGATTACACCTTCGTTACAAGATTCATTACATGATTAAATTATATTAAACTGAAGCGCAGAGCACAACATCAATTGGGAAATGTTTCTGGAAAGAGTCACTCCTAGTTATGTTCTAGTTTTTATCACCCTCCATAAAAAACCTACTAATATAACATGACTCAGGTTCTATATCCAGTTTTAAGGGCTAAGTACTTCAGTACAACTCCAATCTTCATTTTTAACTAAATACTAATGTTTGTGCTGCTTGTTTATGGCCTGTCTACTACGGTTTGTGCGAGTTCCTTCGGGCCAAGACACATTTGTTTCATATGTAAATAGCCGGAATAAACCCTGGCTGTAAACTGAGGGCAAGGTGTTGAACCGCCCGGCAGGTATAAGCTTAGTGGAGTGAGGATGAGGAGGGTGAGGGAAAGAGAGATGAAGACAGACAGAGAGAGGGGGTGTGTGTGTGGGTGTGTGACTCTGAGAGTGTGTGTTGGTGTCCGTGGGTGGGAACCTGCGGGGGTGAGGTCAGTGGACTGGGGAGGAGGAAGAGGGAGGGTGGGCTCTACAGGGTCACTCACTCTCTCACTCACTCACTACAACACGTATGACTTACTCCTGCAGGGTCTCCACGCCCATCTGGTTGTAGTGGAGCTCCTGCTTCATCTGGATTAGCTCCTGCTTTAGCCTGCAGAGCTGGAGGGAGAGAGGGAGAGGGGGAGAGAGAAAGACAGAGGGACAGAGAGAGGGAGAGAGGGAGAGAGACAGAGACAGACAGACAGAGGGACAGAGAAAGGGAGAGAGAGAGAGAGAGAGAGACAGAGAGAGACAGAGACAGAGAGGGAGAGAGAGGGAGAGAGAGAGAGAGACACAGAGACAGAGAGAGACAGAGACAGAGAGAGACAGAGAGAGAGGGACAGAGACAGACAGACAGAAAGAGAGGGACAGAGAAAGGGAGAGAGGGACAGAGAGAGCGAGACAGAGAGACAGACAGACAGAGATAGAGGGACAGAGAAAGGGAGAGAGAGAGAGAGAGAGACAGAGAGAGACAGAGACAGAGAGGGAGAGAGAGAGAGAGACACAGAGACAGAGAGAGACAGAGACAGAGAGAGACAGAGAGAGAGGGACAGAGACAGACAGACAGAGAGAGAGGGACAGAGAAAGGGAGAGAGGGACAGAGAGAGCGAGACAGAGAGACAGACAGACAGACAGAGATAGAGGGACAGAGAAAGGGAGAGAGGGACAGAGAGAGAGAGACAGAGAGAGACAGAGAGGGAGCGCGAGAGAGGGACAGAGGGAGAGAGAGACAGAGAGAGGGACAGAGAGAGAGACAGAGACAGAGAGACAGACAGACAGACAGACAGAAAGAGAGAGAGGGACAGAGAGAGAGGGACAGAGAGAGAGAGAGAGGGAGAGAGAGAGGGAGCAATGTCAGCACGGAGCACACAATGGCCGTCTCTCCTCACCCGGCAGCACAAACCGCCGCCTCATGACTATTCACCCCAGGGGGAAACACTGGGTGGTTCTGGGGCTAAACATAGACCCCGTTCTGGGTCTAGACCTTCACAATGGTTCTGGGTCTCCACCAGAACAAGAACCCAACACAATGGTTCTGGGTCTAGACCTACACAACGTTCTGGGTCTAGACCTACACAACCTTCTGGGTCTAGACCTACACAACCTTCTGGGTCTAGACCTACACAATAGCTTGAGGTCTCAAGCAGTCGCCATTGATGCCTTCTAGTTATACAAGCAATACAATATACAATATATCTCGTTCTATCATCATAGTTCTTTAAGTAACCTTCTGTGTTTCATTGCTTGGGTTCTGGGGAAAACAGAACATACATTTTACGTGCGAGGGCAACACCCCCCCCCCCCCCCCCCCCCCCGCCCCAAAACAACATGGTGGCTAATTGTTGACCTAGCCTCTTCGTGACCCCCACAGCGTCGCTACGACGACGATGAGGATTTCATCCTCATCGTCAGGGGGGCCCCCACACAACGGTCAGCGTATCCTGTGTAGGCACCACACCCTAGCTTCCCCCCCACCCCTCTTCCACGTCCTCTGACGGAGTGCAGTCAGAGGCCCCACACACCGTCTCTGATGCCCAGATCTATTGTTCAGGGCGAAGAAGGACTCACCCGCTCCCGCCTGCAGGCTATCTCCACCTTGATCTGGTCAGGGTCGTACTTCACGTTAGAGGACGAGCCCGAAAGAGCTGCACAGAGACAGAGAGAGACTGTCAGTTAAACTGCTGCCATGCTTTGGTGTGTGCACGCGCGTGCGTGCGTGTGCGTGTGTGTGTGTGTGTTTGTGTGTTCAACAACATTTGGTCAAAAGAGAGAAGGAAGTGGAGTCAGATGTGAAGACACCTCCTGTGTACAGGCTGTTTGGCAGATGGTTAGAGAGGGTCAGAGGTCAGCCGGGCGGGGCAGGTTAGTAGGGTGGGATTGATGTGGGGTGTCGACCGGGAGAATGGGGTTGGGGGGTGTTAACCATTGAGGGTGAGTGAAATGAGAGAAGAGAGAGAGGTCTTTTGAAGTGAGTGTTACAGCTCTGAAACCCGACCAGTCCTGTTGGAGGTGTGTGTTTCTGAGATAAAGACACCTGCGTGGAGTCGCGCGCGCACGCGCACGCACGCACGCACGCACGCACGCACGCACGCACGCACGCACGCACGCACATGCACACGCACACACAGTTGGGCTGAGTTATGTACAGGCGAGATGGAAACAGCCCCACATGCTATAGCTAACAAGACCATGTGTTTATGTGTGTGTGGTGTGTGTGTGTGTGCATGTTTGTGTGTACAGTGTGAGCGTTGTATGGATAAAATCTGCGTGTGTATTACACACGCAGATGTATAGAGCGTGACTTTGAGTGTACATGTACTGTACAGCATGATTGACGATGACGAAAAAAGCTTGCATTACCACTGGTGAGGGAGTGTCCGTCCTCCTCCACCTCCTCCACCTCCTCCTCCACCTCCTCCTCCTCCTCCTGGTTCATCTCCCGGAGGAGAAGCATCTCCTGCTGGGCCAGCTCCAGCCGTTGCTGCTTCACCTGGTACATCTCCTTCTTGGCCTGCAGCGCCTCCTCCGCCACCACCAGGTACTCCTTCAGCATGCGCTCCTGCTCCTGTCGCCATTGCGTGCGGGGGTTCTCTATCTGGGTGGTCTCTTGGCGGCGGGAAAAACGCGCAACAACAACAACAACAACGAGGGGAGAGAGAGATACAATGGCCGTGATGAGCGAGGAGGAGGTAAGTGGGAGAGAAGGTCTGGACGGGAGCGTGTGGTTGAGAGTACGATTTATTTTAGCCTTCTGTGCTTTGTGATAGAGTGAGATAGACAGGAAGGTATGGGAGAAAGAGGGGCCTTAAAGGTCACCAGGGCGCCCCATAGGTTCTTGGTGGTGTGATTGACGATGCAATGATTGGGTATGTATTGATAGGATTGATTTTTTTTAATCATTATTGGGTGTTTATGGGTTTCTTGGTGCTCCCGTCATTGCAGTGGTTTGTACGTTAAAAGCAACATTTATGCTTTTCAAAATCAGAAACTCACCAAAAAAAAATCAAACTTTTTTTTAATTCGAAACAATTAAAAAGAAAAACGTCCACATTTGATCACATATTGCTCCAGGAGGCCTGGACCTGAAACCCTCCCCAGAGAAGGCGAGTCCAGCTGGGGAGGAGGTCAGAGCCGAGGAGGGGTGGGAGCATGTCGGAGGACACACGGGAACAGGAAGTGTGGAGCCCCAGCCCTTCCCACTTCCTCTTTAGAAGAACATGTTTCCCATAGTCATGAATAAACTGCGCTACTCCCAACGTAATCACATACATCAGAGCTAACTATGCCAACACTCCCTTAAAACAACAAGAACCCCAGTAGCGTGCCAACAGTTTTTTTTTTTTATTAATTACTGCCCATGGTATTTTACACAGTATTGATTCATGTTCAGTATTGGTTTGCCATTTTAGCAGACCCATTAACCGAAAGAGATTTAAAGTGAATTCAGATACAGGAGTAGGTAGGGGCTGGACACGGCATTCGAGGCTTAAGGAGCCGGTAGCCATTAAGGACCATCTTGGTCAAGCATGCCCACAGATTGGATCTGTGGACATTAGGGAATCGAACCCAGGCCCTTTAAGCTAGGGAGTCGAACACTCACCAACCACACAATCCTACCCCTGTTACACAACAACCATCGTCACCTAAACAAGCATGAGCTACAGCACCCACGGGTGCTAACCGCGTGCCCCCATTATGCACGACTAAGGGTGAATGCTAACGACACAGCTGTGTGTGTGTGTGTGTGTGTGTGTGTGTGTGTGTGTGTGTGTGTGTGTGTGTGTGTGTGTGTGTGTGTGTGTGTGTGTGTGTGTGTGTGTGTGTGTGTGTGTGTGTGTGTGTGTGTGTGTGTGTGTGTGTGTGTGTGTGTGTGTGGGACTTCTAAGTACAGTCCACTCCGATGACGAGAGCGCAGGGAGATGATGAGGTCAGCGTGCTGGAGCGGAAGGAGAGCGGAGATGATTCAGAAGCTGCTGGGTTCAGCGCTGACACACCGTTAAGGAACGCGGGCCGGGACCAAACTGTCTGGTCAGCCTCACTGGGCGTCTCGGCTCTGGGTCGCCGACACGATGGATTTCTCTATTCAGTTTAAGTTTGGTCGAATTTCTTGTTTTATGACGAGATGCTGGGTGTCGCGGTGTTGAGCATTAGAATTGCGGAAGTATGTTAAGGTATGGCAACTGTGTGACGCCTGCTAGACTCAAAATACTAGGTCTTTATTTACATTGCTTTAATTTCTTATTGCTCTATATATTTGCGTCTATCCTTACTGATTAAATGTTTGCTTGAATATCATATTTATTGTATATTCAATGTATATTTGTTGGGATACAGTTATGAAAAGAGCTGCATGGTGTTTGCTCAGTCTTAGTAGGCAGCTGAGGACGTAGGAGAGGAGGGAGATGGGTTGAAGGAGATAGGATTGAGGAGATGGGGCAAGACAGAGTGGAGAGGAAAGAAACTGAGATGGGGGACAGGGGGGGGAGTCAGGTGAGGAGAGATGGGAGAGGACATAGGAGATGAGTTAGGAGAGGAAATAGGACAGGAGAAAGGGGAGGCGTCAGGAGAGGAGATGAGACGGCAGAGGAGATAGGAGAAGGACAAAGTGGAGGAGATAGGAGAGGACGTGGGAGAGGACATGGGAGAGGACGTGGGAGAGGACATGGGAGAGGAGGTGGGAGAGGACATGGGAGAGGACGTGGGAGAGGAGGTGGGAGAGGAGGTGGGAGAGGACGATGGGAGAGGACGGTGGGAGAGGACATGGGAGAGGAGGTGGGAGAGGAGGTGGGAGAGGAGGTGGGAGAGGACATGGGAGAGGAGGTGGGAGAGGAGGTGGGAGAGGAGGTGGGAGAGGACATGGGAATGGCATGAGAGGGTGGAACTCACTGTTGATGTGGTCGATGTAGTACAGGCCCACCTGCTGGTCGTACACCACCTCCCAGCCAAGAGGAAGCTCATCGCCCACGCAGTCTGCAAACGTCAGCGGCTTGGTGATCCTGCAGAGACACGCCAACATCACACCATCATTATGACAGCCCCAAGACAACATCATTACCACGTAGAGCGTCTTCCAGATAGCACACCGCTACGCTACCTGCATCTCATTCCACAGAAATATCTGGAAATACTAGATTATGTAGGGAAACCATTTTACGTCCTATGGTCCTCCTAGTCTAGCGTTCCTGAAAGGAGGGAACCCTCTTTCTGGTTCCCTCTGAAGGTTTCTTCCCTCGGAGTTTGGGAAGTTTTTCCTTTAGTGCTTAGATTTGGGTGTGTGTTCACTGTGTCCTGTGAAGCCCTTTGAGACTAAGTGCGATGAAGGGTTTTGCAAGTAAAAACTAGACAACTCTTGACACCTACACATAAACGTGTTCCATAAAAATAAACACATACTCCACCCCTCTCTAATATAGTAGTGATAAGGATGAATAGTGAAAAACCAACATGGTAATGTTCTGGTCGACAGAATGTTCAAACTCTCCCTCAGAAAATAATCTCACTGGTGCGAGTGTGGAGATGAAAAAAAAAAATGCCGGCATCTCAAAAATCCTGAGAATTTCTTGAAAAACCACAAAGCGTGAAGTCAGTATTTTGTCGTACACTGTGCTGTGCTTTAGGTGAGAATACAGCTGCTCTTTCAAAAAGGTCTTCAGGTGGATATACAGACAAATGACAAGTCTAAGTATTGACGGCCGTCATTGGAACACTTTAAAAGTCTAAAAGAGCGTATTATTGAATTTCTTCATTCAGGTACAGCTCTCTATTTTAAGTAAAGGGACATTTTCTTTGAAGAGGTCTATCGGTTTGACATATTAAGTATACCCAGTCTGTCAAGTTGAGTTACTTTGTGAATTATAATTGTAGTTTACACCGAAAACACCCTATTAAGGCTGACAGATGCTTGTGCTTATCGCCGAGTGTGAATCGCTAAGTGGTACATAACAAATGTCATGTCATGTTGTTTAAAATGTATTTTGATTTAATGGCCACTCATTTATCTCGTACCGAGTTAACTGCTTCACTTGGGCCAAGTGTGACAACACAGGGTAAACAGATTAAGGCAATCTTTCCAACTTCACAAATCATCCCTTTCCCCCAGTCCACTAAACGTGTCATGCGTAATGATAAAAGCCACAGCAACACAGGGCTGACATGTCACTTTTCTAAATGATCGCCCAAAACACTAGTATCCCAGGATGGAGCAACACAGCTTCCATATTTTTTACGTTTTTTTCGTTGACAGCTCGTGGATCGTTACCGACGACGACTATAACTCAACTGAAAACAAAATGGCCACGGGCAGTGACCCCTCCTGCCACAGAATGGCCACAATGCAGACAGTGCTTATCCTGGCTAGGTATGCACACAATGAGCAGCGAAGGCATTCTTCTTCACAGCATTCCAGAGGAAGAACACAGACAAAGTGTCTTTCCTGCTCGCCTCCATTTTTTTTTTTACGTTGGAGCCCACTTCCAGACATAGATATGACATATATATATATGAACATCAAGCACGAAACCCATCTCCAGTCTTTTGACCTTTGGGCATCAACTGGCTTTTTTAAAACAGATGATTGATCATTTTAAGTTATTTAACACAATATTATGGACTCTGCAACATCTGGAATATATCTATACTTAAAAACACTTTCAGTCGGATCTCTCCCTATCCAATCACAACATACTATACTTTAAGCCACTAAAGAAACCAATTCAACCGTTTTATTTTAATGATTATTATTAGATCAAATATTTGCATGTGATTTAAGGAATTCCTGAATTAATACGTGTAGATTAATCACAAAGGCCTAAGGACTTCAACACAACATTTACTGATATTTTATGGAATTTTATGTGTTGTTTTTGCTTGGTTAGTCATAAATCACTAAAAGAGATTGTAGGACATAGGTTTAGTGCACATGTGTCAGATAAGACACACGTGTGCACGTCTCATTCTTTATGATGGATGTTCAGTGGAGTCTGCGCCGAACCGCAGCCGAGAGATTTGAAGAATCTGCTCCCACAGCCGCCGGTATGAGGAGGAGGACGATAACCCACCAAATGTCCGGCTGATGACTGTAAACACAACGTTGAATAACCGCTTCAAAATGACCCTGCTCGCCTTTTCAATACCCCCATGATGCATTGCATTCCTTGAGAGCCCCAAACACACCAAACTCATAACTAAACCTTCCTTCGTCTGATGACCAATATAACCTTTTCTCATGCAACGTGGGAAAGAAAATTCCATCCATTTGCCTGCGACACTAGAATCAACCCTTGGTCCCAAAATATTATTTGGGATATTGAGCTGGTTTCAATACTCCTTCTGGGATATTGAGCTGTGTTCAATACTCCTTCTAGGATATTCAGCTGTGTTCAATAGTCCTTCTGGGACACCGGTTTCTGAGTATAACAGTGCCATTAGAGGTAGAACAGAATGAAAGCAATGCAGAGAAAGTATGTAAAGTACACTGAGAAGAACATGCGTGTGCTTGCCTGTGGTTTGTCAGTGTATTTTGATGAAGATATGACATAATGTCAATCAGGGGGGCTTTCTTGTATGTTTTGTTGTTTCTTAAACGGCGATGCGTGCAGACGGCGTGCGTCCGACAGGCTCGTGAGTTAACCACATGACTTGAACCCGGACAGCGAGTAAACACAGCGGCCCGCACGCACGACTCAACTGTCAGAATTACTGAAAAGAAAAACTTTAAACAAATGTTGACACACACCGACAAGTCCTCCCCCCCTCCCTTAAACAAGTGCAAATAGACATTCCTGTGTTTACAGTTGAGTTTGTGTCAATAATGGGTTTAACAATTTTAACTTAACTCTCGTAAAAAAACAACAACAATGAATCCAATTCAGATCAGTAGAGGGAGCAGGAGTACAACTGTACAAACACTGAAGGGACCCCTCTCCTCCGCTAGAAACAAGCCAATCGGGGTCTGATTTGACCGCTTTTTGATGTGTGTTAATGCAGCAGCCATTTTGAACAACACCGCCACAAGAGGGTTCTTTCTTGCGTAAGAAAGTACAGGATGTGTGTGTTATGGAGGACCACTATTCGTAGTAACACGGCTCTGGAGAGTGAGTGAAGGTTTTCTTCGTTACGTGGTCTTGTGACAGCAACCAAGGGGGTGGGGGGGTTTAGCATAGTAGTGGCTCAGCCGGCTGTAGGCCCGACCTCGCAGGACGGAGGAGGAGGAGGTGCAGGGGACACCGCAGGTGACCCTACATGACACACATACTTGACATACATACCCTCCCTGAACACCACAAGAGAACTATTTGAATATAGGGCTGTATGCGTGTACATGGGCTGTACGGTTTGATAAAATGTTCACTTTGTGTAAAAATGTATTAATACGCTATAACACATTTTAACTTGTCCATCAAGCAGAACAGGAGTGCTTGGAGGAGACCCAGAGAGCAGGAAATGGTTTCCAAGGAACGGCAGTCAGATGGAGCAGGGATGACTCAATGTGTCTATGGCTAACGCTTACGTGCTAAGACGGGGTGTCAGAGAACATGTCAATACACAGATATCCACCACCTCAGACACACAAAGCAACTCTTTGCTATGCTTTTCTGTTAAAAACACAAAACACTGCAATGGAGAATGTATACCAATCAAAGACAAATATCAACATTTGATTGATCCAAAACCTATACCATCAGCTAATAGAAACTAATCAGTACTGGAGTAGTCCTCACTCAATACTTTGTCTTTGAGTTCTGCCCTTGGTTCTATGAGAGCGTTTGATAAATTAATTCAGACGAAAGAACCCTTATCAATCGTTCAGACCAGACGAAAGCCTGGGAGGCTGAAATAGAAAAGGAAAAAGATGGACAACTATTTGAAACCCTCACAGCTGCGCTCAACAAGGGTGGCCGGGAATTACTTCAGGGCCCGGGGAGTGTGTGACCACTTCCCCAGCGAAATATATTTAGTTGTAAAAGACATTTGCTAATTCTATAATAATCCGGACTGTCTTTGGTTGTCCCCTGGAGGGCATTTCTGCCCGGCGACAGCGTTGCAACGAGCCGGTATGTGAAACAGGAGTCTGGGCCTGTGAACCCGGGGTCCGGTCACATCTCTTAACAAAGACCCACGCCGCATTCCCATCGCAAATTAAGATGCGTAAAAACAAGCGCCTCTCCATCCCTGCATTCTCATCGCACGCTAAAAATAATATTCCCTGGTGGACGGTACGCTTCAGTGACAGCGTGGCTCTCTGACGCTCTGCGTGTGGACCGGAGGTTCACCTCCACGGCTTTAGTATGATCTGCACGTCAATACAGAAAGTGAAGACATTGGGGTTTCTGAAAAAGCAACTCCTGCTGCGACTATACTTGTATGTCGACTTTTATGTGATAAACCATCAGAATTGATTTGAATCACTTCATCAGCAAACCAATGTTGTTTTAATAAGGCAGCTGTATTGAGGTTACAGCTGGTGGATCCCTGTAAACAGTCCTACATAACCATAAACCTTGAATCAACCGTTCCTGCTTGTGCATGGAACATTTGCTACCTGACAGGACAACCTTGAACAACCCAGAAAGGTCTCCAGAAAGACAGCTTCACATATACATATCTCCATCACTGGGAAATAATGATGCATTCAACGTCATTTTATTCCCAATAACACCAGACTTAATCCTCCAATCATTAAAACAACTGACTACGATTCCTGAATGTTCTTTAACAATATTCCGACGTCGGTAGAGTCTCTAGACGATGCTCAAGCGCTGGGGTGACGGGACCAAGCGATGACGACCAGGAAGTGGAGGGACGCGGCTGACGGCGACACCGGCCATGTCAGAGACGAAGCAACAACAAAGAATTCCTCATTCCTCGGCCGCCTCCTCTAAGCTCTCACGCGCCGCACGAAGGAGCATGCTTCGAATCCCAACCCTCCCCTCTTTCCCAGCTCTGACTCCCCCCCCCCCCAACCCTCAACCCTCAACCCTCCCTCTCTCCCTCTCTCCCAGCCCTCCCCCCCACACTTTCCCCAGCCCTCCCAGTCCTCCCCTCTCTCCCAGCGACCGGGGGCGAGTTCTAGAGGGGTTAAGGGCGGGTTGGGGGTTTGGGGCGCGGGGGGGGGGGGACAGCCTTAAAGGCTAAAAAGGCCACAAGTGTCGGGTCTAAAAATTCCGTTCTGAGTTAAAAAGGAAACGTGAAAACAACTTTGGGAGGAATGTCATTTATGCGCCGTGTGTCTGGGAGCGGTGCCGGGTTTCAGGGTTCCGACCAGCTGGCCCGTGGCTGGCTCACAGCACGCAGACACTCACCCGTCCCACCATGTCCAGAATCCCATGGAAATAGGGCTTCTATTAGGAGCTAGAGCCATGGTGGGCCATCCCCATCCCACCACACATATAGCCTGGGGAGGGGCCCTCCATACTGGGCCCTCCACCCTAGGGAGTGGCCCCATTGTGAAACGGTTGAAGCAGCCAGACGTTGAGTTTTTCCATGTAGGGGGAGACGAAATAACGCTGCCTCAACACTGAATTCTGTAATGCATCATTTTGGTACGTTACACAATATGTGCTTTTTTTTCTTTTTTTTTTAAAAAGGGGTGAAACGCAGCTAGTGCACACTCCATCGAACACACGCACGCACACAAGGCCATACTCGGGGAGTCTTGAGCATATCCTGCTACGGTAGCATTCTTGACATAATGCACATGACAAAAGATCATTATATGGACAATGAGCTGGCTGTTTCAGTTTGGTTTTGTATGTCAACTTCTGAAATGTTTTACACAGCGGTGTTAGCCGAGGAAATGTGTGAAAATCCCTGGTGACAAACATTTGAGAAAAACTTAAGAGCAGTTGGGGAACTCTGATAGCCGCCAACATACTCTATTGCCAGTACGATTATTATTGGCTCAACTCAAACCGCTGAGGAAAATTAGTATGATTTGTAGCATACAAACTTCATAACAATGAGCGGGCCGATAAACATGAGTGCTAAACATGAGCGCTAAACATTGTTCTGTTAGGAACGAGCAGCCGAATTCAAAAGAAACCAACAAGTGCATTGTCCGCCGGCGAAAACACGCCGGCAGAAAACACACACAGAAGAATGACACCGGGGCCACACAATAGCGGGATTTCCATACGTCCCCGAACCAAAAGAGCCGCCATCATAATAAAACATGGGTGGTGGAGGGGAGAGTAGACCCCCTCTCAACGCTGGAAACACCGCTCCAGAATAATTGAATTTGATGTGCTTTGTGAGCGAGTATAAAGAGCCCCCCCCCACACCCCCGTCACCCAGCTGCAGGGTGGCTGGGACTGTTGCATAACAGAGCTAATGAGAGAGAGATATAGAGATGATTGATCGAGAGATATAGAGATGATTGAGAGATATAGATGATTGATCAAGAGAGAGATACAGAGATGATCGAGAGAGAGATATAGATGATCGAGAGAGAGAGAGAGAGAGATATAGATGATCGAGAGAGAGAGATATAGATGATCGAGAGAGAGAGATATAGATGATCGAGAGAGAGATATAGATGATCGAGAGAGATATAGATGATCGAGAGAGATATAGATGATCGAGAGAGAGAGAGAGAGAGAGAGAGAGAGAGAGAGAGAGAGAGAGAGAGAGAGAGAGAGAGAGAGAGAGAGAGAGAGAGAGAGAGAGAGAGAGAGAGAAGAGAGAGAGAGAGAGAGAGAGAGAGAGAGAGAGAGAGAGAGAGAGAGAGAGAAACAGGGTCTGTTATACTGGTGCTGTCGGGGACCACTAGCAGAAGGGCCGCTTTGGTGGGCAGCAGCAGAGCGGTTCAGGGGCCGCTAGCAGAAGAGCCAGCCAGGGGCCCATAGCAGAGTGGTTTCGGGGGGGGTGTCACCGGCAGCAGTCGCTAGGGGGGGCCTCTAAAAGCAGAGCCACTCTTGGACTTGGCGTAGGCATGCATGGTGCGACACTCATTCCATGCTGACAAAACTCTTCCCAAAACAGTTATGGCTTAGCAGCAGGACCGCCAGTCATCCCCTTGACCCCCCCACCCCTCCGAGAAACACACCCCTATGTCGATGCAGTGCTCTCGCTTCTATTTAACTGACCTTTATTATTGGAATACAAGTGAATCTCTTTGAGGCTGTCCAACTAGTCCCCAAGAGTGACTCCCTCGCTTACAATACGGGTCTGTTTAGAAACACGTCGAGTGTGAAAGTACTCAAAGAATACGACATGTAGATTGAAAAGCAAGTGGGGTTCTGGTCCGTGTCGTCGTGTTATTATTAATATAATAGGTTGAGTTATGTCTTGTAATAAAAAAGGCCTACATTTGCCATCACACAGCTATTGCTTGAGCATTGTGGTGGTCTACACGTTTGCTTGGAATTGGTTGGCGTTGTGGTTGCATCGTCGTTGTGGCTGTGGGACAGCTGTAGTTCTGTGATTGTGGCTTTTCTGGTCTGTAAGCCGTAAATTATTCTGTTAGACTTGGCGGGGGGGGGGGGGGGTCCGAAATAGAAGCATTCAGAGATGTAGTCATCGCACACATTAAACAAACATGATTTAATGCTGATCTCACACTTACTCTTGATGGAGATGCGTCCATCACATTAAGTATCATCAAACTCTTGATGATATGCAGCCCTTTCAACATGCAGCAGAAGAAAGAAATCATCTTCTTTGCTGTGTTCACCCCCCCCCCCCCCCCCCCCCACATCTCAAATATTTCTAAATTTGAATTGATATAAAGACCCCTGAGAGAAATGTGAGGGATGTTTGGGATGAGGGGTGCTGGCCAGGATTCCCAGGTGAAGTTTCAGTGCTTTCACACGACCGCCACACATTTCACTACAAGACGCCAATCAGCCAACCCCGCTCTACTGGGCCAATAAGGTCCTACTGGGCCAATTAAGTCCTACTGGGCCAACCCAACTCCTACTGGGCCAACCCTGCTCGAACTATAATATACTAATTTACCAAACACCTTTATCCAAAGCCACTTAGATTGTAGTTCATATTTCCTTAAGGAGCGGGTAGGGGTTAGAGCATCTTGCACAAGGATGCCGATATGGAGATTGGGGATGAAACCTAGTAGGCTACCTTCTGTCAGTGAGTCAACACCCTATCCTAGACTATCACACCTCGCTGCCTCTGGCCAAGGAGGTATTTTATGAGTGGTTATTCCATTGCATTGTATATAGAGGGTTGACCAGGTCCTTCTGGTCTAGATGGCAGTGACACATGTCCCAGTGGACTAGTCTGTACCGCAAGTTCTGTTGGAGACAAGACCGGTGTGTAGTTAGATTTTTGTTTCTTTGTTCTCTAATAGGCAACATTTACAAGGACACACCAAAAACGGACGATGTTTTTTCTCTGGCTTATTCATATTCATGTCAGTTTGTGTCTGTTTCTTGTTCCGGCTTGGGTTAGTGGATAATCATCCCTTATTGTTCATTTCACTATCATATGGTGATGATCAAAAAAAAACTAAAGCGTGTGCAGCGGGTTTTGATGACGACCACGTCATATGTCCACCTCATCACCGCCGTTTGTCAATTTCTTGTCATTTAAGCTATAACGCGGCCCTCAGAGCAGTGCTATGTTTATTAACGAACTTGAAGCCAACCCTGAGCAGGTTTAATGGTTTAAGGACACCCTGGACAATATTAATATTGACGTAGTATCAGATGCTGGGAGAATCTGGAGAAAACACGGGAGCCTGAACTCTGGAGACGACCCAGATCCCACTAGTGTAGGAAGAAGCAGAAACACTACAACAGAATTTAAATGGTTTAACGTTGACGTGTGTACTAGTTTGGGAATCAAGGCTCAACATTGAGAGTAACCTAGGCCATTGAATTTCCTTGAATAACTTGTCAAAGTCCTGAATCCTGGTGTGTTAAATGAATGAACACTCCACCCTAGTTTAGTTTAGTTTCTTAAAAAAAATAAAGTAATAATAACTTAAAACAAACACACTCAATCATCACTTTTTTTTAAAATATATTTTCCCCAATATTTCTTCCCTTGCTTAGTGGTCTTTGTTCAAATGTCGATGAGAACAACGTTTTCCTCCGAATTGTCACAATGTGGGCGTTTCCTGAGCCACACAATGGGGTTCTAGTGCGGGCTGTAATCTTGCATGTAATCTGCAGCAGTCTGCTGAGCGCGGAGGACCTGAAACACATCCCCACAGCTTCCCCAGCGGCACACACAGCATTCCTTACATACTTCCTCTAAGATCCCTGGGAGTTGGAGTTCTATGTGTGCTCCATGTTAAACAGTGGCTATATTTATGCAAAATCTGGCATAAGGAATGTCATGGGAAGTAAAATAAAAAAGTAGATGATAATGGATAGAAAAAAACATGCCCCTTGAATTTCACAGGGCGGACAATATATTGAACGTATGGAAATATACAATATATTTTAATTGAATATTGACATGTTATGAAATGGACCATGGCATAATGGAGGTATGTGGTCCAATTATTTGGAAGTTACCAGACGACATTTATTAAACAAATAACTTTTCGAGAAAGATAAAAGTGTGGATCTAAGGTCGTAGGTTTTTTTTTTAACATAATCATGAGATAGATTAAAAGGCCTGCGTGTTTATCCTGATTCTGTGACATCTCATCTCACTGAGTGTGAGAGCTGATGTCTTTCTCAATGCTTCCAACCTCCATAACATAGGTGCCAGACATGCTGTCGACTACAACTTTGTGTATTGTTATTTCAATTGAAATGCGAGGTGTGTAACAACATGTCCCAAATGTAAGGAACATAAGTGAGGTAGAAAAACGTAGTAATCACAGATGTTTACATCCTGTGTTTACATGGAAATGTATTTGCGGTGTGGATGCAAAATGATTTAAATTCCTGCGCACCGATTGCGCGTTTATGGCTTCGATTTCCATCAAAAAGTTGTGGCAACAGTGTATCAGTCTATGTAGCAAACTTGGGAGAACCCATTTCACCCTGGTTCGGGGGAAAATACCATCAGTTGTTTTCGACGTCCACCCCTGCGACCGATCCTCTCCGATCCTCAGTGGAAGGAAGCCGAGGGGCTTGTTCCCTTTCACTGTCACACGGATGAAACAGCAAGACTCACAAACAACCCTCTTACCTATCTCTGGGGTCTATCCACGAGGTCTGCCGAGTGTTGTGATCGATAAAGAACACCCGGCCGTCGTAATCCCGGGCTTCCTCCCAGCCAGCGGGCAGCGGCAGCTCAGAGCTCTCCCTGCCTTTACCGCTGGTTACCCACGGCATAGCGTTGGGACCCCCTGCCCTTTTCGCAAAAGTTGAGCTTCACAGCATTACAAGCTCTTCGTGTGCTCGTATAGCCACAAAAAAACAAGTTAATCCACAAAGTTTCGCAGCCGAAACGACCGCCTTTGCGACGCATCCACTTTCCCGAGGAAGAAAAAAACTATCGCTCCACTCTTTTTACGCTCCTCGGTCGTCCATGTTCGCCTCTTCGACCATATTTCATTCCGTCGAGTCCATATTCGGGCATAGCTCATTTGCATAAATTGTGCGAGAACGTACGAACGGACGTATTTCTCCGTCCAATGGGAGGCTCATGTCGCCGCCGCTCCGAAAAGATCGATATGATCAACTATCGAAAGTGCATTATGTATTTAGAAAAAAACAAAACAGTTTTCCTAAATTGATTGTTGTAGATATATAAACCACAGCAATTTATATGATTAATAACGATCGTACATATACTTGTGTAAACCTAAGTGGCGTTCTTAAGTAGTCCCATAATGACATAAAGTAAACATCATAAAGTGCAGGCTCCAATGCCAAGTTGGTTTCTGGCGTGTGTTTCTCGCAATGGTACAATAGCGCCATCGTGTGTCCTCAGAAGGCAGTGCTCTGAATAAACAAGTTTAGGATTTGACTGAAACTTATTAACAACTCACAATTAAGGCCTCTTTGTACATGACAGGAACCTGAACTTGTGTAAATGTATGACTTCATCGTTAAATTAATGTTACCATTGTAAGGACAGAATGTTGCAGAGTTTTCTTTTTTTTACAATTCAGCATTGGTTGATGATGGTGAGTTTGAATCTATGTGAATAATACTAAACTGTAGTTGGTGTGTTTGAACAGCCAAGTAGACACCATATTACAGTTAATAACCAGCAAGTCAGTTCAGTGAGAGAGAGAGAGAGAGAGAGAGAGAGAGAGAGAGAGAGAGAGAGAGAGAGAGAGAGAGAGAGAGAGGAGAGAGAGAGAGAGAGAGAGAGAGAGAGAGAGAGAGAGAGAGAGAGAGAGAGAGAGAGTGTGTGTGTGTGTGTGTGTGTGTGTGTGTGTGTGTGTGTGTGTGTGTGTGTGTGTGTGTGTGTGTGTGTGTGTGTGTGTGTGTGTGTGTGTGTGTGTGTGCTATCAGTCCCTAGTATTCAGACACTTCCTGCTGTCAGTCTCTAGGATTCACTCCCTTCCTCCTATCAGTCTCTAGTATTCAGACAGAGCCTCAAATATACAAAGAGAGAGACTATAATAGACTATAATCAACAACAGACTAAACACATTTTATTGTATTTTGGTCAGTTTCTTCAGTACCCAAAACCAAATGACCTTTATTGAAATCCATTTAAAATATTTTATACAATAACTGTCAAACAATATTTATAGAAGAAGAATAATATTTACATTTTTTAATCTTTCAACTGATTAAAGGGATACGGAATGTGAAACGTAGAATCTTAATGATCGTAATTATAATTCCACGTGTGACATCATTTCATACGCTGATGACATTAATGTGTTCCTGACCCCATGCAAGCCCAGCAAGCTCCTCTATAACAGTTATTAGGGTTATGACCGTTATTACAGGCTCTCAGGGCTTTAGACCACACCTGAGTCTGGGAGTCTAGGGTGAGGCCGCCTCTGTCTCTGTCTGACGAGAGAACATCTCAACGGAACCTCTGAGGGAGACCATGCGTTGGCATGAAATTATTATTATTATTATTGTTGTTAAAAAGCTCATTTAACTTTTGCTTTGGGTGAGGATTATGAACACCCCCCCCCCCCCCCCTTGCCCTCTCCATCAAGTCATTGGAAGTGTGGTGGTGTCATCAAAGTCTGGTTCCTCCCCCTCCTTCCCTCCTGAAGGCCCCTGGCAGCAGTAGGAGAGCACAGATTGGGCAGGGCCCGAAAGGTCCCCTCTCCCCCCGACACACATGATGTGTGGATGAGCTCAAGAGACAGAGACCCGGAACCCTAACCCGGAGAGACCCGGAGAGACCAGGGGAGACTATCAGAGACCACTAGAGACCCAGAGAGATCAGGAGAGACTAGAGGAGACTACCGGAGACTACCAGAGACCACTAGAGACCAGGAGCAATGAGATGAGACCAGGAGTGACCAGGAGAGACTACAGAGACCACCAGAGACCAGGAGAGACCCGGCGAGACCAGGAATGACCAGGAGAGACAAGGAGCGACTAGGAGGGACCAGACCAATCAGCAGGTGTTCCCAGCAAGTTTATTCAAGCGGAAACCCGCCTGACATAATCCTCTCCAACCTGACATAACAACCGAGTTGGAGAAGGGAGGAACTCTCTCTCCCTCCCATCCCCCTCCCCTCTCTCCCTCTCTCCCTCTCTTCCTCTCTCTCTCCCTCCCTCTCCATCCCGGCCCTCTCTCTCTCTCTCTCTCTCTCTCTCTCTCTCTCTCTCTCTCTCTCTCTCTCTCTCTCTCTCTCTCTCTCTCTCTCTCTCTCTACCTCGATCTCTCTCTTCCACTCCCACTGGTCGGTCAAGGGCCAGCCACAGCCCCGAGCAGCAGCAGCAGCAGCGATCACTCACTGGACCATGGAGGCGTGCGGCCGTTCCTCTGAGCTGCTGGCGGTGTGCTTGTGGCTGGGTGGCTGGCTGTGCGCGCTGGCCTCCACCATCCTGCCCCACTGGCTGAGCATGTCCACGGAGCTGCTGGCCATCGAGAGCTACCAGCTGGGCCTGTGGGAGACGTGCGTGGTGCAGGACATCGGGGGCATGGAGTGCCGCTCCTACGACAGCCTGCTGGGCCTGGCCCACGACCTGAAGCTGGGCCGCATCCTCATGTGCGCGTCGCTGGCCACGGGCATGCTGGGACTCTTGGTGACCATCCCGGGGATGCAGATGGTCAACAGCTGCAGAGACGGGGACAGCGGCGGCGGCGGCGGCGGGGGAGGGCAAGCCAAGAAGACCCTGGTGATGCTGGGTGGCGTGCTGGCGGTGCTGTCCGGGATCCTGTGTTTGATCCCCGTGTCGTACGTGGCGCACCTGGCCGTGCTGCGCTTCTTCGACGAGGCCCTGCCGGACGTGGTGCCGCGCTGGGAGTTCGGAGACGCCCTGTTCTGCGGCTGGGCGGCGGGCTTCCTGCTGTGCGCGGCCGGGGTCCTGCTGCTGGTCACCGCCTCCCTGGGGCCGGCCAGCCGGCGCCGGCCCAGGCTGCAGTACCGGTACGAGGCCCGGGGAGGGGAGCTGACCACTGCGAAACGATCAGAGTACGTGTGACTAGGTACGAGAACCAGACCCGACTGCTGGACTGAAGTGCAGTCAGGGGACGGAACCTTCCAGAACCTTCCAGAATCTTCCAGAACCTTCCAGAACCTTCCAGAACCTGTACACCTGGACCAATGTCGTCCGACTGCTTTTTAAAACACCCGTTACTATGACCATGATGACACAGTACTGGTGCAGTTAGAGACCTAGTGGAACAGCTGGCGCTGACACAATACTACTGAGAAACTATGTAGCGTCGGTCGGTTTCGGAGCTGTATGAAAATAATGACACGTTGATAATCTATTGTCCTCTGATCTTTGAAATGGAGCTATTCTGATATGATGCCATGTTGATGACCGGTATTGGATTATTATTATGATTAACCTGATCAGCGTCCATACTGTCGTGTTGTCTAAATCAAGTCTAAAGCCAAAGAAGAAAAAGTTAAAAAAAACCTGTGTTTTTACAAGAACTGCTAGGAATTACAATGGCTGTTGTTAAAATTGGTTTCTGGTTGTTGTTAGTTGATAGATATACCATTGTAAATTCTAATTAAAACTAGGGGCAGATCAAGCCTTTTGCTTTCAGTGGTGGTCCAAAATGAACCAAATGTCTACTTGATCAGTTATTAATTTGTACCCAAAGATCCTTTAGAAAAAGCCCATTTTATGTGTAAATCCAGTCCCTATCCTGTTTAATTTTGCACTTTTTTTTCTCACCTCTGAACGGTTTCTATAAAGAAATCTATTGTTCTGAAGAACGACTCTCGGAACTTCCCTCTTCCACAAAAAGAAGGCCCGGAGCGTGTTGTTTGTGTGGAGCAGAGCAGTCGTCACGTGTGTCGCCCGGGCCTGGAGCCAACAGCCCGCCGAGGGCTCCGGGGAGCGCCGCGGGGTAAAGAGGCTAAAGCACTTGGCTTCTCCTGGGCTGTGTGAGCGTACAACGAGGCCCACCTGCCGGGCTCCACTCACATAACCCCTGAACAGGAAGGACCCGACGGTACCATGCCCTCCCATCATGGCGCGCCTGATCCCTCCGTCAGCATGTCCAGCCGGGGGGGGGGGGGGAACACAGCGGGCCTGGTCTTTTATGTGTGTGTGTGTGTGTGTGTGTGTGTGTGTGTGTGTGTGTGTGTGTGTGTGTGTGTGTGTGTGTGTGTGTGTGTGTGTGTGTGTGTGTGTGTGCGTAAGCATTTTTTATGCGTGATGTGTGCAGGTGTGTGTCTTTGCATTTTATGTGTGTGTGTGTGTCTGTGTGTTATCTGTGCGTGTATGTATGGGTTTGTCCCATGTTTGTGTTATGTGTTTTTGATTGATTGTGTGTGTGTGTGTGTGTGTGTGTGTGTGTGTGTGTGTGTATGTGTGTGTATGCATGTGTGTGCGTGTATATGTGTGTGTGTGTGTGTGTGTCTGTGTTTGTTTATGTGTGTGTGTATATATGTGTGTTTGTGTTTGTGTGTGTGTGTGCGTGTGTATGTGTGTATGTGTGTGTGTGTGTATGCATGTATGTGCGTGTATATGTCTGTGTATATGTGTGTGTGTGTTTATATGTGTGTGTGTGTGTGTCTGTGTGTGTGTGTGTGTTGTTTGTGTGTGTGTATATATGTGTTTGTGTGTGTGTGTATATTTGTTTATGTGTGTGTATATGTGTGTGTGTATATGTGTGTTTTTGTGTGTGTTTGTGTGTGTTTATATGTGTGTGTGTGTGTTTGTGTCTGTGTGCCTGCCTGCCTGCTTCGGGGTATCCCAGCATGGGACTAATTCCAGCAGATTTCCCGGTGGCTGGCTGAGCTAAGCTGTGTTTAATGAAGGCCTTAATAGGCAGCGCTCCCCGGGAAGAATGATCACAGATAATCAGACAGACACGGAGGAGGTCAGCCGTGAGGATGAGGATGAGGATGATGATACACTTTGGTCTCCATCATGGAGGCGATTTTAAGTGATCAACAGATACAAAGAACTGTACCAATATCTCCTTTCAAACCAGAATGAAGCAGAGTTAGAGAACAATTCAATAATCGTTACCAATCAAACAGAAGTTCTCCCTTTAAGTGTGTATAAGAGTTGGACTGGTCAAATGCTGCTGCTGCAAACCGCAGGAACCACTGGACATACAAGGGAATGTGGTTGACAAGTTGTAGAGGGAATCTTAAGAATAGATAAGACTATAACATAATAACTGTTATAGTTGAATATTATTTATCTTATAGACAGAAGACAGGGTATAGTAACAGACACTGGTGTAATATTTAACAACAATTTCCTTGGAATAAGTGAGAGATAACTTGATAACTTGATGATCTTGTTTCCCTACCAGATAACGATAGGACTATTTCTTAAGTGAATCAGTAATACTCTCCTCAAAAGTGTTGATAAAAGTATCTGAAGTAACTTCAAAAAGATAAGATCATGATTAGACAGACGACCTAAACGAGGTCAGCCATGAAGAGGGTGCTGCACATTCCTCCCCAGAGAGAGAGACATACACACAGACAGACAGAGCCTTGGACAGCGACACAGAAAGAGACACAAACAGAGACACAGACAGACAGAGACACAAACAGAGACACAGACAGAAAGTGCTGCCCACAGGCAGCACGGGCCTGTGGGCCTGTGGGAGGGGTTGCGAGGGGGGGGGAGAGACGTGTGTTCCTGACAGTGAGCTGCTCAAGAGGCCCCTCGTCTCTCCACGCTGTCAACCACCCGTGGTGAGCTGAAGTGTGTGTGTGCGTGCACGTGTGTGCCTTCTGAGTGTATGCTTTTGTGAGAGTGGGAGTTTGAATGCTTCTGTGTGTGTGTCAGAGTATGTGTGTATGAATGCACTTGTGTGAAAATGTACATGTGTGTAAGTGAGTTTGTATGCGTTGGTGCATGCGTGAGAATATGCATATGGGGTGCATGCGTGAGATAATGTGTACGTTAATTCCCTAGGAACAATCACTCTCTCCTCCCCCCCCCCCACTTCACACTCCCTGCTACTTCTGGGCTCATATGCTGCCTGCTGTCGTCATACGAGCCCACTCCAGGTCACGTGATCAGCGCTTTTCCCTGGAGACAGACATGACCATTGGTTCAGCCCGGGTGCCTGTAATCACTAAAGCAGATAATGACCGGGTAATGTTACGTTGTTTAGATAAAAGATAACACTTAAAGGGGAAATGTCATCAGTCTCCAGTGTTGCTGTGACCGTTTTTCAAGTCTAAATTAATCAGGCTCCAAAGACCGGGATGGTCTTTGGACACAATCTCTGAAATTTGATGTGAATACCTTAAGGACGATTTATTTTGTGAATTGATAGGAAGATAACAAAATGTTCTTATTCCTGTTTGAGTTGAAAGGCAATTGTATGTTAGGCTACATTTTATTTACAATATATATTAGCACATTGTAGTGCCTGTATTTGAATGTTACACAATAAAGCAGTGTAAATGTTGCTTTGGACGTTTCTTTTCCAGTGAAAATGTTTCTTTTCATCAGTCAATGTTGAACTCCAAAAAGATTAAACTTCAATCTACCGAATCCGATAAACTCTGGTTGGTTTGAAATCCGACCCATTCCCCAGATGCACTTCAGGCTCATGAAGATGAAGAGTGTTCATGGCTTCTTCTTCATCTTCAGGGCTGTTGCCCCTCCTGGGGGTCAAAGGTCGGGTTGTCCTTCCCTCCGTCCCTGGTCAGCCCCCCGGAGCCTTGGAAGGAGTGGTCTACGGTCCGTTGGATCGGCTCATCCCTCCCAGGGGGGGCCCGGTAGCACAGGAACACCAGCCCACAGAGCATGATCATCAGGGAGCCCGTCAACCCCACGGCGACCGCCGACCCAACCCTCTGCTGCGTCGGCGCCGGCGGAAGGTGGAACTCTGGGGGGAAGTCGATGCTCTGATTGGCCATGACCGAGGTCATGTTCCAGACCAGCGGAACGGAGGAACACACCCCGGTGAGGACGTACAGCGACCCCGCCACGGCGAACGCCAGTCGGAGGTGGTCGCGCCTCATCAAGGAGAAGTACACCATCCTGACGGCGTAGACGGCCGCCATGTTCCCCGCCAGCCCGCACGCCATCGCCACAACCATCAGAACCTGCGCCGCCACGATCTCCGGCGGCAGGAAGCCCGCGGTGATGTCCATTTGGCGGCAGAACTCGAAGCGGGCGAGGGTGTGGCTGTAGAAGCAGGCGCGCCAGATGCCCACCCAGGCCACGCCCGACGAAACCATCGTCGTTTCCTGAATGTGCCACAGGCGCCACTCATTGAGGCCCGTGGCCGCCATGGTGATGATCCACGCCACACAGCCCATGAGCAAGCCCACAAACTGCTTGTGGGCCGTGTTAGCTAGGTAGCGCATTATGGTCTATCAACGCCCTGCTGGGATCCTGTGAACCGTCCGGGGCCTCAGCACCATCGCACCTGATGAACACAGATCAGAATCAATAAGTAGGCTACTATTGGTGGGCGTGTCGAGGTTGAGTCGAGGTTGGGGTTCCATTCCCGCTGGTAGAGCATGGCGCTAACACTGCCTGGATAAGGGGTTCCACTACTATTGGGGCTAGCTGTATTTTCTCAGGTTTATGCGTCCAGCTCCCCTCTCAATCAGACAGATTACCTGCTGACCTGGTCCGGGTTGGGCCGATTACAAAGATTTATCTAATACGGAGCGGGTAGGATATAATTCACAGAGGAGTGTCCTATGGGAGCGCCATTGATGTATTTTCATAAACAGCCAAGTTCAATGCGGTCGATTTGTGACACGCTTCGCTGGGCCAATTGGTTGTAGGTCTATCCAATTGCATCCAGAAGCATTTTAGTCTGAACCAATTAATAACTTCTATTGAAAATTGTAAATGAACGGGCCACGCATGCTCGGAATGTGCACTACCATTACAAGGTCTTGGGTCACCCAGGCAATTTTCCATTTTTTTCAGCAGAACTCACATTTTCATTCAACAGTTTTCCATATTTTCCGACATAATTGCAAAAGGGTTCTCTAATCATCAATTAGTCTTTTGACACGATTAGATAAACAATGTACCATCAGAACACAAGAGTGATGGTGGCTGGAAATGGGCCTCTGTACACCTATGTAGATATATCATTAAAAATACGTCAGTTTTCCAGCTAGAAGTCATTTCAACACATTAACAATGTCTAGACCAAGGGTCTTCAACGTCTTTCAGGCCAAGGACCCCCAAACTGATGGAGAGATGGAGCGGGGACCCCCTACTTATATATTGTATAAAATTGTGTTTTATATTAAACTGGTCCTATAGTGCATTTATTAATGTACCTTGTTATTTTGCATTCAATACTAATATTCAAATAAAACACAGGTTCATATATTTATGTTTTTATTTTAAACATGTGCAAGCTACAGTGAGTAGGGTGGCTATGTCACTGCCATTCATAAACATAACATAACAGAATAAACTGATACCTGCCAAGATCACCAATGTCTGTCAATTGCATGTAATCATGCATAAAAGCTATTCAAATGGACAATTTTTTTTGGAAACGAAAATTTGGAGCAGGCAGAGAAAAGCTCTCTCCTGTTGGGCTTTCATTAAAATCAAATGCATTAAAATGTCGCAGCCAGTCCAGATGTGTCAGGTGGGCGCGTGATAGGGCTGAACCATTAATCGCAATGTAATAGACCGCGGTATGCAAATTGCAAAGGCTGAAAACCCGTTGCCATTACTGACTGGAAATCAGTGCGATTCATTTATTTTTATTTTACAATTCAATAGTTAACTAAAGACGTTTATAATATAAATTAATCTCAACACATCGGCCTGGCCTAAAGGAAAGAGCAGTTTTTGTGTTGACTGCTTCCAATGTTGTGTTGGTCATCATACTAAAGAATCATTTATTTATTTTTTAGTGAATAGTACACAACATAAGGAACTTAATAAATTATAAAAATCGGGGGTCCCTGCAGTACCTCCAGGGACCCCTTAGGGATCGCAGACCCCCTGTTGAAGACCTCTGTTCTAGAGTGTATTTCTGATAAAAAAAAGTGCTTTTCTTTAAAAAAAGAAAAGAAAAAAAAAAGGACATTTCTAAGTGACCCCAAACCTTTGAACAGTTGTGTATAATAGTGTATTCATGCATGGTATTGTAAGTGGCTTTTGATCAAAGTGTATATGTGTTAGATAATGATAAGAGTGGTTTATATGGTATTGTGGAAGGCGATACATTCACTCCCTTTCTTGTTGCCCTTTGCCTGCTACTTAAGTGTTCCAGGACCTGTGTCACGGCTGGCTCTATCACAAGGTCATCTCAGATAGCCTGTAAAGGCGTAGGAAACACAGTAAACACACTGGAAAATCCATTGTAGTCTAAGATTGTATAACATAAAACGGGATATTGAGTATTTTTCTGGATATAGCATTTTATGTTTATAAAATGGTGCTTACCAACTCCCTATACAACTGTGAGTAGACATATATATCAATAGAACAACAGTGACAACATTCACTATGGTAATATGTTGTGTTTAGAAAGTGCAGGCTTTAAACAGAATCAACAGATGCCTTTTATCTTTAGCTTTACGTGTTTACGCGTTTAGCTTTTCCGGTCAATCCCAGCTCCAACAGTTGTTCAGTGAAATACCATCTCTGTGGGAGACGCCGCTCAGGTGGGATTAATTAGTTTGACATTGAAAAGCTCAAATGTCAGTTTAATTCGCTCCCCAATGTTGTGAATACCACAGCATTAAGAAAATCAAAGTTCAAGCCTCCCAACTTCTGACATGAAAGCTCTCCCAGCCATGAGCCTCTGGTCCGTTTTGATTCAGAATTCCTGCAGTCTTGTTGAAGTTGGGCAAATTATACTGTGTTACTGTGAAACCTTAACTGACACTCCTACGTTGAAATGGAGAAGGCAGCGCAGAGCCATTTGACTATCGGCAAAATGCTCTCTGGAAAGCACAGGGGACCCAACTATGGTTAAATGATTAACCTCACATAACAGAAGTTGTAGTAGCCTATACATTTAACACCAGTAAAAACACTACACATAATTAATATTGTAGTCCCTTACCTTCATATCTTCTTTGCCCTTGTCTTCAACAACATATGGAGGCCGTTGATATAAACCTGGCAGAAGGGGGTGTGATGTGTATCTCGGAGCGTGAGCAGGTTTTTCTGGCGCATCAAACCCTAATAAATATTTCACCATGTCAGAATCGTATTGCTGCCATCAGCTCTATCCACAGAGAGGGGGAGTAGGAGGGGTGAAGGTTAATCAACTACAGTACCACACACACACACACACACACACACACACACACACACACACACACACACACACACACACACACACACACACACACACACACACACACACACACACACACACACACACACACACACACACACACACACACACCCTGAGGGAAGTTGAGCCAGATAGTTCAGGGGGTGGAACAACAACGTGGAGGAAACCAGAGAGCTGTGATTAAAATGCAACTCAATTTATGACTTCAATCATATAATTTAGAATTGATCATCCAACATGTTATCAGTGTGGATCATTTACAGAACCTTTGACATTGTTCTAAGTCAAAAGAGTCTCAAGATCATGACAGGAAACGCAATAGCGATAGCTAATACCAGAGCTAGAATAAATTGTTTTGTTTTTGCAGACCCTTTAGAATAACATGATGTCTTTAAATTAAACCTTGTATCGTCTTCAGACCCATCAGAATCACACCAGGCCTTTCAATTAAACCAAGGCAACCATGTAGGTTCAGCAGACCATTTATTTGAGATAGAGCAACAGCTGATTCCACCCCGACAGGTCAGCCGTGTCAAAGAGTGAGGGCCTTTAGCCCATCACTCACAGAAAATAACATCCAGAGTGGCTTAACCTCACGGGGAGGAGTGGAACGTAGTATTGTTGACAAATAGAACATTTCAGAGACCGAACATCACAGTACGAGTTGAGACACTGATTGTATTTAGTGTTGAAATTAAAGCAGAAGACAGGTCGTGAAGAGGAAATATTGTCGTTCATAATTAACCACTCACAACATAACATAATATAACAAAACATAACAAACAGCAACACGTGTTCAGTTCAAGGGTACGATCCCGGGAATACATATGAATACACATCTTACAAGTATCATGACACACACACACACACATACACACAACCACACGTGTGAATGTAGTGTTGTTTGGCCAGTGTTTTAACCAGACAGGGCTCGTTCCAGACACGAGGGGGGACTTATGAAGTATAAAGTATGTTTGAGAAGAGGGACCCGGCCTCCCTGGGAATGCTTGTGGAAATTGAATAGTGTGAAGTGCTTTTTCAGTCTATAGCGATCAGTACATTGACCAAGTGCTTGAAATGACCTGCAGCCACTTCCTGCTTCCTGTTTCCTGTTCTCAGAGGATGATGATGATGATGATGATGATGATGGCTTTATCACAGGCATCACATCCGGGAGCGAAGCCATTCTTCCAAGGAAAAGGTATTAAAAAAGGCCACTAGTTTATATCGAGTATATACCTGTATAATTGAAATATTAGGCTTTTTATCTTATAACGTCGCATAAAAAAGGGGTCTCACTTAAAAAAAAAGGGAAAAAAGAAATTGCAATTGTTAGGGATGGCAAATGTTCAAATAAGGTATCAGCGCCGCCGCAGCTAATAAAGGAAATACTGTCCCTGGGTGCAGTCATCACGCTACAATAAATTACTAGACAAGAAGGGGATTCTCTTCAGCCCAGTCGCTGCACACCGCTCGCCAAGGAGAGGCGACGTCAACAGCAGGGGCGTGCGTTGAAAAGGAGAGTGGTCCGTTGCTCGGGTAAAGGGGTCCCTGGCTACGGAGAAAGGGTCCATTGCCAAGGAGAGCAGTCTGTCGCTAGGGAGAAGGGGTCGTCGCCAAGGAGAGCAATCCGTCGCTAGGGTGAAGGGGTCCGTTGCTGAGGAGTAGGGTGCGTCTCTCAGGGAGGTACGGGTCGTTAAGGGAGGCGGGCCGTTGCTTAGGGAATCATCCATTACTAAGCAGAAAGGGTACCACATCCGTCACATCCGTCCCAGTGACCCCGCCCTCCCCCCTACCAGAAGATCACCACCTCTCCTTCTGTTGATCCCAAAGTCTTTCTCCGACTCTTCGATGGCTTGTCTCTGGCGCCCTCCGGTGGGCGCAGGGCAGAACTACAGCCGGAGGTACATTCCCCTGAGGTTAGCTGTCGGTCTCTCTCTCTCACAGGCCCAGCCGCTGCTCCGGGGGCAGGCTGTCCGTCAGACACTTGAGCTGTTCCTCCCCCAGGCGGATCTTGTCGTCCAGCTTGCGCTGCTCGATGATGAGGGCCGACTTCATCTTGACGAAGTGCTGGTAGTCGGCCAGGCTCTCGTCGGCCAGGTAGCTGGACAGGATTTCGTAGACCAGCCGCTCGCGCCGGTCCAGGTTCTCCTTCAGCTCCTTGGCGTCCTCGTGCTGGCGGATCAGCAGCGTGCGCTTGTCTGTCAGCGTGCGCTGTGGAGGGAGAGGACCAAACAAACAGCCTTCAGGATACAGAGAGACAGAGCAACGTCTGACAGAAGGCCAAGCTGGGAGCGCTTGTTTTCTCAATGTCCACACCGAATGGATGAACTTGGACTCGTGGTGTGCACGTGGGTGGGGGTGTGTGTGTGTATAAGCCTGCGCTCACCCTCTCCTCGGGCGTGGCGTGCTCCTCCGGGGTGTTGAGGGCGTTCTCCACGCGCGCCAGCCGGCCGGACAGCGACAGCAGCAGGCTGACCACCTTGTCCAGGTCGCCCACGAACATGCGGAACTTGTCCAGCTGGTTGGGCTTGCACACACGCTGCACGGCCGCCTCCACCTCCTCGCCCAGCGCGTTGTTGTCCAGCACGTCCTCCTGCACGCCGCGCCTGGCCTCCCGCAGAACGCCCAGCTTCCTGCTCAGGCTGGAGATCAGCTCCTGCTGTTGGGGGGGGGGGGGGGAGAGAGAGACATGGGAGGGGGAGAGAGAGAGTGAGGAGAGAGAGGCATGGAAGGGGGAGAGAGAGAGTGAGGAGAGAGAGGCATGGAAGGGGGAGAGAGAGAGTGAGGAGAGAGAGAGACATGGGAGGGGGAGAGAGATACAGAGAGAGAGACATTGGAGGGGGAGAGAGATACAGAGAGAGAGACGTGGGAGGGGGAGAGAGAGGAGTGAGCAGAGAGAGACATGGGAGAGGGAGGGAGATACAGAGAGAGAGACATGGGAGGGGGAGAGAGATACAGAGAGAGAGAGACGTGGGAGGGGGAGAGAGGAGTGATGAGAGAGAGAGAGACATGGGAGGGTGAGAGATACAGAGAGGGAGAGGGGAAGAGAGAGGAGAGAGAGAGAGAGAGACATGGGAGGGTGAGAGATACAGAGAGGGAGAGGGGAAGAGAGAGGAGAGAGAGAGAGAGAGACATAGGAGGGAGAGAGAGAGAGAGATGGGAGGGGGAGAGAGAGACAACAGTCAGTATAGCTGGAATACTGCTGATACAATCTAACAATTTATATCCACAGTGTGGCGCTAAGGAACCAACTTCTCCTCCATGCCCATACTCATGTTAAGTTGTTCTGACTGTTTTTAAGCCCTTGAGACTCTTTCGAACACCACTAGAGATTGAACACCTTTTGAAGAACTTGTGGTGACATGACCAAACATTCAAATGTTTCTGTGTGTACTTTCCGTCAAACAAGTTTTTTTTCTCACTGAACTTGTCACGGCAAATTCTGATCCAACCCAGTTTTATCACAAACGGCTCTAAAACTGGGCCAGCCAGGCTTATGAGCTCAGTGCTGCCACACAGACCCATATAAGAGATCTAACTGTTTAATTAACAAACTTGATCTGGACATGGTCATGGTTGATGACAATAAAGGAATTAGCAGAGATCAGCCTTGTCCTATGTGGTTGTAGATACTTGTAGGACTATCTTTTTTTGCGCAAACCCTTAAAAAACAATAGCCACTCACTGAGGGATTGCAGGGAGATGCAGGCTGGTTATTATTACCCTATGGCATACTGTAGATCAATGACACAAGCTATGACTATGTTTAAGTTTAGTCTACATTTGAAAGTAAGGCAATTTAAAGAAGCATAATGTTAAATAGAGGATTAGCTCTAATTGTCTCAGTGACTGAACGGAAGGAGTGCATCTTCTCCACAATTCATCGTTTTTGAGCCACGGAATGGGCTCCTGTATTTAGCCCATTTTCAAGCAGACCATCGATCGCGTGTTAGGAGGAAAAAACCGTCAGGTCCAGATTGATGATTGTTGAGTATGGGTACGCTAGGGTACCCGCCTTGAGTCTGAGGTCGCCGCTGCCATGGCTTACAGGTAAGTCGGGCGACGCAAGACTGAAAGAGCTGGGATCGACCCTCTCTGGTGTAACATGGTATTGTACGGTTCACTCTGAGACGTCACGGTCCAAACCACTCTGGGTCCCATTGGTTCTCCAACCTTCAAAAGTAAAAGCTCTCAGGCCGCTGGGATACCTTTTTGTTGGCCAGGTCGATGTCCAGCTCCTCCTCAGAGTCGTGCTCCTCCTCCACCTCCTCTTCCTCCTCCTGCTGCTGCTGCCCCTCCTGCATGCTCTTCATCTTGATGAGGAGCTCCGCCATGGGGGCGGAGGTGCTGTAGTACGCCGAGCTGGTCACCACGGAAACCGACGACGCTAGACTGTCCTCCTCGGGTTTCCTGAAAAACATGAAGGACTGGTTATTATCGGAAATAAGACGGGGGAGAATCGGAGGGTTGGGTCCTGTCACCAAAGAGTTGTTCATAAAAAAAAAGTGCTACATTTTAGTCATCGTTCAATAACGACAACCTTAGTGAGATTGAGGGGTACTGATTGGCCACAGCCTAGAGATTGTGTGAGGGGGGGGTAGGTTACCTTCCTTCTCCAGGCCGGCTGGTGCTGCCCAGCTTGCGGCGCTGGTGCGGCCCCTCCAGCAGGGGCGCTCCCTGTGGGAAGATGCCCTCCATCAGGTCCATGGTGGTCCGCCTCTTGCTCTGGTCCAGGATGTCCGCCAGGGACTTGTCTTTGCCCATAATGTCCCGGGCCAGCTCCTGGCTCTTGGGGTCGTCCCCGTACACCCCGGTCGGGGGGACGGGGGGCGCGTCGCCGTCCTCCGGGGGCTGCTGCGTAGCGGGCGCCGGAGCCGGGCCTGGGGGGGAGGTTTCCGTGGAGAGGTCCGGGGGGTATTCGGTCGGCAGGTCCATGGGGCCGTCCATCTGGGGTTCGGGGTACTCCGTGGGAAGGTCCGGGTATTCTGGCGGGGGCGCTGGGAGCTCCGAGGGGTCCTCCCAGCTGACGGGAGCTGTTGACGAGGGGGCGTGGGGAGAGAACATCCACACAGTTTAGAACCACCATTCTGAATGAACTATATGTTGTTATCGTTATATAATCAATGAATGAGTTGGAGAGTAAAGAGGATTCGTAAACTTTAAAAGGTATTCCCTCAAACCATCTTACTCTACACCGCCACAGCCTTGTTATATTGTCTCATATTCTGTCGTACCCGTCAACAGGTCTTTGGGTGGAGGAGGGAGGTCGTCAGGGACGGCCTCCGTCTCTTTCTGACGAGAGTAGGCACAGAAGACGGAGTAGTCCTGCTCCTGGGGGCCCCCGACCAGAGACGCCTGGGGGCCGTGCGCTAGGGGAGGGGGGGCGGGGTCCTGCAGGAGGATGTACTGCTGGTGGTCCTTCTCTGCCTCGCTCTCTGAGTGGATAATCCGGATAGGGACCTTCTTCACGGCCATAGGGGTGGTGCTGGTGGTGTTCTCCACCATGGTGTCCATCCTAGAGAGAAAGAGAGATTTAGTTTGTTTAGTTTCACTTGGAGGGAGGGTGAGAGAGTGAGAGAGTGAGAGAGTGAGTGAGTGAGTGAGTGAGTGAGTGAGTGAGTGAGTGAGTGAGTGAGTGAGATGAGTGAGAGTGAGTGAGTGAGTGAGATGAGAGAGAGAGAGAGAGAGAGAGGAGAGAGTGAGAGAGGAGTGAGAGAGAGAGAGACGAGGAGAGAGAGAGAGAGAGAGAGAGAGAGAGAGAGAGAAGATGGAAAGTAGAGAGAGACGGAGAAGGGAAAGACCGACACAGAATAAAATGCGAAGAGTGAGAGAGAGAGAGAGACAGACTGAGACGAGAAGGAGACCAAAGGAGAATGAAGGAAACCGAAAAAGAAGGAAAGAGAAAACTCAATGTGACCCCCGCTTGAAGCACAACTATGTATTTAAGGGGGGAATCAAATTCTGCTGGTTCAGTTCCTGGGCCCAGACCGACACAAGTGGTGGTTCAGCCAAAGAGCGTTGCAGCCCGACGATGCCAGAAGAGCGTCTTTCCATCGGAACATCTGAGGCTGCTCCTTGCTGGGCTATGGTTTCCGTCCGCTATAAATACACGGCAGCCGGAGTCCACTGCCGCTCATGGCAGGCCACTCAGCACCAGAACAATGAACAAGCACATTCCAACCCTTACACATGTCATCCATCTTATGTTAATGTATGTCCCAGCAGAACCCGCAGCGACAACCATCGACGTCGATCCCAAATGTTGGGAGATTTGCGTCGGTGTTGATGCCTTGCTCCACCGGTGGAGCGACGACCGGACCACCTCTAGGTACCATGAAGGGGCGAGAGGAGGGCCTTTAAAGCCTTACCTGGGTGAGCCCTGGGCCTGCAGTGGGACGGGGGGCTGGTCGCTTAGCCGCTGGGGGTGGAACTGGGGTGAGGGCATGCGCTGGTCCTCCATGGTGCTCTGGCCGGGCGCGGAGCGGGTGGTATCCGGGGAGGGAGAGCTTGTCTGAGGCTCTGCTGCGGTTGGTGTCCCTTCCTCAGCCACCAACGCTACCCCAGGTCCCGGCTCCTCCAGCTCCCTGCTCGGCTCAGACTGCCTCTCTGGAAAGTTGTGGGCGGGGCTTAGAACGGGGGCGGGGTCAACGTCTCCATTAGCAGAGCCGGGGGCAGGGCCTACTCCCAGGCAGGGCAGGGCAGGCAACATGGACTGGTGAGCGTCGCCGGGCAGCGGGGGGACCCCTGGCTGCCTGGGGAGGGGGTCTAGCATGGGAGCCACGGCGGGATTCCTCCTGGCGCCGGAGCTGGTGAGGTGGGGGGGTGGTCCGAGGTCCGAGGGGTCTGTGGGGCTGCGGGGGAGGGAGGGGGGCCGGGGATAGGCGGGGGGAGGGACCGCCGCAGGGGTCCTGGGGGCGCCCCTGTACTCTGGGGGTGGACCGTACTGCTCGCGCTCAGCGGCGCTCTGCCTCTGCCTGCCGTCAGCTGGAAACCTGGCGAACACAGACAGAGACAACGAAGACACACACACACACACACACACACACACACACACACACACACACACACACACACACACACACACACACACACACACACACACACACACACACACACACACACACACACACACACACACACACACACACACGGAAAGCTTTTAATGACACGCCTTCCTAACACCCAGACAGCACAGACCCCTCATCTAGAGCTCCATTAAATAACAGCTGATCGTCTCTCCAACTGACACTGTGATTATATAGAGTGAGGGGGAGGGAGAGGGAAAGGCTGGAGAGGAGAAGAAAGAGAAAGAGAACATGAGACAGACGGAAAGTGTGAGACAAAGAGCAAGTGACAAGACGGACCGCTAGAGATAGGCAGAGAGTTTGAAGGCTAAATGGAGAGAGATAAGGATAGAATAAGACGAGAGCGAGAGAGCGAGGGAGAAGTAGAGGAAGGGAAAGACCTCTCTCTCTGACGTGCAGCTCTGCACCCAGTGGCCGGGGAGCTGGCAGGAATTAAAGGAATCCTTGAGGTCCCACAAGTCTGTGATGAACGGGACACAAGAGGCCGGCCCTGGGCCCAGGGAGGAGGCTGGGATCCCAACCTCGTCCTCCATCTCTACACTGGGCTATGACGGCCCAGGCTATACCACAAGGGTGGGGAGTATGAAATACTCCATTTTCCTCAATATCCATGAATAAGGACTGGAGCCGGCAGGGGTTAGTAGTTCCTCCGGCTCAAGGATCCCTACAGCTACAGCGTGGAAATGGGGACTGAACCAACAACCATGAACGAAGGAAGTTAAGTACCCTAACAGGTCTAGACTCTCCTGCCCACAATATATCAATAAACACACACACGAAAAAATAAAGCGATTTAAAGTGCTTTTTTTTTAATAAGCCACTAGCCACTCACCCTACGAGGAGCTCCATATGTGTGCTGTAGGATGTGTGGTTCATGCTCTTGTGTGACAAGACACCTGTAGCGGTGTGCCTTACACCTGCTTTGTGTCACTAACAGACAGACGGTCCTCGCTGGTGTCATGCTAATGCAGGACTCATGTCCTCGTCATGCCAACACTAGGAGTGATAAGGCTGTCATGCCAACACTGGGAGTCATATCGAAAGACATGCTGTGGTGTGTGTGTGTGTGTGTGTGTGTGTGTGTGTGTGTGTGTGTGTGTGTGTGTGTGTGTGTGTGTGTGTGTGTGTGTGTGTGTGTGTGTGTGTGTGTGTGTGTGTGTGTGTGTGTGTGTGTGTGTGTGTGTGTGTGTGTGTGTGTGTGTGCGCGCGCGCGCACGCACGCTAGTGGTATGATGAGGCAACATCTAACACCCCAGAGTTTACCGGTCAATCGCAAGATGATCTGGCTCTCCACACTTCCTGAATAACCTGGTTAGGAGTCAGTGTGCCACAGTGCATGACATCATCATCATCAGCCAACCACCATCCACCATGGACACTCTCTTACGGACTCACTCAAAAGCAGCACGAAAAGCATGGCTCCAGGAGGACTGAAGGTAACGTTTTTACATAGATTATATATCATATAGCCAATTCAAAATCCATTCCTCATTCATTGTCAAACCCTCCTCAGAAACTAATAGCAGTGAGCCATAAATGAATGATCGCCATCTCTGCACATATCCTTCTTTGTGCATGTTTCAATCTGTGTGTTCACATCAACATGCATGCGCATAACATTAACCCATATGACCATGCCTGTATTTATAGTGTATTGCTAGCAAGCCCTTTTTTAATGTACCGTACAGCTTATAGACATGCACAGTGTCCTCAAGACATGCATCTCACATGGTGTGCACAGAGGCCTCCGTTCACACAGAAATCCCTTCTCTACAGCGGTGCACACATACATGTGTATGCTCGCCATGCTTCACGTCGAGCATGGATTCCATCAACGCTCAAAAGCGATTCGGCACCCAGCCATCCACACACACATGAGGACGATGGCTCAACCAAGTATGCTTGACTTTTAGAGTGTTGTGCTTCGAGTAAAAGACATTGCTCTAGCTAGCAGGTTGATGAAACACTTCCTGTGTGTGGGCCGCCATCAGATGCCTCGCCTACACCACCAGCACACAGCCGGTTCAGACAGAAGGCCTGCGTTGTTTCAGCTCGGCAGAGACTGAGCTCATGGTATGTCCGACAGACGTCACCAAGCACCCACAATCACAGAGTTCTGCTGAGCCGGAATGCTCTCTCATATTCGGTTAAAAACTTAAGGCTGGTTCTGGCAAACCCTATTAGACCACAAGATGTGCACATGTAAATCATCCAAATGTGCCGCATCAAAACATATCGTCACTCATCAAAAATGTACCCAAATATTCCAGAGGTTGATCACACATGAGGAACAAAATAAAGAATCCAGTGGCCTAATGATTATGCTCGGTTGTTGACAAATGAATCAGCAGCTGTATAAAATAAATGTGAACTAGATGCAAGTTCTATAAAACAAAGGAGAACCAGCAGTATGTTGTAAACTTTTATAACTATATGGGGTTCTCCTTGATAGTTAAGGGAGTTGTTCTTCTCCCTTTAGAGGGCTTAAGGTTAGGGGTGTGTTGTGTAATGTGGCCTTTGAAGCCCTTTGAGACTGTACGTGTGATTACGGGCTAGGCTAATGTAATTGACATGGCTATGAAAGACCCCCCCCTCACCTGGTAGAAGTGCCGTGATGATCTGCGGGTCTGCTTTCCATCGGAACGTACTCTGTAGACTTTCTACCGGGGGCTGGAACCTTCACGTAGATGAACAGAAACACGCACAGCCTTATTTCACCAGTCTTATCCCAGACTAAGATCCCAGACTTTTCACCCGCCTAGCCACGGCTGACAATAGAGGAGGCGATAGTTTTGTCATCGGGTTAATTTCTTGTTTGGTCTCTGGGCGTGTCATTATGAACAAACATGAGATTTGTATTTGACTTGGCTCCTTTGGTTGGACCTTCCTAATTCGTTTCATGAGGTGAACTTGTCTAAACAAGGGGATGTCGGGTTTCCTCGAGTGTTGCTTCAATCTGTTGGCTCAATATTAACTGAGACTTTGAAGAAATGTGCATGCATTTATAAATATGGTTATATGGTGTTCGTTTATTTTAAATAATTACTATAATTGCGATCCATCCAACTATGAATTAGGTAAAGAAAACAGCGCACCTGTCCGTAGAAGTCAGCGGAGGGGGAGGAGCGAGACCGCTCGTGGTAGCAGGGAGGCTTGGCTCTGTCCTCCGCACCGGGGTCCAGGATGTTATCCGCCGAGTGGTACCGCCCAGAACCCCTCGCCTCGGTGGACTTCCGCTGGTCACTCCATCGAGCCTCGTACTCGGCGAAGGTGCCCAGCCTCTCCTGGTCTAGCAGGGCCTGGTTTTGGTCGGAGGAGCTTCCCCTCCATGCCTCCCTTTGGTTCAATGTGGAAGGAGGGAACCCCCCTCCGGCTTCTCCCAGCGATGCTCCAGGCTCACCAGTGGAGGCGCTGTTGGCATCGCCAAAGTTCTCAGAGCGGCTCCGATTGGACGCCGGGGTCTTGGCCGAGACCGGATGACCGGCTCCCTCGGCGGGCTTCGTTGGGTTGGCGTCGTTGGGGGCGTGGTCCCCCACGCCCACCTGGTGAATCTTGTTTGGTTCTGAGAAAGACTTCACCTTCCTCTCTACGGGGAAACGCTTCCGGCTCCCGATGCGGGTCACCTGACTGCCGCAAACGGACGCCGTTCTGCTGACGCCAGCCTCGGAGACCGTTGGCAGGGAAGAGATGTCTTTGCGGGACCCCATGGATGCTTGGTAGCCGGACAAGGCCTCGGCCCCGGGTTGCTCCAGGAGGATTGGCTCCAGGTCTCTCCTCCGGAAGGACGTGGCTTGGAGCACCCGGGCCTGCGCCTCCTTCAGATGGTCCTTGTAGGTGCTGGTGAAGGAGCCCTCCAAGGAGGAGGCAGGCGAGTTCTCCGTGGGCCTCCAGCTTCCGGTCTCCTCCTCGGGGTCGGTGCTGGAGAGGGTGGCGGCGCTGATGCTTTTCTGCAGCTTGGCTTTCCTCATCTGGATCTCGTTCCTCAAGGTGGTGGCAAAGCGGTCGCTCCTCTTGGCCATCTTGGCATCGATGGACTCCTCGGCCTGGGCCTCTCCAAGGGAGCCGCCTCGGGCCTTGGTCTCCATGGACAGAGAGTGGAGCATGGGGGTGGTTTGGGGTCGGATCTTCTCGTGGTCCTGGCTCTGGATCCTGAGTTCCTGCTGCAGCGGCAGAGACCTCCTCTGGTCCGGGAGTTTCCCAGGGGGTATGCCCCTTTGATAGGGATCCGCGGTCTGGGGGTTCAGCCTCAGATTCCCCCTGATGTCAGGAGGGGCTTTGGCGGTGTGGTGGTCCGACAGGGCCGGGGGCGTACCCGAGTGCTGGCGTGTGTGTTGGGGAAGACTCTCCTCGGGCCGGCCATATCCGTTGCTGTCCTTCCCAGGACGGAAGCCCTGCTGCTGGGGAACCTGGGGGTACTTTGCCTTGTCCTCGGCTGGAGGAGTCAGAGAATTGATGTCGTTTCTTGCCTGCACCGCCTCCACGTCTGACGCCCCCGTCCTGTCCTCTGCTGCCTTCCTGGAGCTGGGCTGGCCCGGCTGGCTTTTGGTGATGCAGTAGTACCGACTGTGTCCAGTGCTCTCTGGGGTCTGGTCGAGTGGAACGGCCCCCAGGGGAGCAGCAGCAGCAGCAGGCCGTCCCTGGCTGGGAGCGCTGGGAGCGTAGGGGGCACCGGGGTTGCTGGTGGGCAGCTCCTCCATATTGCTGTAGTAGCCACTGGTGCCCTGGGGCTTGGGTGCAGCTGGGACCCTGGCCTGGGGGTAATACTGCCATATGGGGGGCTGGTTAACCTGGGACGGTTGGCCTGGTCGGACATCTGTCCCGGGGTACTGCTTGTTAGAGTTGAGCTGGGAGTGAGGGGAGACGTCGGGGGGTATTTGGAATGTGTTGGTGTCATTTTTGAATGAGGGGACATGACGGCGGATCTCAGAGACATGTTTAACCGTCTCAGCCGACTCCGGTCTTTTGTCGGCCGCCTTCTCGCAGGGTTTGGAATGGAGGAGTGCGTCGGGACCCTCGGAGTATCCTATGACCAGGCCCCTCTCGTGCATCTTGGTGGCGGCAAAGCTGTCGCTGCGCTGCGGTGGAGGAGGTGGAGGCGAGGAGGAGGAGGAGGAGGAGGACTTCTTCTTCTCAGGGATGTGCCAAACGGGGCCGTAGCTTGCCCTGCTGGAGCTGGAGTGGCGAGAGCCGATCTGCTCCTCCGAACGAGGACTGTCTCGCCCCGTGCTCCCACCTGCCATATGCAGGTAGCCCTGCCTGTCCTCGTGCGGCCGCCCCACCTCAGTGGAGCCCTGAGCGGGCCGGCCTCCGCCGGGCTTGCCCCCAGAGTCCCACTGGTTGACTTTATGAAGCATGTTCTCGGTAGAGGCGGCGTTGCTCCTGGAAAGGGTGTAGTCCGGCGTGCCAGAGCTGGTGGAGAAGGAGCTGTAGGCCGAGTCGCGCTTGCCTCCTCCTGCGCCTCCTGCTCCTCCTGCTCCTCCTCCCAGGTGCTCCACGCTGCCACTGGACTTTGCGGGGGAGAGTTGTCCTGGAGGGTAGGGATGGGAGGCCTGTTCTAGGCTGTCCATGCTGCCCAGAGAGCTGAACTGGTCTGACACTCGGCGCAGGTTGCTCTGCTCCCAGTCGCTGGAAAGGTCGGTTGAGGATGTGCTGAGGAATCAAAGAAAATAACGTACAAGATACGTGGCCAATGTTATTCTGTTAAATAAGCATAATTCTTTGTAAATATCCAAACTTTGATCGCACTTCAAATCCTACTTTTACAAATAAACATACCTAAATAACAATATGGTACAATGTATTCAATATCATAAAGGTATTGAAAATCATGTCCAAACTTGAACCAATTTGGATGCATAACAATGGTTGCTGTTACCTTGCATCATATTGTGTGTGCCACACTGCAGTGGGAGGGGCCTGTGTTTTGGCAGTCTCCGATTGGCTCTCGGTGAACTTGGTGGCATGCCAGGAGTGGGGCCTGCTCATTGGCTCGTTCCTCCTGAAGGAAAGGGTGAAGCACAGCTGGATTAGCGGCCCACCCCTCGTGGAAAATGGGAACGGTTTGCTCTAGATGTTCATCCATGCGCTTCAGAAAGTTAACCACCACAGCTTAAACTCTACCAAACCAACTCCTCTAAAAACAACAGCCAGAAGATAATGTGTTCCTTCTGTTTGGATCTAAATTGGCCAACTTGCTGAACAGTTTAACTTCACATTATGCTTATAGATTTCAAACAATGCTTTCTACGTGTTAAAATAAAAGTTTTACAAGCCTGAGAAAAAAAATGGAACAAACACAAACACATACACAACAAACACAAACACATCACAAATAAAAAAAAAAACATGGCAACTGAAAGTACACGTCACTGGCCAGCAACGTGTAGTTCAAGCTACACGGCCGGTAGACGTAGCGTTTCAGCTAACGGGTGGAACTACGTGACCATCCGAACGGGAATGCAAAAGAGGAGGAGGGGGTGGCCTATGGATTCAGGAGAGACATGGTATGAGGTGGATGAGAGGAGGAGATGCATGTTCACAGGTGAGCATGGAATGGGCAGCTGCTGGCATCACTAACTACTACTGACGGACACACGCGGAGCCCTACCTCATGGAGCTCCGCAATATCTTGGTGAGGAAGTTCCTCGCCACATGAACGTCATTCTCTGACGGCATTTTGTTAGCTACAATATCCACCATGTTCACAGTCCTGCTGGCAAGGGGAGGAACACAGAGGCTAAGAACATTGGCCGGACTTTCACACAGACAACTTGAGAAGATCACAGGGTATGGAGGACTTCTAGTGTGCTGTAGTTCGATGAAGATATTAAACAGGCAGGAAACCATACTATCCTTCACAGACACATGTTTCCTAGTGGACTTGTTGCTTATTATTGTCTGTAAAAGCGTGGTGTAGGTGCCCCCTCTACTGGTCAAAGTTAGTATATGCTTGTGTGCTCTCCCCGGTCATGCTGCCGTGCATACTGTATTTCTGACGCACGTTCACCGGTGGATACCAAACCAGGCCAGCATTGTAAAGGCTCAGGACTCTGTGAGTCAGGGTGCTCTGCCAGCACCATCTGGCCCCACGGGAGGGAGGGACGTAGCCTCAGTGTGGGGTCAGGGGCTTAAGGGACAGGGGAGATCTCTTACAGAACCAGCTGATCCGCCTCGGTCCTGGGGAACAAGCTGTCGTCTGCCTCTCTGGGCCCAGACAGACATGGCTCATCCCTGACCTAACCGGAGAAGATCATACTACACCACCTGACTGGCCAGGAAGAGAATCTGCCTGGTCAACAGAAGGCGTTCCACTTTATCCATAGTGGTCTAAATGTTTATGATGTCGGTGAAAAGCTAAGGTGAGATCTGTCTAGGTGTTAAGATTTTTCTGGGGATTTTTTTTTCTCCACTTTATTTAATTGTATTTGGCCAAAGTGTTTTAAGGATTTCAGCATGTTGGAGAGTGAGCTTGACTAAAAATCTGTACTGACTTGTGACACGCTTTTAACTTGAGCCGTTTCAACTGAAGATAAATCATAAAAATGCCGGGCCGGGAGTCCAGCACTTGGACAAAGCGGTTCCTTGACTCCCTGCAAAGCTATGGGGTCAAAGGTTGTGCCCTCCTGAGACACCCTGGCCAAAAGCCCTGAATGACATAGCTTCCCTTTAGATGGAGAGTGGTTATTTGGCAGCACAACACTGGGGTGAGGGTACCAAGAACCCAAAAAACAATAATGCTCAGATTGGGCTTGATTTAGCAAAGCTTCATAAAGTAGGACACATCTATGAACTAAGGGCTGGATTAGAGTGAGGAGCGCCTGTTTTGGGGGGGGGGGCGACAAAGAGACGACGACGACAAAGAGAGGCCAACGCAGGGCTGGGAGCTTCCTGGTCTCCAGTAGCTCCATGTTTGTAGGCCGTGAGGAGCTAGCCACAAGGAGCCGGCCATTGGTATGCAAATGAGCATGGTTTTATTAGGCCTATCGTCAGGGCTACAGCTGGGCAGGGAAAGATATGCAAGCGGGGTGATTCAGTTGGCAGGCATGTGATCGGGGGGGCACTCTGGAGGTTGATCTGTGTCTCGCCCCGTCACTTCAAACTGTTGTGTGAAACGGGCCAGCACTAACGAAGCCGCGCTCAAAAATAAACAGCTTACTCATGGATGCTTCACACTAGAAAAACTATTAGTACCTTTAAAAAAAAAAAAGAGGGGTTTAACCTGCACACATGGAATTCTCAGGGCCACAAACGACCATGGTCATTGAAAAGTGTAACGCGTTACATTTACATTGTGTCAAAAGATTAACTTGCATTTGTTAGCAAGTGGTTAAATCTTGCTGATCGTGGCTTAACCTGAATGATGCATGGCCTTGTGCTCAATAACTCAAAGGAAAGCAAAATAAGTATTAAGGTCACACAAACACACTATATCCGTCTACCATATGTCAGTCAAGATCTCCCCCCCCCCCCCCTTCATCTAATTTCAGATCAACCTTGTGACAGAAACCGGAATCAAGTACAAGACAATAACAAAGCTTCGGACCAAAGTGATAAATCATCCATCAAAGTAAATCCAAATTAAATCCAGATCATAAACTCACCAAACATCCAAATGAAGAAAGACGTGCCGGGCGTAAAAGAAAGTCAACACAGTGTCGGCAGTACAGAGTCCATCTTTAGATACGTACGGCCACCAAAAAGCACAACCCCCAGGGGAATCAAGTGGAGGATCAGACCAGTTGTGCTCCAGTGCTCCCACTGCATTCCACAGACCCTTCACTGATGGGTCAAAACAAAGGAGCCCCCGGCCCCGGCAGGCTCCAGGTGTCTGGGCATGGCCGGACCCCCCACGTCACCCGTCCGCCCGCCTCGGGTCCCCAAACCACAGAGCCACGAGGTACTGAGTCACCGCCAGCACCAGCAGCACCGTCCAGGGAACTGAAGCCTCCACCACCGCGCAGCGTGAGCACGTAGGCTCACTGAAAGTTTAACTTGTGCTTGTATGGGTGTTCGGGGGTTGAGAGGAGACCCCCCTATGGATTATGGGTGGGAGTTTCCCCCTCAACCCCCAGCAGAATGTGTAGGGGGAGGGGGAGGACTGGTGTCGCAGCCAGTCCCCATGGAGTAATCTCCAACCTCGTGTCGTCTCATTGGATCTTGGAGAGGGCCAATATGCTAATGAGGAGATTAAACGACAGGCTCTTCTCTTTCCAGCCCTCACCCACGCACCCCCCCCCTCCCTCCCTCCCTCCCCTTCTTGTGAGGCAGACATGCATTTGCACCATCGCTATGGCAACCGGTTGATCTCTGTAAGGGGTGCGAGGCGCAGAGTGGCTGCTGAAAGCGCTCGGTAACCAGGGAACGGGTGACAGAGTTTCGCCCGGCGACACGTCAGCAGCAGGTGATGCACATTCTACTTATATGGTGTGATATGGTCAGTTTCAACCACATACACAATTTCAAAGCTTAGTAGTCAAGGTGGGCCCGCTTTAATACATTTAAATTATTATGTTCTTTTTGACATTTAGTTTTTGTTTTAGAATTGTTTAATTTAGTTTTCAATGGCTACATCATTTCACAAATGTTAAGATATTATTGTATATGCCCTGTCACAAGGAGCAGATAAAGGACTCTATCTGCCATTATAGTCAGCAAGAAGAGCAACGGTAACCATTTCCCCAAGGATCGATATGTACAGTATACACATCTATCCATAATAATATATTAATATGAATCTTAATGTATAGGCTTAATGTACATTTGGTCCCGTTCCTCATAGAATGTTCTAGAAGTACATGGGAAAAGCCCACCATGTGTGTTTTTATCTGTGATTAAATCTACTCTGGCACTGAAACCCCCGGTCTGGTGACCGGCAGGGAGATTAGGGCAGAATTATGGAGACAAAAGTAAATGGGAGGGCCATAACCCTAACCCTAACTTCTTTTCCCGATTACTTCCTGAGAAATGACTCCTCAAGGATGCATAAGAGATAAGATATCTAAATAAATATTGTTGAAGATTTGTATTGCCCAGAAAATGTTTATCAGCAGCAGAGCAATAAATATTATGCATTACATATTTTCTTGTTACTCTTGGTTTCCTTTTCATAATCTGTAATCTCATGAGTCTTGTGCCATGGATCTCAATATTCACTGAATAAAAAAGAATATGCACAATAATTATCATAATCTGTAGCCTGTTATCAATTGTTCAGCCCATACGAATGATAAGGTACTAGGACTGTTGCTCAACACGAGGACATTTAATATGTTTGTATGAGATAAATATTGGTTAATGTCCTGAGACACAGCAGTGAGACTTAGCCTACTTGTTCCGGTAGAACGATCCCAGAGTCTCAAGTCCATTCTACGAGTGTTCTCCTAACCTGGTAAACGAAATGACCGTGTTCATCCACTACATATACAGTATTTACCCAGGTTGCTGGAGGAACACTTCATCAAAATGGCGGCAGAAGTTTGATTCCATGCGCTTTGGTTCCTTAAGGTTATGAGTTCTGGAAAACCTAAATCCCACCCTGATTGTATGGTAGTCTGCCGAGAAAGCCACATGGCTGGCGTATCAATATATATATTCGAGGGGATACAAGAAGGGTTCATTGGATGCAGCAGTTGCTGTAGAAACCCTACATAAGCAAGCAAGGTGTAATTTCCGCTGCTGTACACTAGCCCTAAACGCTGGCAGACACCACAGCACACCTTCATGTAACCATGGTCGAATACTAGACAACCACTGGCAACAGAGTGGTTTCTTTGATTGAATAATCCTACATAACACATCTAATAAGGTGGTTAGACATCAAGTCATCCAGGACAAATGCTTACCCTTCACCGCAAATTGGGAACACTTTGTCGGCACTTTGCCAACACCCATAATTGAAGTGCGCCCTGGCTGCTACGACACATTGTGGTGATAATCGCGTGCGGTTTTATAACGCTGAAGTTGCGTGCGGCCCGCGCACGCCAACAGGTGAGCCCGCTCCCGACGGGCTGACAAAGGCCTTCCTTCAGCAGGAGCAGCCGGCAGGTGAGTCACATGGGGGTGAGAGAGGTGAACCGTGGGAAGACGATAATGACTGGCACATTCCTGAGCCCAGCAGCATACCAACTGTCAAACCAGCGGCTGCCCTGGGTTACCGCCAGACCCAAAACACCTGGTGATCATGTCTGGAGCCCAGGGTTCACGCACCACTCCTCTCGTTTTCACTGAGCGGCCAACTTTTCTTTACTAGTTTTATATACAGAATATATTTTATATTTATTTTTATATTTACACAATGTCATCTTTGGGCGGTGAAAGTCTCATGGCCCTGGACCCTTTGGGAGCAAACTTGTGATGGATTGAAGATGTTAAGGGTTAGGTTAGGGTTATTTAAACATTTAACCAGTGGCTATTACGATTTAGACGTTTTTCCGAAACGTTAACAGGAAGGACAAATCATCCAGATACTCTCATGGGTCCAACAGGAGCGAGTGTTCAACCTTGGCCGCCAATTATAGGGCCCCCTATTACATTTGAAAACTTTTGAGTGATTCGAGGCAGAGCTATCTCCGTTACCAATGAAAAATAGTAATCAAGGGTCCCTACTAAGCAAGTAATCGACAGTTTCACTGTGAATTCTTAATTACTTTATGTCAAATTTAGAATAATCTCTCGTTTTTTTTAAGTTTTTATTAGCTTGTCACCAAGTCAGGGGCAGAAAGACAGGAACTCTGAACCGGCCACAGCACCCAATTTCACATCAAAAGGAAGAAAATCCCATGTTGTCTTTTACACACAGGCCCAAGCCCTTACATACATCATTTACCTTGTATATCTAGAAGTAGAAGTAGCAGTAGTACCGTAGTATAAGGGTGCTGTTACACTTAAAATAAATGTAGTAACAACCACAAGAATGTATTGATGGGGTTACTACACCACAGCATTGATCTATAGGTATCGCCTTAAACATACCTACTAAATCTAGGATTTACCTACTACATCTAGGACATAGCTACTATATCTAGGATTTAAGAAAATAATTATATTCTGATGCTGTTAGTTCAGTTCACATCATAGTACCTTGTCTATGGAGCAATCCCTTTATGAAAAACTGTGTGTGTAATTATCTTATTACAGGACTTGACTGCATGCAATTCTCCTCTACTTAAGAGCACATCGATATTTAGGAGGGCACAGCTTGGCAGCATCACTAATTACCCATAAACATGGGCTTACTTTAACTACAAGCAGCAGATCAAAGGGAACTAGAGTGTGCCCTGCCTTCTTTAACATGCTGCAGTCGTTATCACAGCAACGAACATGTTCCCTATTATAATTTGAATCTCTTACCAAAGCAAAACACTAAAGACTAAACGCACCCTATTCGGAAAGTTGGTTTTCTAACCCACGTTAGTGACAGGTGAGAGCTGATTCACATCTACACCAGTAGGGGGAAACCAATTGCTACATGTGACGTTTATACTACACTTCAGCAAGTGTAGTATAAAGCAGTAGTGCAAATAGTCAACAAAAAAAAGACACTAAGCTATTAAGTAAGTTCATGGAATTATGACAAGCAACCTTAAAGTATTGATTGATTTTGGAATGGTCCATTCTCTGTCTTATTGGATGCTATGCTTTGGGTGTCCTGAGACTCACTTGTAAGGGTTGTTTGTTGGCATGCGCCATAAAAAAATATGTGACAATGTCAGAAGACACTGGTCAACTATAACAAGTACTTTTAAATACTTTCTTCTGTAGCCAGGCATAACTTAAGCAGATGTGTGACTTACGTTGAGACATTATTCATGTTCAGAACAGAAAGGAGACTACAAGCCTAATGAGAAAAAACAACAAGAGAGAAAGAGGAAAGTCAACATGGAAGCTCTGTTTTTCACTGAGCCACACCTACACGGTCTCCATCGCTGCTTCCCTACGCGCCTCCCCCCCTGCTTCGCAAATGACCTCACACCACACAGATATTGCATGAGTCACCACATGCAAAAAAAGGTGACGCAGTTCGTTCAACCCCGCCCACCTTCACCTGCTGTACAGACCACACCTGGGAACCAGAGCAGGTTTAACCGACTTCCTGACTCTCAGTAAACATCCACCTGAGGCCCTATCTCTCGGTCTCCACGGGCCCCGGAAAGACTGGAAGGTGCCACTCGGGCCGGGGTTTGTCTAAGGAGCAATCAAGGCTTTACGAGCAACGTGCTTCGTTGCTATAAGCAACCCGTGTGCCAGTTCAGAAGAGCCATGGAGACAGCAGATGTGCAGGTGTCCCTACATCAGCTCTTAGCTGTACCCTTTGATTAAAAAGTATCTCTGTAATGCGTGTCTGATTCTGTCCGATGTCTACCCTGGCGGCCAGGATGGACTGTTTGATGGTCAGATTGAGGTCCAGACCCAGACAAATCTTGAACTTAGGAGTCCCAGAGAAACGGATGCAGCCATGTACTGTTAGCCTGGTCCTAGCAGACTCTCGTACTTCATTTCATTTGCACAGAGTCTGGACCAAGGGAGTTTTTTCTTGCCCTTGGGGGGGCTTGGGTAAAGGGGGGTGTCATAAATATTTGGCATGTTAAGCCCTTTGAGACTGTAATGGTGATTAAGGGCTAAACAAATAAAATTGAATTGAACCTACTCAATTGACAAACGTTATCTCACTTGAAGGCGGGTGTCTGTTGAAGTTTAAAACTATTGGATCTGCCCAGCGCCACTCTGGATCTGCCATAACCAATCGCAAACCAAACACCGTGCGTGAAGATGTCCGTCAACGAGAGCCGTCTTTAAATGTCATGTTCTTTGCCACTCCCTCTGTTCGCTGATTGGACGCACAAAATTTGCACAGAGAAAACCCACTAACATACCGCAGACCCAGACGTAGTACTGAAGGGAAAATAAAATTGAGCGGAAGTAGTTAGGCGGGCGGAGTCGGCTAGTGTAGTGTAGGGTTGCTCCATTATGGAAAAAATCATAATCACAATTATTTTGGTCAATATTGAAATCACGACTATTAAAACAATTATTGAGTTCGAAAACATGATGTATTTATTCAGCATGTCTCTCCAAAAAACACATTGTAACTGAGAACCTTTTGCCTTAAAAAAAATACACCAAATGGTCAAAAAGAAAATGTTCAGATCTAAAATAATGTACAGATATGTATCCAGCTGTTCTGTACTTTCTATAAAACATTTAACAAAAAAATTCGATAATAGTTTTGTGATCGTTTGACACTAAAATCGAAATCTTGATCAAAATTTGATCAATCACCCAGCCCTAGTGTTCTGTAGTTCTGTGTATGCTATGGCAGACCAGAAAACAATTTAATTAATCTATTCTAACTTTGTTTGTGTAGGGAGAAACAGTTCAGTCCAAAATAATAAACTTTAATTTATGACCAATACACAAAAAAGTATTGTATTCATCTAGTTCCTGTTGCTGATGCTGCTTCTTCCTCAGTAAATTTTTAATAAGTAAACTAGAATGTACAACATTTGAACTTGAAAAAGAAAAGGTTTGACAGAAGTTTAGCAGCTAAGAGCTAAATGTGAAATGCGAGTAAGAAGTATGCATGTCAAACAAATATTTAGCACAGGAAAACTAATTTGGAAAAAGCCCTGCACCCCATACATTATACTGTATACATATTGAGTCATTGACGGCCTAATACGAAACACATTGTTTATCTTTTTTGGCTCACACATTCTTTGTGTTTCCACTGAACAAAAAACACACGCACCGTGCATGCTTGAGCAGCACATGGCTCTTAAAGAACCACACGCTGATGCTTACATACATTACAAGTTACAGAGTGTGGAGTGGATGTAGAATTCCACAGCAGGGTGTCTATTGTGCAGAAAACTAGCCAGCTAGACGCACAGCCCGGGCCAGCTAGACACAGCTAGCTAGACGCACCGCCAGCTAGACGCACAGCCAGCCCTTTGGGGCATGCAAGCTTCGACTGGACTTCCTTGTACGGCAGTATTTGCTCAGGGCTAACGTTATGATATGATACAATACAGGAACAAATCCAAGCACCGGGGAGAGATAAAGAACTCTATGTCTCACACACAATGAGCCCTTTTTAATAAGGGGCAGGGCTTAGGTCTCGGTTGAGGAACTGTTTGTGATTGTGCGGATAATGAATAGTGATACGGACACTGCATTGTGATAAGCCAGATTCACTCGTGCCGTTTATGAATAGTGACCTCCCTAATAATACTGATAGTAACGACATAAACTCAACCTTATATTATAAATTTATTTCAGACATTTACAATTCATTTATGTGGCTTTATTGCTCAGCAACTCAATAATGCATCATACAAGAAACTGATGTTTTTTGTTAGGGCTAGAGCGAGAACTAGATGCTCTTGTAGGTATGGATGCATTGCAACAGGAGAGAGATAAGAAAGTACAATTGAAGTCACGTCACTTCAGATGAGATATAAATTACATCACAAACCATCCTTAATTACCCTCTCTACTTCAATAACAACCTATCATGTAACTGCAGCCACCTTTCTTCCACTGCAATCACCCCTCCACACCGCAACCAGCTGTATACGCTAACCAGCTCTCTACTGCAACCAGCTCTCTATTGTGTCCAGTTCTTTACTGCAACCAGCTCTAAACTCTAACCAGCTTTACCCCATAAGAAGTTATCAATTGCCACCGCCACTAAACTTCAACAAGCTCTCTACGGAAAGAAGATCTCCTCCAACCACCTCTAAACTCAAGCCAGCTCTCTACTGTAAACAGTTCTCTACTGTAACTACCTCAGGAGAGAACGTCTACAGTTCACCAGAACTTTCACCAGCTCTCTCTACACCATCCCCCTCTCCTTCAACTCTAACCAGGAGAAACCCCAGAAGAACAGAGCCATCAAACTACCTATGACTATTGATGAAAGCTATAAAACAGAAGAGGTTATCCCATCCAGCACAGATAGAGAAGAGACGCTGGAACCATGGTTAGTTGGGATACGTAACCATGGTGATGCTGAGGATGTGGCGGCGCCTCAGTAGACAGAATTACACAAACAAGAACGAGAATCATATTTCTTTTAGTGGAGCAAAGCACACAGGAGCGGAGATGAGGCGTTGCTGTATTTCTCAACTTGCTTGAAATAGGACTCAAGTCTAGTTCAAAAGGGAACATTCTGCTTTGCGCTTAAGAGCAGCAGAAGCTACAGGGTTGGGAGCCGCCACAGGCAGGTGAGCGGCACTGGGAGGGAACGTACCTTTTCACCACCAGACTGAGAGTCTTGTGGGAGCTCTTCACCAGACAGATGGCCTCCTGTCTGTAGCCGCTCAGGGGAATCTCGTTGATGTTGACCAGCTCGTCCCCCACCTGGAGACCAACAACCGAGGCTTGGCTTCCCTCTTCCACCTGGAGAACCACAAAAATACAAACAAAAGCCAACAGTTAAGATACTACACAGGTGATCAGGTGGACCACAGAACGGCTGGAGGTCAAAGCCTGACAGGTAAGATACTACACAGGTGATCAGGTGGACCACAGAACGACTGGAGGTCAAACCCAACAGGTAAGATGCTACACAGGTGAGCTGGTGGACCACATCACTTAAGGAGGTATTATACAACAGGTAAGATACTGCACAGGTGTTCTGCTGGACAACAACACAGCCGGAGGTCTTATACATAATGTGAGGTACTGCACAGGTGCGAGACAGAGCAGGCGATCTGGTATGGACCAAACACAGCGCCCATAACAGTAACAAGGTGTTTAAACTCAACAGGTGAGATACTGCACAGACAGATATCACACAGGTGATCACAACCTTTTACAATGTGGTTAAATACAACAGGTGAGATACTGCACAGGTAAGATAGATACCACACGGGTGATCATCATTTACAATGTAATAAAACACACTGCAGGAACAACACGTTCCTGCAGTTGACTAGAAAAACTAAATAACTATGGGTGCTATTATATGTTGCTGGGGCTTATTATGCAATCCTACCTTACACTGTCACAAACTGTACCTACACAAGGTGGAAACTCAGCAACAAAGACTGGCTTAACGGATCAATGTATTATTTTTTAAGAGACTAATAACGTGTTGAGCACCTCTCCATTGAAATCTTAACTAATCCCACTGCATTAGTGAGATCCGTGAGATGCTTTAAATGACCAGCATGGTAGCTTATTCAATACAAATATACTGTACTAATAAAATTCACAGTACAGGAAAGAAAGAAGTTGTTTTTTTTACAAGAGACGGATGTAAATCAATAACCTCCCATTCATGGGCAGGCCAGTGCAGGTTGTGCAAGTGAAATAAGTCATGCTGATCATAATTTAGCGTAATCTTGATTCGTTAACCGTGTTTAAAAGCTCTGGCCGTGTTTGCTCAGGTTAAACAGGTGAGTCTTTTCCTTAAGAACATGTCTGGTAGCTCTAAACATGTTTTTAGAAGCGGTCAAAGCCCATAGCACAGTGTGAAAACAAACTGCATTATGCTTGGATCATTGAAACACGGCAGCACACCACGCAATAGTGCACCTTGAATAACACATTTCTCAGAGGGGGGTATGCACGGTGCGTCATTAGTTGAAATTATAGAATGTGGTGCAACACAATTACAAAACGATGAATGCATAAAATATGTATACATTTCACGTCATATACTATGTTTGGTCTACAATTTGATAGGTATATTATGTGAAGCATCAGTGAAATGCTTATGGGCCTTTAAAATAAGCAAGACATAAATAAACGTCAGTTGACATGGCACCCAAATCTGTTGCACTAGGGGTTAAGTAGAAAAATATGTCTTCGTATTTTGAGGAGAAATTGCCCCTTTAAGGTAAAAGGGGCACAGGAAGACCCCCCCCCCCCACACACACACACACACCTTCAAACACACATACTCACTCTCTCTCTCTGAGTGTGGACTAGAGGACCTGGCTCAGAACAGGGGGGAGAGAGAGACTACAAGGGCATACTTGGTGGAATACAACTTAGGCCAAACTCTGCAGCTGATTATCAACCTGCATGACTTAACCTCAGAGGTATGTTTTCGCGTACATGTCCCTCACTGTTGGCCATTACATCTTATAGGTTGTTCACCGCAGATGACTACCTCGTATGGGTTCCCCGGTTTTTGGATCACCTAAACCCCAGTCTCTCAGACCCTGGTCTAACTTTCATCTACGTCTATCTCAGCAAGCTAGATCATTCCAGGGTCAAACACGCAAACTTCCTATTTATTCTTAAGGGAAGTAAAATAAGGATGTTTAACGTATTCAAGTCCTGAGGAAGTAATGTGCATTACAAGAGGCAAGAGACAGGAGAGTTTCGGGGAAAGCATGGCAGTACAGAGGCGCGTATAAGTAACCCTAGCTATAACAAGGAGAGAGATATGTCTTATTGGCTTTATATGACCGCATCTAATCAGAGGATGCGCTTATTCTGTCATCATATCATGATATTACATTATCAACACCGAAATGTAACGCAAGGTTGGATCCGCAAATAGCATGTATCAAGAAACTCTTCATATTCCCTACTAGGCTACTAGTAACGCCTCACAGGGCAGCGTGTGTTTTGTAGCGTCTCGTCCACAGAGGAAGACGCTTCATGCAACGACAACAGAATAACATGCAACGACAACAATACAGGACGGAGGAATGTGTTGTCACCGCAAAACAACATCATCATCCCCATGGACAATCCAAGCACGCAGCCGCGGCAACGACACACAGCACGGTCTGTGCTTCTTCGGGCCCCGGCTGGCTTCCTCCAGGTGCTATCACTCCAAACCAAACCGTCCTGACTTCCTCAGTGGGCTCCAGAATAGCCTGCTGTCTCTCCCGGGGACCTGGTGGGAAGGATGTGGTGGGCGACTGAGGTGGTGGGGCCGGGGGGGGGGGGGGGGGGGTGGGGGGTTTGTCTTTTCTGCTGACAGACGTCCTGTATGCCACACTGACCGAGCCCTGATAGCACGGAGAATGGTGCCTTCTTTTTTAAAGAAGGCCCAAGTTGGACCAAGCCGTACTGGCTTGAATTAAGCACTTTCTAGTTTCTATCATTGCCTTGGTAGGAAGTTTGGGATATGCCAATCCTGTGTCTAATGTTTAATTCATTGGATGGATCAGTTGGATTCAACTGTAATGCCATAAATGGTACCCCAGCTACAGAAACGGCCGCAGAAAGAGTGTGTTTGCACTGTATGCTCCCTCTGGAATCAGTTGGCAGCAAACCAACTGGCAAGGTCATTTATAAGAAAAAAAACGTGACCGAAGTGACTATTCAAGCAAAGCGTTGCAAAATAGCTGCCATCGCCAGACTGATCAGTATCAAGTATCTAGTTATGTCTGTCGTTACTGTCCCGTCTACAATGCTCCATGGCAAGGTACAGAGGTAAACTGGCTTCCTCCAGCAAGTCCTGTCATATACACAAGGTTTGGATAGAAGGCACTCGAAGGTCTAGGCCTCAGAACCGTCAGAAACAAAAAGAGGCAGGTTTTGGTCTCTACCTCTGCAACCTGTTTTCCAACAGGCAATGAAAACTCGCTAAATCCAAAAGCCAACACACTAAATGGAGGCGTTTGGTGATTCATCTCCGTACCAAAGATTTTCCCAATCAAAGATAGTCATAATAACGCCACCCTCGACATTTACCACAAAGGATCCATTAATGGTCTAAACCAGTTTACCTGCTGATGTTTCAGAGCATGTACGAACACAGCTTAAAAAACACAGCTTCAATAGAATACATAACTAATGTTTTTCCCCACAAAGAATGCGACACAACTCTAGGGAGCGTATGTAGATGGTGCATGCCCAGCTGCGTTGAGTAAAACTGGATTATTTAGGTTTATTGAGACGCGGATTTAAACAAAGTCCGTGAAGACCTTTGGTAAAACTCGAGCAATGAAAGGAATGTTAAGAATTTAAATTAGATCCAGATTATCTTTTTTCTTCCCTTAACAGCATTCGAGCTGCCCCAATCTCCTGGCCCCTCTCTTTATTATCTTTAATTTAAGTATTCGAGAAGAGCCATAAACCAGGGAAAATAGCTAACAGAGCCTGTAATTTAAGGTCCTCCCTGGGCCACTAAAGAACGACATCCATCTTCCCGTCGCGGCCGACAGGGACGTGCAAACAGAGGCTCGGGAGAAGGAACTAAATGGACCGTGATACCGCTTTAAACACCTTCAGACCATTGGGGATGTTTACAATGGAGAAAGAAATGCCGACAGTGTGTGAAGGGAAGGGGGAACTATCCACCAACTTAACACTCCAGAGCCATTGGAACTAGGAAGGGCAAGAAATGACTTGGATGTTTAAAAACCAAAGGATGTGGTGATTCTACTTGACCAACTGAGAACACTAGCACTGTGAATTAAAGAACTCGAGAGAAGCCCTTTCATGAGCCGCTCTTCATAACACCACTAGACAACACAGACAGTGAGAGAGAGGTTATCTGCACAGTGAGACTGCGGGCGAGGTTACGCCTGGGTCTTTATCTACTCTGAACCCATAATTCAGCCGAGAAACCACATAAATCAAAAGGCTACGAAAACTGTTGTCCACTGCAACATACACTCATCCCCACCAAGCCTAACTCTATCCCTTCAGGTCATTCCACCAGGCTCCAGGATGTCAGGGATAATTCAGCAGTCAGACAAGAAGCATTCCAGACTGGCCCTGGCACCACGAGTCACCTTCAAACTCTCTGTTAACCCAGTGAGAGCGTGGAGAGAGAGAGAGAGAGAGAGAGAGAGAGAGAGAGAGAGAGAGAGAGAGAGAGAGAGAGAGAGAGAGAGAGAGAGAGAAGAGCGTGAGAGAGAGAGAGAGAGAGAGAGCGTGAGAGAGAGAGAGAGAGAGAGAGAGAGCGAGAGAGAGAGGGAGAGAGAGAGAGAGTGAGAGAGAGAGAGAGCGTGAGAGGAGAGAGAGAGAGAGAGAGAGAGCGAGAAGAGAGAGAGAGAGGGAGGAGAGAGTAGAGAGAGAGAGAGCGAGAGAGAGAGAGAGAGAGAGAGAGAGAGAGAGAGAGAGAGAGAGAGAGAGAGAGAGAGAGAGAGAGAGAGAGAGAGCGGGAGAGAGAGAGAGAGAGAGGAGAGCGTGAGAGAGAGAGAGAGAGAGAGAGAGAGAGAGAGAGAGAGAGGAGAGAGAGAGAGAGAGAGCGTGGAGAGAGAGAGAGAGAGAGAGAGAGAGGAGAGAGAGAGCGTGGAGAGAGAGCGAGGAGCGAGAGCGAGAGCGAGAGCGAGAGCGAGAGAGAGAGCGAGAGAGAGAGCGAGAGAGAGACAATAAACCAGAATGCGTTGCAGGGGGCCAACTATCATAAACATGAGTGGTGGCAAATACACTGGTGCATTTTGGGTCAATCTGACAATCATTTGTGAAGCCTAACGTTTAATCTCAAATTGGTTAAACATTTGCAGTGCTATCAAGAAGTCACTAGTCTAACCAAAAGGCTGTTTAGCATTGAAGATATGTTAACGCCAAAGATATATCTACATAAAAAAAAAGGTTTGTCGACGCTGAATCTGAACGTAAAGGAGGGGCAAACATCTTACCCAGAGATGCAGTCGTTGGAGTTTTGATCTTCTAGCCCCCGTGGAGAGGATCTGCCAGTCAGCAGTAGTTGCAACACTGGCAATATTAAACTCAAGTAGAAGTAGTAGTTTGCAACACTGGCAATACTAGACTAAAATAGCAGTGGTAAACACTGCTAATATTAAATAAAAACAGCAGAAGTAGTGGCATGGCTTTGGTGACATATTCCAGTGGTAGGACCCTTGAATCTTACAGGATAGAAGTTAAACTCAAAGACCTTCAACTCATTTGGATCAAATGCTTCTAAATTCTACAGTATAGTGAGGCGTTTGACTCTGGAGCTCCGAATCTCGATAATGCCACGAGTTCCCCAGTTTCGGCAGACTATGGTTGAGTCAGACTTCGGACCCAGTTGGGTCGATAGAGAAATAGTTTCTCCGTAGAAACGTATGGTGGTTTTCTACCTTGCAAAAAATAACTAGCAAGGTCTCCGGTAAATCATTAAGCAGCCAGTGGGTATGTGAGGTTTCGGATCCGTTACCCTAATATGGTGTGACAGAGATCAGACATTCTCTTCAAGGGATCTGAGGCATGGAGGTACACACATCACTCCTCGAAACAGCTATAGAACCTGCATGAAAGAGCAACATGGAGATGTATGCTTGGGCTTTTTTTTATGAATGGCACATAAATTTTACTTTCCTACTTTTATGGCCCACATGACATTGTGTAGTGGAGTTTCTTTAAAGGCAACCGTGGACAATACATTGAAACAGAAATCCAGTTTAAATGTATTCATTTTGCTGTTATCTGATGTCTCAGACTAACTGGGATCTAATTGAGAAGGTATATGGGGTGGAATATTCCTTAACATTGTTTGAAACATTATGTTGTTGGCTCTGTTAGTCATGTCATCATCTCGCTGCCTTAAATCTGCAGCACCATTTCCCAACTCCAATAAACCCATCATACGAGTAAGGAGTGAAGGACTGCGGTTTAGTGGCTATACCAATGGGGTTTGGCACAGAGCGACTTGTTGGACAACTCTGACCTCTCTGGTGTTTTTTCAGTATTATAATGTGTGATAGATGGACACTTTCCAGCCCTATGAAGTCAACCCAGATCCGAATAGCTATAAAAGCTACTTTAAAATGGTTTTCTAAGAATGAAAGCCCAAAGATGGTATTTCATTAATACCTTTTTAGGTGCAGATTTCAAGCGGCACTGTTGATTAAACTATCCTACAAGCTGTATTGCACTACAAGCAGAATACAGTGCTATAGAATCAGAGACTCTAGGCTCTAGAGAATCTAGAATGCAATACTATAGAAGCAGCAAATTTGAATACAGGAGTACAGAAGAAGTACACTTGAATGTCACCTCTCAGATGTATGATGAACATCCGGCCGGGTCTAACTATAATACAACTATTTGGTTCTGTTGCTCTCACATTTCAGGAAGACCTCCTCTTGACCGGGGAATCACCACAAACAGGATACTCACACTATCCAATCACATCCTCACATTACAGTCTTATGTGGCCGTGTGCACGAGGACAGGCAATGGGAGTACTGTACACAGTGTATCTAATAGTGCACCTAGTATTAGTGCAGTACGATTTAAACCTAGTTTGGGATTATGTCATGTCTAATGGAGCCAAAACGCTGCTGCTGTTCAGTTGCCACCGCATTGTTCCAAACCAATCTTTGTATGAGGAAACAGGAACATTGGGGGTCCAAGAGTCATGTCCGTGACACCAAATAGCGCCACAATAATCCCCCTACAGGCCCAACGTCTGTCTGTCTCTCTTCTCACATTATACACATCGCCAACCCCATATGATATACAACTCATTGCCGCTATGAGGGTCTTGGGGAGTTCTAAGCGCAGTTTTTTGCCATGACGGTGTACCTTGGTGATGAGCAATGGTTCCTGGTGCTCTCGACCTCCTCGCAGAGTGAAACCCCATGGTGCTCCCCCAGAGAGAAGCACCTCCAACAGCCTCCACCCTCCGTCCTCCCTGGCCCTCTGGTTCAGCTCCCCTGGCCGCGTGTGTAGCGGGTGTCGCTCCTCCACATAATACACATCAGTTCTACAGCCTCTGGCCTCCATGCTGCTGCTGGGATTAAGAAAGAGTAAGTCAGAAATGTGTTGTGATTAAATGTAACACCATGCAATACTGCAAACCTGAATGGTTTCTGTTCCATTAAGCATCAGTGTACCTTCCGAAAGTAGTTCAACTGTTAATCTTTTTACATATTTAAATTGTCAGACAGAACACTAGGACTGTCAAACCATGAATAGCAGTATTCCATGTTAAATGAGTCAAGTCACAATTAAATGTCGTAACCAAGTAATAAAGAGAAGATAAAAAGCTGGTCCGATTTTAGAAAGGGCCATAAACATCCTGTAACATTTGTCGGGCATTTATATTTCCTTAAAAATTCATGTGACACTTTCATCTAGAGCCATTACAATTGATAACATACGTTTTAGGAGTGATTCTACATCAAACTGAACATACTTCGTGGCGCTGGGGATGAAACACGATACATAGTTGCTTGTTTTACATCTTTCGCTAGTGATTAAATGGGCATTTGGCAGAAACGACTCAAATGTATTATGACCTTACATTATGAATGTATACTTTAAGAGTCAACAACGGTCCAATCATATTGACTGATCGTGAAATATGATATCTGACTTTGACATCAAGAGGACTGTGGTAAGGTCCTAGGACTCGCGATGTTTGTACAAAATACTTGTTACTCATTTTAGAAATAAAAAAGGCCGTTTATCCCTCAAACCGAATTGAAAGCCCTATGTTAAAATATCAAATAAGGACTACCTTATTAAGCCCATAGAGACCTCTCCTCCCTGAATTCTTACATGTTCAATGTGAAAAGCGGCTTAGCTAACAGTACACACTATGAACACACACTATTAAGCATCTAACACCTGTTGTCTAACTACTAAACTACTAACTGAATGCCCTAGTGTGTGAGAACATTACATGATGACGACTGTTAAAATGAAAACTAGTCGCCTGTGTGTTGTCAAACATGTTTAAATGACTTTTAATGGCAACGTATATTAGCTTTGGGACATTTTTACTCAAAATATGAACCATATATTGCCTATTACAGTAATCACTCTGGCTGGCACGGGTACTTTAGACCTGTATCGACTAACATTTGTGGGTCCTAAAGCGATAGCCTTACCTGCAGATACGAGTGGATGATCAGCTGAAGAAGCTTCCCTCGACGCGATGGCAAGTAGCTTTCTTCTCGGTTCAGTTGTACGCATTATTCATTCTATCACATTAAGTTACTTGGGCTCGCACTTTTCGCGAATCCGATCGCGGTGAGTTTTGCTACTCGTGTTTTCGAATAGAAAACTTTAGGCTGGGGCCCGCCTGGTACACAACAATGACAAGAGACAGGCGAGTTTAAATTAGCAAATGGTGCTAACTAACTCCAGGGACAACATAAGGATAGCGCAGGTAACTGGAGCGCAAGTGTGCCATCTACCGTCCCACCGCTCGACCCAGCTTGTTTCTTTGTTTGGTTACGGACTGAACTTTAACTGTTACGTTATTTACACTTTACGTAGTTTGAGTGAGGTAAACAGACAGAAAATCGCAACTTTCCTATCCTTTAAAAGTGTGATAGCGGTAAAGAATAATGGACAACAAGAAAGAAAGGATGAACGCGTGTTTCTATGACAACGCTGTCTGTAAGGGTCGCCTAAAGGCCCATTTGAAAGTTTCGCGGAAGTTGTCTGAAACGTCCGAGTAGAAGAAATGAATACAACTATCCGACTATCCGATTTCTACTCAGACACATGTATTACAAACCATGTTCCCCCAAAAAATTGGGAACATGACTTGGAATGCACAACGATATCGTGTTACTCCTGAGAAAAGCCAGGCAACCTTGAATGTAATAAGGAAGACACCGAGGGAGCAACAACCGAGGCTACAACCGATGCTTTACCTCCTCATCTGCTAGAGAGGGCAAATACATGTGGTTGCAATAAGTAACCTTTCTTAAAAGTTTTGAACGGAGTTTACTTGCAGTGGGAACCTTAAACATATCAGACCTGTGTTCTGGTTTGACCCCAGATAGCACTTCAGTTTTTTTATTTTCTGTCATATGATAGCCACCTGTTACATTTGGATTTTTGCCAGCAGTGCGTCTAAGAAAGTATCGTATCGGTAGTAGAAACAGCAAAGAAAATAAAGAAGACTATCGAGGTAGTAGAAACAGCAAAGAAAATAAAGAAGACTATCGAAGAACGACAGATTGATAGAATAATTGATGAAGTACTCAGATTGCATTATAACAGATTTCATATGACGTCATTGTTAACGTTTAACCCGCAAAATGGTTAATTTGGTCTCAACCCCTTGGTTGCTCAAGTGATCAATAATTTAAAAGAAATAGGGGATTAGAGACAGAGGTCTGGCAGGGAGTAGGATGAGACAGGATGAAGGTTAATCCACATACATTGTTTGATTATTTAAACTCCTCAAGAGTAATGTGTGTGGGGGCGGGGGGACAGAACGAGGCAAAATCATATCTAGGCTAACTGTTTAGGGAATGCCTATAGGAAGGAAGGATAGAGGTCGGGGTCTAAACCAAAACCTTTTTATTGGGAGCCAAACATTTAAGTCACTATCCTGCCCCCACTACACAACGAACACCAGAGAGTGAACAGTCTCAAGGATGGCCAACTGTTAATCACTTACCATATTTGTTTTATGTCCGGACATAACCCCTTAGTGGTCAGTATAATACTTAAATGTTCTGGCTGCTGTATTCTGAAAAATGTTGCTTTATTATGAATGCAATTTAAGAAATGGAATTTATCATTGAAATTATAAAAAAAAGTTCAACATATTTCAGTCCAGACAGAAGATAATTAGGCTACGTTCCTATAACATTTTGTTAATGGCAAACAAAGAAATAACTAATAAAACAACCCAATAGCTAAATTAGTCTGGGTAAAACTAAGGCTTAAATAAAGGAATTTTGAGTGACTGCTTCATACAAATAGGCCATGTTTGTTTTGAAGGAGTATCCTAACCTCCTGCTCTATTTTCAGAGGAGGAAGTTCCGGACTGGGATAAGGAGCTGCAGGTAGAGGTGGTGGCTGATGCAGAGGCCCGCAACAACCACTGGGACAAAGAGCTGGAGGAAATGCTGCAAGAAGACATCGAGGTGGAAAAGCTTCCTCCCCAACACTCTTCTTTTTGATGCCTGAATGTATTTATGGACGTAAAAAGACATCTGCCGCGGCTTTGGGGACCACAACGATGCAGATACATTTTGATCTCATCTTATTGTATCTTTTATAATGGCCGTAGATCATTTCTGTCGTTTTTAGGTTCCTTAATATGGAATTCATATGGAATGGGTCACCAGAGTAGAAGCCAATGAAGGCTTTTAAAGTAGATGGATATCTTGCTAAAAAAGGCTGTATGTCTCATAAATTAGCCTATATTTGTATCCGGAAATCCAGAAATATAAACCTTTTGTCTGTTTTTTGTTTTTTATTGTCAACAAGGTCTTGCTTTGCTTTTGCATTTCATAATTGTTATTCGCTAAATGTCTTATTGTGATATGAATAATACATTTTCTTATGTTGCTTATTATTTGAACATGTTATGTATTAATAAATAAAATATTAAATTTCGTGATCTAGACTGTACAGTGGTCTGTGGAATGTTCTAGATCGTGTTCTGGACGGTTGGGTCCTCGAGCCATGAAATCGACGGTTAGACAACTTTGAGGCCAAGTCAATCAATAGTTTTCAGTTTGAATTGTAGCCTAACGTAAACGTTGGTTTAGAATTATGACGACCAAAACCGAACAGCCCATTCCGTGGAAAACGACCATCATTGCCAGTTCATCACTTCAGGTAAAATGTCAATATATAGGTGATAGCCTACTGTTCAATTGGTGTTCATTGGACGTTAGTCGGCTAGCTAAATGAATTCAGTGCCACTAAATAGCTGCTTAGGAAGGTAATTTAACATAGCAGTAGGCCTATACAAATTACGTCTCGCAATTAAACAAGCCAACGAAGAATACGCCATTTACTATTGTTTACTACATTTTTAAGAACCACGATGTGATAGCGACGCTGAAAGGACAGCAGCATCTCATCAGATTTTCAGACAGCGTCGAATGTGGCGCCTTCATTTTCCCGTTATCAGGTAACCGTCATGGCTTGGGTTTACGGAGCCTTTACTACTGTTGTACACGTACTTCCAGTGTGGCTGGTCCACAGCATTATAAAGTCGACCTGCAAAGCCATTGTCTAATTATATTGAGATTAGGCCTACAAACAAGTGTGCATGTGTATCTTTGTTGTGTCAAATTCAGTTAAAATCCATCTAACCTTTAAACCATTCAAATGGATTTTCAACAGGAATTGCATTTTTGTTGGTGCGCCTGGATGAACTGCCTGAAAATGTAAATGAGACCGGACTTTTTGAAAAGATAACAAACTTTATCAAAGTCCATCGGAACAGCTTCCTACTTCTCTATGCGCCATTTAACGGGAAGAGAGAACTGGACATCTTATCAGATATTCAACAGAGGTAAGCTTGTAACAATCTCAAAGCAAGTCATTAATATGACATGTGCACAGGATAAGTCATTATTACATATTTAAAATTGAAATTGTTGCATCGAAATTGTATCATGAAAAGAATCATTGATATATTTCTAGATTCTTTGGCAGCAACCTGAGAATTCTTCCTGTGCGGAACAATGGTGACATCAACAAAGGAATGGTGACCATCTCCAAGGTACGGATTATCGTGTCATCTTTACATCTTTCAAAATATTTGTTGGCTGGTTTTAATCTATTCAAGTGTATTGGGCACTCCCTCACAGGCCCAGATAAAAGCAAAGAAACCTAATGGATACTGATCGATTGGTGCTTATGAGTTTCTCAATAAATCAGTGTATGGAATTGCATGTGTGCAGGCGACCAGCAAGCCCAATGTGGACACCATTCGAGACCGTCTGTCTTTGGCCAGAGCCCACATCATTGAACGCAGCCCAGTGTGGAAGATGCTTAAAGATGTGAAACTGGGGTAACAAATAGAGTTCTAACGTCCAGTTCAGTCATAAGGCAAAATGTCTTAAAGGAGGATATAGTATAATCACCTTTTTTAATGTATTACATAAAATTCTTCTCTATTTTCTTCTATTATCTTATATTGTAGTTCCACTGTTGAAATGATGTTGCTGTAGTTTTCTTCAGAAAAGGAAATGTATTGAAATAATTTAAAAAAAATCCAAAATGCCATTTATTAAAGATCCTCAGTGAAATAAATAAAGAGAAGCCTTTGTTTTGGTCAATGCTGTGCAATGCAATTGGTTGATCGGGGTGTCTTAACTATTTCAGTCTTTAAAATTAATCTCCTTAATTGACACTCTTGGCCTTCTCATCCTTTATCTCTTCAATGCGAAAGATAAGGCTTTCCATTAGGTCAAAGGACACCAGCGCATTCTGGATGACCTGAAAAAAGAATGTGCCACGATTAAAAAGTATATTTGTGACTTATCCGTGGGCAGACAACTGGAGTAGAGAGTAGAATAGAAGTATTTAGGTATGCCACCAAAATTAAGCCGGATGCCACCAAAATTAAACATTTTGGGGACATTTCTGTGTCACCTGGTACTGGACCTCTGGGGACAGATCAGCCATCTTGTCGTGCTTCATGTTCAAGCCTTTGATTGGCTGAGTCGATTTAGCTGCAGCCCGAGCCTCTGAAAGAACACATACAAATGATACAATATGAAAAGTGGCTAATGTACCATAGAAACATATAAAGACTCGAGTATTACACAACTTATTTTTTCATATTTTCATATTCTGAAATAACTGCCATTTGATATTTGGTAAATGATACAGATATTAACTGTAAAAATATTTAAGGATAAAACAAAACCTAAAATTATAAAAGATGTTAAAAGGAATATCCCATATGTGTCACGGCATAAATTCACTCACTAACAAGGGCCATCATTTAAATTTGAAGAGTCATTTAAGAGGTATTACATTGTTTGGAATTACCAGGTGCATAGACAGTTCCTACCTCTTGCTTTCAGTTTGTAATCTTCCCGCAGGGTCTTTGCTTCATTGATGTAATATGTTCTTGACATGGTGATGCCAAGACGCATCCTTTTAAGATGGTCATCTTTGATACGGCACAGTTCCTCCCACACAGCTGACTACCAGTAGGAGAAGGGGTTAAGCATTAACATGTTTAGCATAAGTGCAAACTGCTAATACAAAGAAGTGGTTAACCAGTCACTCACTTTGCTCTTCCATTCTTTGTCTCTGATGAGAAGATAACGTAGGAGATTCAGGCCCTCCATTATCCTGCATGAAGGAACATATTTTTGTGTTAAAGTGATGGGCAACAGTATCTACAACGTAAAATATCCAGCATCACAGAGAGTATCCACTACACACCTACCTTATATCTGTCATTTGAAAAAGTACATTAATATACATCTCATAATCATCTTAGAAACTCAGACAACAGGAATTTGGGGGTGTGGTCTGTATCCACGGGCCCTGTGCCCCCCCTTTTTACTTTTCCGAAACAAAGTAAATAGGAACTGTCGCTGTAATGTGGGTGGCTTGGTTAGACCACTTAAGTCTGTGGTAATTGTTCACCCGCTTGACGATGTACCCATGAGGAAAAGTGGAATTACTTGAGATTGCAATGGATATAGCGAAACATCATTTTCTGATGCTTAATGCACAACTTGATAACCCGTAATAACATAATTAGAAGCAAATTACTTGAACACCTACTGTGATGTATCTTTGGTTATTATAAATTAATCAGTATGTGACTAGAATGCATATCTAATATTAATATCAAAGTAAGAGAACCATTAGTAAAGCTTGCATTCCTTTCCCTTGTAAAGGCTGGAATAGTACCATTTTTACTCACCTGTCCACGTTCTGCAGCAGGTACGTCTCAGCACCCTGTGGTAAACTCAGCGCCTGCTCCAGTAGGTAAATAAACTCCACTCCAAAGAACCATTCATTCTCGTTCCCTGGCTAAGAACAAAATTATCAGGTTTCATACATATCTTCAAATCTACTGAAGCTGGTATATTTTAAATTTGCCTTGCTGTGAACATGATCAGGTAGAGAATATCCAATTTGTTTTAAAGTGGTAATCTCGCAAGATTTACTTTAAATAAAGGTCAGTTAGGTCACTACCGCCTAATGAAATTAAACAAATAAGTAAAATGTAATTTGGGCACACAGATTTATTTTGTCTTACCTTCATTGAAAATTCCACCTGATTTTTTATGTTTTTGACGATGTAACCCTCTATTCCTGAATGCTGGCTGGTTTTCAGCATACACCTGTACAAATGTATATTAAGCATTAGAGCACATACATTGAACAACATATAATAGTGCAGTTATTTACTACAATTTAAATGTCACCTGAAAAATCGGTGTTTTGCCTGTGAATTCAACTTGTTGATGAAGTACTGAAGCACCAGCAGGCCCCGCTCTCTCTGAGAGAACAGCAATATTATATTAACTCATCTTCCCCTTAGGACGATCAAATATTCATGATTTCTCTTCTTTCTCTCGTACTCACCAATTTCTGCGATGGACACTCAATGAGAATTTGTCGCAAGTTCTGTAAAAACATTGATATTAAATAAACATTGAAATATTTGTGCTATCCTAGATAACAAAAATCACATGTAGCATTTTTTCGTTGCCCAGGGCCAAACGGCTGTTTAGTACACCTAGACTCACCAAGGCAATCTCTTTACATTAATATGATGACTATTAAAATAATGGATGATATCACCACAGTACTTTCTCCTTGGTATTTAGTACCTGCTGAACGCTGTAGAACGTTTTCAGTTCAAGTAGATCCACTGTAAGACTACCGTCTTCTACACTGTCCAAGCTTCTGGCATATAATTCCTGGAGGAAAAAAGGGATCGCACATAAATGACCAAGTTTAAAATTAAGCAATTTTTTAAATGTTTTTACTCGTATTAACACTGAGTGTAAAATACAAGTACTTGAGAAGGTTAGGAATATGATCAAGCATACTCCCTATAGGCTTAGATTGGCTACAGCTAGAATAGAGGTATGCATGTTTGTTTTCTTACCAGTCCTTTAAGTACGTATGATTCGTCTTTTCTGTCAAACAAATGGACAATTATTTTAAGACATCCTTCATTTAACGATTTACACTATTTAGAGTGTATTGCACAGATACTTGCCTACTGAGCAGGAGATTAATGTATTCCATGTTGCACTGAAGTATAAACCTAGGGCTAAACAGAAGAACATAAATACATTGATGGATGTAATTAAGATTGACAGTAATCTGATTGATATGCAAGTGCTGGATTATCACTCTGATCTGAATGTGTTGTCTCCTAGCATGTCAGATAACGATTGGTTTGTATTCTTCACCTGAACACTGCAGGGAAGGAGTCTATGCCGATGCCCTGGACGAAGAGCAGGTAGGCAAAGGACGCCCTACACTCATCAGTCTCCTGAGTCTCCTCCACCACGATGCTTCTCTTCTTCGGTACGTACAGCACGAGGTCAGCCAAAGGCTTTTGAAGAGATGCCAATATAGCCTTAGAACAGGGATACATTGGGCCATTATCTTGGTGCTTGGTGTTTTAAAAAAATGACCTTCAATTGTAGCTGAAGATGCTACTATTGCATCTCATTACCCTCCTAGGTGGTTGACACTGCAATCTTAACACATCTCTGTACACCATATTAACATCTCCATGTTCACATGTACTGTCCGTATATTGCTGTCAACCTGGACTGAAGTTAAGGCTTCTATTAGCTATTCTATTGATGTGAATGAAATGCAAACCATTATCTCTACTGCAAAGAACCACAGAGAGGACTTTCTGTTGGGGTCTAGTTGAGCCTGGAATATTGGCTCTCTCAGGCACCTCATGCAGCTGCAGGACAAAGAGAATATCATATAATCAGTTCATTGCTAGTTGGTTTGTTCTTCATCATTAGTGCAGACATAACTGTCAGAATATTATAATGAGAGTAGCAGTGTGGCCGGACAATTTATATAATCCATGTTGATTCAGGAATGAAAAGTGGTCATGTTACAGAAAGATGACCCTATGGCCGCATCAATATAAACTCCTCATCGTTTTGCTTTTTAAAATCAAGATCTCAAAGATACTATGATTGAGACTCACAACTTAAGAAGCACATCATTCAGCTCTTGGACTTCGAGACATTGTGAGCTCTTCTTGCCATCTTTTCCCTTCAATTCCTCCACGAAGGGCTTGACTAAGTCTGTCAGGGCGCTACAGCTGCGACACAGGCCGTACTGGTCCGACTCCTCCAGCTGTGTAGTGTAAGGCACCGGCAGGTGGGATAGCTGCTTCTGAATGGAAGACAGAGCCGAGTCCAGAGAGGCCGCTCGTCCCTCGCCCATACGAAGCAGCACTTTAGAGGAGATGCAGAGGAATCACTTATGTTAAGGGGTTGGTACATTGCTGGAAGAGACAGGTTTGTATGGACTATGCAATCTGGATGGTTGATAGATCATTTAGAAAAAATTGGTATAATTGAAAATACTAATGGCTCATCATTTTACATCCTTTTATCTTTGTTCAGTTTATGATGATACCTTTCAAGGGGATGTAATATGTAAGGGGTCTTGGCATAAAGACGATAAAGAACCATAGTTTGGGATTATATTATCTCCCAGCAGAGGGCGGCAAATACTTTGCCTATATCTCTTTGATTGGGATGCAAGTATAGATACATTTCTATAGGATATGTGCGCAATTGAGGGGAAGGGAGAAAGGGGGGACATGTCCCCTCTACATTTCTAAATGACACATTTGGAAATGAATCATTTACAGATACAAAATAAGACGATTGCTTTTCGTTTACCAAGCATGTGAATAAAATACATTTTCAAAACGAAAAAAATATATGAATAGAAAATAAAAGCAATAATGATAGAGGTTGAATCTGTTGCCAAATGCACAGCTTTTGCTGTGGTGTGATAGTGCAGGTTATAGCATAAATACACTCCCCACATCATCATACCAAATTCGCACCCTTGCTGGGGAAATTCCAATGCCACATCAGATAAAGTCAGAATAGGGTTATATAATTCAGGTAAGGGTGAGAATCTAGGCAAAAGGCATAGATCAAAAATAATGAAGTTACTGACTGCTGACTAGATCTGTGTTGAGTACAGATTTGCAAGCTAGCGATCATGTTTTTTGAACGCTCCCAATACCTGTGTGAAGATGTGGAGCCAATGCTATGATGGTGTTTGAAATAACACTGGCATCAGTATCGTCCATCAATTTCAGCAGACCATACAGGAGCTCATTTGGCCTGCAGGTCTAGACGCAAGAAGAAGAGATAATTAGGCACATTTGTCGATCTAAATGTAGGTCTAAGCTGTCCACAGAGAGTTCATGGTTGGTTACCTACCATGGTGAGGTGAGTCATCGCCATCTCACATTGGACCAGAGTCTTCTCCTTTTTAGTCATTTCATTTGCAAGAGGTGCCAGGAGACCACAGCCCATAGATTGGACAATTTCCTTAAAAAGAGACCACACTCATTTTCACTTTTACTTTTTTTTTTTTTTTTTTTGCACATAATTCTTATGCAATATTGCATATTGCCTAAGGCCTCCAGACTTCTGGTTATTTTGGGGTCCTTGTTATGCCCCTGTTTATATGAATATCAGTTTTCAATGCTATAGGAATAGGAAACAAAATTGAATATACTTTGAGATAAAACAGAGATATTGTGGTTGAGCAGGGGAGACAACTATGGAGTAAGAGGAGAGCCTTATTGGAAAAAGATTATCAGTGATGCGGGAAACCTTGGATGCAAAGCTGCCCGTTAGCTTCCCACACTTCCAGGTTAGAAGGCCACTACACATGACGTCTGCTCCGATGGAGGCAGAGTACTGCTGTTTAGCATGCTAAGGGAATATGGAGGCAGAATCTGCTGTATTCTCCTGCTTCCGTCTGACTGAGGAGGTCACTGTCTATATTTCCCCCTTTGAGGTCTCCTTTGGGACTGATAACAGATTCACACTGCCCAAGTCCTCCGATTGACATCTGTAGTTATTCGGGTGTGAGCTGTTCTTCACAGATGTGAATTTCTGAGCATTGTGAATTCAGTTTAGTGGATGGAACTCTATAATGTCCTTGTGGTTATTCACCATGGCGTGTCGCTTTACCCCAGACCTTGCCATGACCCTAACCAACACAAAACAATGACCTAAATATCACTGCTGTGAACTATTCCGAAGATAATACCTAAAAACGACCATCTTCAACCTATTAATTTAACTTGATTTCAATTAATTGTGCGTAACCGCCTCCACCTGTTCAGAGTGTACCATTTACCTTGTTTCTCACATCCTGAAGAAATGTTAGGAGTTGTGCTGCATCCCCTTGAGCAATGCAGCGGTATCCAAGGTCCAGGAAGAGTTTCACGTCCTCTGGCTTCCATCCTTCCTCTGGTGTCTCTCTCTGAAACAAGACGGGTTACAAAACATTTGTAAAATTGAAGATAACATCATTGTTTTGGTTTAATAGTTTATCTTATAATATTGAATCATTGTGTTGAGGCCCATATTTAGATATATGGATACTGTCTATAATTATGCTTTATGGTTCCTCACCGGCCGTATATATCTGAAATACCACTGCACTTGTATGCTAGAGCTGTGGAGTGGCTTTCCCTGTATGCTGGTATACCCATTGATTGTTTTTCATTATAAAACTATTTAGACTGGCTCCTCGGGTATTTGCTGAAAATAACTAAAGCACTTACAGTCTTCGGTCCTAACTATCAATGTCTGTTCCTTGTTTTAAGTATGCTGCTAAAAACATTGATTTCTCCGCAGGAGGACTTGAAACTGAAGGATTTTATTTCTCATTGATCATTTGTATCAACTTTGAAGGGCTTGGAACTAGACAGATCTAAACAGTGTCCGTGTTTCAAACCTTCAACTATTAAAATCAATGGATTTTTAGTTTTATGCCTAAAGCGGAGGTTGCTCTAGGCTTGTGTATGAGGACTCATAGTTCTTTTTTTGAGGATTCTCTGTAACACTGCTGGGCTGTAATAGTATGTTTTATGTAACATACTCTTTTTTTTTTTAATCAATTTGAGCAAGTCAATCTGAATCTCAATAAGTCCTACTGGTTAAATAAAGGTTAAAACATATGTATACATTTAAATAATAATCACATTTGCATTGTCTATTGCATTAGCTTTTGTGGAATTTAGCTTTAACTAGAACATGTTCATTTGTTGAGTTGCAGATTTTTTCAATACCCTTACAAGAGCTTAGATTCCTAAGCTCTTTGAGACTATAACTATGACTACTTGCTATCCACATATTAACTCGACTGTCTGTCTGTCTGTGGCGACAGGTAGTAAATAACATGTGTGGTATATACGCTGTTAGAGGGTTAAAACCGTATCACTGCCTTGGCCCAGTGCCGCTCCATAGCAGTTGTCAGGGAGATTGGCCTAGCTGACAGCCCACACAAAAGACCTTGTCTTGTTGACGACTCACCCATTTCTGGATGACATCACTGATCTGATCCACGGACAACGTTGGTGCCTCCATGCGTTTGGCAATGATTTCTCTTGATTGTTGGGGTCTAAGGTTACCTCGTCCAAAGAGGAAGGTGACATGCACCAGACAAACCAATGGCAGTCCTACTATCTAGCTGAATACTATGCTCTGCTTAAGACAAGAGAGCGCTGGTCTGTCGCATCCCCAACGTAAACCTCTTAACTCTCTTTGTGCACGAGATGTAATAGGATTAAAGTCAACGACCACAGTGTGGTCACTGAAGAACGGTCTTGAAGGACCTAGAATGATAGTCTACCCTGTAATGAAGATGCACAAGGGAACAAGTCTGTTAAATGTCATGGTTTGGCCAAATGAAGCATACTCATGGAGTTCTGGAGATCTGTTTAATGGAAAATAAAAGTAGAATTTAGAATGACATTATCAGCAAATACCTTTTGCCTAAAGAAAAAATACTTTTATTTTAGGGAAAAGGTGGCAGTAATTATGATGTGAAGAATCAAAGAGTAAATAATTCCAAATTGTCAATCCGCTGTCAAAGAATTAATCACAATTAATTGGAACATATAATATGAAGGCATACGTATGGATAAATGGAGCCTATCCCTGATTGTTTAGTGAAAACGCACCACTCTATATGATCCCTAAAGAGTTCAAAGGACACGGCGTCCCCTCTGTCCTCTGTGTTTGTGTATTACAACAATAGAGCGACAATCAAAGACATCCTCCTCCATCTAACTGGCTTCAGAGGCGGCTCAGGCCCTGATTTGAGATAAATGGAGACAGGAGCCTGTTTGAAGGGCAGGATTTAGCCAACATCTGCTGCTTGGGTTTACTCTACTTATTGCAGTGCGTTGAAAGCATTGCACAAAAGAGGCACTATAGTGTAAATAGAGTGGCCACACCAGCATGCAGCTCCATGTTTGCCCCTGGTTCTGGCCTGTTCAATGGGCTTCTGGTGAGGTCTGTGTTGTCGCCCTTGGCTTTAGGAATATGGGAGTAAATAACATGTGACCACAGCCGTCACAATGTAGACATAATCACTGCCATAGGAAAAATAGCTGATCACCTGTCAAGAATAGAATAGCATCTAGCTATGAACAAATCCACACACTCTCTAAGTAATTGAGAGACCCAATAGAGTTAAGACGGCAGAGTCTCGACGTATCAAATATTACAAACTCTCTTTGGTTTCACATTAGAGATTAGGCTTAGTTTATAGTGCTTCTGAAGCCATCTGTCACCTTACCTTCATTATCATTTCCATTAGTTAATATAGTGGTTGATGTTTGAAAGGTGTAATTGTCAGCCAGTATAGTGTTTACTGCTACTTTGTGTGCTAGCCACTTGGCTAGCTTTAAGCATGTGGGGAGCCTTCTGCTATCACATATCCATTTTAATAATTAATCTACTCAATGACAGGAGACAATAAGTGTAACTGGATTCCTTCTCTGGCTCTTAATTATCTTGTTTATATGTTGTATTTATTTTTGTATTTGTTGTTCCAAATATACATTTTTCCACGACGAGGACATGAGAATACATGTTTAGGTTGTTGGTGGTAATCGAAGTTGACATAATAAATTGGAGAGATTCAGATTAAGAAAAAATATCATCTTTTCTTGAGCTTAAGCATAACATGTCATAGATAAGCAAAATTATTTTTGATTTATATATTTAGTAGTGCTCATTCAAGCTTATTCTTTCCATTTACCATAAAAAAAAACCAATTAATGTATACTGACCTCTCACTCACAACCTGCTACCTGCCCTTACATATTCTGTTGAATTCATATCAGCAGAAGAGGCAGAGTCCTGTGTGGCGTACCTTTAAGGATAATGTAGTATTTATGTAGTGGCCTGGTATACAAACAGGCTGTTGTCCTGTGAGAACAGGCTAAAGGCTCCACTTCTCCTCTCCTCTCCTGTATTTCCTTGGTGACCTCTTAGAGAGCACACAGCTTCCAGAGTACTATTTACCCCGCCGGGCCCCTGGGGGCCCTACAGACCACTGCTGCTGCCTCTCCTGTCTGCCAAATACCTCCCCAGGCCTCCGTGGCCTTGTCAAGGAACACTACTGGTAAGGGCTGCTCTCAGGGGCCCCATATCAAGTGAGGTTTTCAGAGTTTGGTCTGATGCACTTGATTTTTTAAAGATAAGAGACCTCTTGGTTTATTCCATCCAGATTTGAGTTTGTGATTGCTTGTTGGTTCTCACAAACGTATTATCCATGTGTTTATACCCTTTCATGAATTCACAGGCTGCATTTAAGGCCAAGACCAAGTCGATTATTTTTAAATTATGCGTAGTTTCTGGATGTGGACATGCAGCACCATTGTTGGAAGATACGATAAGGTAAGGCAAAATAAATGAATATATACATTTAGAGGTATATAGATCATTAAATATTAAACATGGAATATTCAGTGGACAAATTAACCGAATGTCCTAAAATAATATGACCTGCATTGAGAAGAGAGACACTGGAAAACTGGGAGCTAATGGAGGGTTAGGTCACACAGGGGAAAATGTTGACCTTGGCCCCTTTTTGTAGAGGCTTACAACCCTGTAGCACACACAAGGGGTAGTAGTTAGTGGGGGGGGGGGGGGGGGGGGGGGGTGTTCAGGGAACACTGTGTGTGTGTTGTCTTTCAGCATGCTGTGATGCTGTTTATCCACCAGTGTTGTATGAGTCCGAAGCTCTCAGTGCGAGAGGAACATGTCAAGACACCTCACATCTCCTCCGGAGAACAACATGAGTCTTGTGGACCACCCCAGATAATCCATAGCTTCCCCGGACCCTTCCGTCTCCACCAGCCTGCTCAGCCATTTGTACATCGGCATTTTGATGACAATTACCAGTGTCGGGTTGTCCACCAATCAATAGGGCTACACAGCGAGCAGTTGCCTTGAACAGACGCAGACTTCAAGCTGCTGGAGCTAAAGGCTGGGGGACTGACACCCTGTCTGACGTGGATCAATAACTGGTGTGCAATGTGGCGCGCAACACTCGCAGGAGAGCGCCTTTCTGAGATCGCACACGAGGCTTGGTTTCCCCCGGCAATGGAGCAAAACTGCCCGGCAACTCCCCGAGGTGGGCGAGCAGGCGATGTTACATGTGAGCTGGCTGTCAAAGCGATTTTGTCACGCCGCTCCCTCGCCGCTGTTTAGAGATGCTGACACACCGTGTTTGGGGTACCAATGTCTTGCTGGAAGTGATGGAGGCTTTTAGCCTTTTCTTATTTTTTTTAACTCCCTTCATTCTGTCTTGGTGTTCGGTCAAGTGTTAAAATGCTTATTTTACTTGCCACAAGATGCACTTCCTGCGCGCTCATGGCTCTCTCCCGGATCAATTGTTCCTTTTACTCACATTCTGGTATTTGGCCCTCAGTATCGAGACAGCCCAATGTCTATTCCTCCATTCCTTTTTTTAAATTCCTTTATTTTCCCTCGTATATTGTACTAAGTGCATTAAATGCCATAAAATTATTGTTAGTTACTTAGCAACAGCTGATCTGCACTCCCCTGATAGAAACCAATTATAAGGTGACGTGGATATTGCATGATATTGCAGAAACATACAAAGCTTTGAGCTTCAAGATAAATACGGTGGATAAGGATAGTGGATCAGATTCTCCATGTGGTCATTAAAGTTTCAGAGTCTGCCAGAGGGGGAATGAGGCAGTCACAGCATCGCCCGGATACATTTCCTTTCACTCGGGATCAATCCTTCACTCACAAAGAGCTCAGGTGCAGATAAGGCAGAGCTCACCTGCGCCACATTGGTTAGGTAGCCCTCAGCTGTACTTGCATGGTTCAGATTGGTTACCTGTACCATAGTAGTTAGGACACCCTCACGTGTGCTAGAATGGTGGGGTAAGGCTCAATTATACCAGGTACAGATACAGAGGACTTTATTAATCCTGGGGGATGTAATTGACCCAACCATAATGGTTAGGTTACTTTCACCTGTAACACAATGCTTAGGTATGGCTCAGCTGTACCAGGACGCTTAGGTTTGGTAACTCACCTGTACCACAATACTTAGGTTTGGTAACCCTCACCTGTATCTATATGGTTGGTTAAGCCTCAGTTCTACTATAAGAGACTCAGGTGCATCTCTGCCCAGTCTATCTCTGCCTGTTTAAGGTCCCCACATATCCGGTATATCCCTGCCCAGTGTTAAATGCCCCACGACTCCAGCATATCGCTGCCCAGCATCCCAACATTTTCTTGATCCTGCTGCAGCCTGCCACATGACCACACGACCCCTGAAAGGGCATTAGCACAGGCTTCAGCAAACTCAACATCTGTGCCTCCTGGCTCCGCCACCGCACAAATCATTCATTAAATCAGAACACAAAAAGTAACTTTACTTGAATGCCTCACCATTAATATTTGATCATGGCTGAGAATAAATCTTTGTCGTTTTGTACATGTTCTCCTCTGTGCCTGGCTTTGCCTTGTAGCTATTCTGCGTCACTCACTCTCTCTCTCTCTCTCTCTCTCTCTCTCTCTCTCTCTCTCTCTCTCTCTCTCTCTCTCTCTCTCTCTCTCTCTCTCTCTCTCTCTCTTCTCTCTCTTCTCTCTCTCTTCTCTCTCTCTTCTCTCTCTCTCTCTCTCTCTCCTCTCTCTCTCTCTCTCTCTCTTTTTGTGCTGTTGGGGTGTATAGCCGCACGCTTGGCTTGGTCATTTGTGAAATGGATCTTATGAATTTTTTAGATAGATTTATAGCTGCAATCAGGCCTGGTAAGGGGAATGACTTTCACAAAGCAATATCTTGCCTTGCCATGTTTGCTCTTGAATGCAGGTTTATGTAGACAAGGGGGAAGAGGTGTAACATCCATTATGACACTTGCAAAACATGCAAATGCTTGCTTAGGGCACAGGACACTTTAATTACACGTGTTTTCCAATGTGTCATCATTCAAGAAAATGATATCCAAATTAAATTGCCTCAGTGGGTTTGTCAATCCGAGACTAAACCACTGATGTGCATTACATCCTGTATTTTTGGTAAATAAATGAATCATCATTTTAATGTTTATTGTAACAGTAAGATAATGATTCAACTCAAAGTCGAGTAACAGTTTAACCGTATTTAGATTTTTAAAAGCATATGAATTTCATAGTATTTCTTTGTTAGGTAAACAAAGATTCATTAATGCGGCAAACTCCTTCCTTTACCTTCTTGTCATCGTTTCAACTAGATAACAATAATCATCTAGATAACTAGAGGCAAATCATAAGCGATGCTGTGTCTGGGGACAATCACATGGCTGTCAAACCCGCTTTAAAAGGCTGTATAGTGTGCTCCCGCTCCTCCCTTACACACTTCAACAGAATACTTTGTTATCAACCCTTTTAACCCAAGTGTATCCTTTCAATGTCACTCAGTATTCATGTTTTATAAGGCAGCGATGATGCTTAAACTATTCTAACAAGGCTGAACGTAAAAGTCTTTTACATTTTTTTTGATCCACCTTCAGAATATGATAATGATTCATCCAGTATGTTTTTTGTGTACAAAGAAATATACAAAACATATCCAAATGCAGTGTGGCGAGCAAAGGAATCTAGCTCTGTACAGCAGCGTCTTTGTTCCATTGGGTGAAAGCGCACATCTAAACGGTGAAGTGATATGTAATGCTTAATGAACCGTGTAAATATGTCTTTAAATGAGCCAACACCAGCACCCCCACCCCCTTTGCTTTTATCGGCCTTGTGCTACTTGGCCCCTATTGGCCTCATGCTGTTCAGGGCCCCAGACCTTCCAAGCACAACCGGCCTAATGGAAAGCTTTCAGGGATGGACAGAGCTAAAATGTCCGCTCTCATTTGTCCTTTTGTGTGTGTGCGTGCGTGTGAGTGTTTGTGGGTGTAGGTGTGTGGTCACGTTTATGGGTTTAGACAGGCTTTGGTATAAATATATAAATAAACCGATCCCCTCAGGGGTATCTACAAACCCACACACACAACACACACACACATACACACACACACACACACACACACACACATACACGCACACATAAACACCTTGGTTGCCGAACTGGCTCCCTGGGGTGTCAGTCTGTGATGGTAGCCAGGGGACATGCCATCATAACCAGCACAGGGAAAGAGCAAGAGGCCCTGAGTAGAAGCACCTCCACCTCACTGCCTTGAAATACAACTATAGAACTCATCTGGGGTTATCCTGAGCTAAACTAATATTAATAGAATACTCCATAATTGTGTTGCTTGGAGAACAATAATCATTTGGATTTGGTAATTAGCATAACATTACCACTATATATTCCAAAAACGTTAATTAATGCTTATATTTAGACTGAGGTTGGATGGTTAAGGTCATCTTAGAGAAGCAATGCTCAATTTTGAATAAATAAAAGTAAAAAAAAGTATTAGGAAGCCTGCACATATCGCTGGTACACGTGTGCCACGACTGTGTGTGGCTAACAGTTTTCCTGTGGGGCTAAAAGTCTGCAGCCGCTGCCAGCCAAGTGAGGAACCCAGCTAGCAGGAGAGGGTGACAGGGCACTCGTAGCCTGTCACCTGCTTTGCCGGTGTCTCCTGTTATTATTTTTCTCCCATTCTCCTTTCTTCTCTTCCAGCGTCATTAATAATTCGTGGCGATGCCTTGCTGCCCGATGACAGCTGTGCGGTTAGCGTGGAGTCTATTTTTCAGATCAGGTGAATAATGAATAAGGGCTTGCAACAAAAGAGCCCTGTCCTCCACGAGCTACTGCTGCTGTGCCGGGCGCACGGAGGCCAGCCAGCTAACCTGGCCAGCGGGAAAAGGACAGGTGTGGAGCAAAATTCTCACTCCATCTCCCTCGTTTCTATCACTTTAGCTATCATTGATCTCTTTAATGTATACACAAGTCAAGGAAAAAGTGTTGAATAATGTTTTGTTTGTTTTTAACCGACACACTTTGATACATCACCTGTAGTACTCCATCCGGCCCATTCTCGCACCTCAATCATCCTCATGGCAGATTTAAATCAGCTTTGCGATGGAAATCTGTGAGAGTCCTTTGAGTGGTGGCCTTTGCCCAACCTGCCAGACCTGTGTGAAATTTGCTGAACAGCACTGAGAGCAACCGCTGCACTATTATGACCGTACACAATGCCCTCCAGCTCCAAGACAATAAACCCCACCGTCCTATCCTTATCCTGCCCATCTTTTCTCACCAGACGCCCTGAGTTCTGGAGCCCTGGGCATGGAGATGGTGTTGACAGTGGCGGTTGCATCTATTATTGGCAGGACGGGAATAAGACCTGCAAGCGAGGCATAGATGAGATTTATCAGGTTTAATCGTTTTGTTGATTTTGCTTCTGGTTGCTTTTGCAACAAAAGAAAAAGTTGGCCTTTGGTCTTGTCACATAGCTGTTAACATTTGTGACGGAATTATAGTAGGCCTATACGTCTATTTTCTAAAGAATGACTTTAAAAAAAAAAAAAAAAAAAAGTCACAATCCTGTGTCTTGTAAGACAATATGAAACTCAATACATCTCAATAGACATGTAATAGCCAGATCGGGTCTTTGCTAAAGTTCTTGAAGATGCAAAGAACTTCATAGTCTGCCTCTAAAATATGTGCTTCATAATTCATGTTATTTCTGATTAATAATAAACGATCCAAAACCACTAAACGTGGAAGTCGAATTTAATTGCATAACTATGCCAGATATGTCAGGAAAACTTAATTCACTCACAGTCTGCGGCTAAACGCGTGTCTGGAGAAAGGCGCGCGTTTCTCTCATGGGGTGAAGCAGTGGCCTAGGCTTGGATTTGGTATTTGTGATCGAGACTGCAATGCTCTGATTACTCACCCACTCGAATCGATTGAGCCAGTTTCTATTCATATTTCATATGCCTTTGGGCAGTGGCGTAATGCTTCACAACTCCACGGCCACACTCAAATCTAGCAGGGCCTAATGGCTCATGTGAACATTGGGCTGCAAGGCGCACCGCCGAGATTTATCTTGAAAAGCTTCTTTTAGGGAATCATGCAATGGGCTTCTGGATAACATAGGCAACATGCTAATACTTCGAATATATCCACATGCTTATTTAAATATGTGCTAACATTGTTGGCTTTACAGTGAGTGAAGCCTGATTTAGCCCATTAACAAAGCAAAACGTAACCTCGAAATACCGAGCAAATATAGGCCTATAAGGCGAAAATCTAGAGTAAATATATTTGAAGCGTCATGGATTTGAGGTTTTCCAATGGAGAACACGCAACGCACAAATTAGGACCGACCAACCTTCTTTATTCAGAGGATAAGCAGGCCGAAAGAAACAGTGTGAGACTTTTTTTAATAGCTGCATCAGGTTATCATTAGTTTAGTTTCGTATAGCGAACAGTGCAGACAATAGAAATTTGACGAAAGGTTTTCATTGCTCGGTAAAAAACGAATCTCATTTCGAATTGCAGTGCTGCGGGTTTGTGGCTTCAGCTTTTATCTCTCGGTTAAATTATGAGGCCATTTTCTTACCCTTTGTCTTTCCGGCTTGGTTGGGGTATAAAATATTCATTTTTTTTCGGAGGCCAGTATGTTGCAAGATTTTTTGGGGGGAACTGACGCCTAAAAAAAATCCTCGTGAGTCACTGATTTCAATCAATGTCGAGAATAGCAAACTTCAATCTCCCTCCTTTTATAAATAAGATAACTCTTGGAATTTGATGCGGGGGTTACAAACAGCCCGCAGTTTAACTCTGTGATCAATTTAAATTCATTGTCGTCAACACGAAATGATGATTGCCTATAGGGCTACTGCATTTCCTGCTAACACAGCTTCGAGCCCGCAGGTGCAGCTGACATTTGACCGGTTGCTTTTCCGGGATTTGTCTCGCGCAGTGACATAAACATCCAACATAAATGCAGTGTCCACCCCCCCCCCCCCCCCCACCCCCTGAGCCGAAGTTAGGCTATAGGAATGATTTGATCTAAATTTGAGAAAATAATTGCATGGTAAAAACAACAATAAGCATCTGGTTGATGAGGGGGGGGGGGGGGGGGGGGCACGCTGTAGGGACGGTGTTTGACGTAAAAACAAAAGACGAGCCAAAACAAACAGTTCCTTAAAACACCTTGCGAAAAACGAAATGCTGCTCAGACAAGTTGAGCCACCAATAGAATGGCCTGATGGGCTTCTTCAGACCCGCTACTCGACGTAGCCCATGGGGTGGACCAGTTGATTTAATTGTAGCCTATTTTTTTTTATTTCTTATTCCGATTTTTTTCTTTGCGTGTTAGATGAAACGAGACACTTGATTTAGGATAGGCCACCTTCCTCTTTAAATCAGCAAAAGCAAGATAGGTGACCACATACTTTCACACGTACACGAACACCCAAATGTCGTCAAAGAAATTTGGAAATTTGTAGGCCTATATGATGAGCTATGCCATAGGCTACGTAATAATATGATTTTTTCTTTGTGTCAGAATACTCCCTTTATAACTCGTTAAGTTAGACTGGCCCGTTTATACTTGCACTGCTCATTTTATGAGGGATTTACTGAATCCAAAGAATTATATTGTTATTCATGAACCCCAATCCGTTATATAGGCCTAGCCTATACGTTGATGTTTGTGTTTGTGTGCTTTATCTCCGAATGACCACACTTGTATGGCTAGGCCTACTAGCGGACATCCTACTTATTTTTAACATTGAGATAATCATATTTCTAAAAGCTTGAAGAATGAATCTGGCATTGACGTTATGTTAAATAACAGAAAATGAGTCCTCCTTCTCGGCTGAAGAACCTTGTCTGATTAATTATAGACGGACGTCCGACCGCACTCTTCCTCGCCCAGAGAAAAGATCTTTCTGGAGACTTCACTCTGGTCTCCCGGCGTTTTGCACACAAATAGCCAACGGCGAAAGCGACTCCTGGCTATTACACATGACTTTGCACTTTGCCACTGCACTCAAAGTGCAATGCCCGGACACTGATCCCAAATCGTGTTGCTGTCTATCAGTTATTGATACAAAATGTCTGTAAGAAAGTTAAAACCAAAAATTACGTTTCTTATAAAATCATCTAGCCTAATAAAATCAAACGAGTTCTAGATAATTGCATTAGGCCTACATATGAAATGCACGGACCACATGTGAGGTCGGATTTGGCGGTTAAAATAACAAGCCATATTTTTTCAAGGACAATAATCGGGATATATTGTAGCCAATTATTTTTGTCCCATGGCTAATGATATTTAAATAGAAAACGTATAATTTGTTTTATTGTAATATTTAATTTAATTCAAATCAGCTGGCATCTTAGGATGTATATTGCAGTATTCCACGTCAATAGCAGGCCTATATGGGAATATTTTTCAACAAAACAATGTGCAATAAATGGAAACAGCATTGTTAAATGAGTGACCCTTATGTGTATTAAATCACACAGTCGTGTGTCTTGTTTTGCCCGCATACCTCTCCACTGACAACAAATACCGCTCTTTGGAGAGGCGCAGATTTCCGTGAACTCCTCTTGCTGAAGCACCGATTGGGAGCGGGAGTGTCAATATTTTGGGTTCAGATCCACCCAAGGGAATTCAAACCAGCTTTGAAACGTCATGGACACAACCGATTCCTCGAAGCCTGATTTCCATAGCTTATCACTGGTTCTCTGTGGTAGGCCAACATATTCTTAGTGTTTCTGAATTTTCTCGTTATAAATTTTTTGTTGTGGGGAGAGTTCATTTGAGGCCGTGCTGCGTCTCTTTGTGCCGCCTAAGGTCCACCTTGCGCTGGAAGCCCTTGCCGCAGAGATCGCATCCGAATGGTTTGAATCCCGTGTGTTTCCGGCTGTGCGTTATGAGGTTGGAACTCTGACTGAAGGCTTTCCCGCACACTTGGCATTTATGCGGCTTCTCCCCTGGAAAAAAGAAAATTAAAAAAATCATTACAAATCCTCCACTTTCTTACAATTAATGCATAGACGCGTCTAGGCCGCTTTACGCACAACGTTTGGGGAGGATTACAAAGTGTAGCGGCCTTGCCTGTGTGGATGAAGGTGTGCTTCTTCATGTCGGATTTCTGGTGGAACCTCTTTCCACAGTACTGGCAGGGGTAGGGCCGCGTGTCCGAGTGGATCAGGAGGTGCGTGGACAGTGTCGAAGACCGCTTGAAACTTTTACTGCAGATTTTGCAGTCAAAGCTTCTTTCCTGGAATTGGAGAGCAAAAACCATCAGGACCGATGTCTTAATTCAAATGTAAATAATTAATGTAGGCCTATAATGCATGCAGTCGGGCGTTACAGTATAGGGCCTATTACATTGTCAATGGATGTATAGCCTATACCTGTGAGTGCACCGCTTTGTGTTGTTCGAGGCTCACTGCGTGTCCGAAAGTCTTGCCGCAGTTGTCACACGCGTACGGCCGCGTCCCGCTGTGAGACCTTCGGACGTGGACCTCCAGACCGTGCGGGGTTGAAAACACCTTTCGAAAATAAAATAAGACGCCCCAAGTTTAGAATCAGAGACACTCGAAATCTCAAAGACAAATCTAAAAAAAGAGGAGCAGCCCTCCATACAATTCGACATTACCTTGCTGCATTTGACGCACTTGTACGTGCCGTTGAGGATGAGCCGCGAGCAGAGCAACTCAGACGGGGTCTTCAGGTGGTCGTGGGGGGGTCCTTGGAGGACCTCGTCGGGGAAGAACACCGGGGCTCGGTTGAACACGGTGGGCCTGTATTCGCCGTAGTCCTCCTCCCCCGTCCTCTCCGCGAAGAGAGCAGCCTTGTTGGCGCTGTCCTCGTTAAAGGAAAGACACGCGTTTTGGTCCAAGTCCGCGTCGTGGTGCTGGAAGCTCTGCTGCACCAGGTGCCTGAGGTCAGACCCCGAGTAGCTGTTCCAGGCATACGGCCTGAAGGGCACCACGAAGGGCTGGGTCTCATCCACCAAAGGCGACAGGGATTTCTCCGAGTTCACTGAAGGGATGCAGAGACAAAGATGTGTAAACAGTTAATACGTCACCGCCATACACGTTTATTATAATCAAATTGAAATCATCAATAATAATCAAATCAAATAAAGCTATGGTCATTATCTTCAAATCCGATTACCTTCAACGTATGGAGAATATTATATTATAATAAAACATGTCATTAGGCCTATGTCAGTAAACGAACATATCAGGCCCAGTGAAGCAGGCCCGGGTCTTACCTGGGGACAGAGAAGCGGAGGGAAGGCGCCAAAAGTCCTCGTAGTCCGGGGATTGACACACGCTGTCCTCACTCAGCGGGGACTTGAGGGGGGAATAACTCCCTTTATCAGCCGGGTGAGACCCCGGAGAAAGGCCGTACGGGTCCATCGAGTCTTCTGGGATCGTGTCTGCTTCTAGGAACAAAAATAAAGAAGAAAACGTGTGAACCACGTTATTCATTTATAGTTGATCTAAAGGCTATATGTCAACATATTCTATACATATCATTACACCGGTTGTTGCTATTTAAACAACTGGAGCTATTCGTTAAATGAATTACATTAGAACAATTGTTAATAGTATAATAGTAGGCCAAGGAAAAATATATACAATCTTAAAACTATAAGCATGTATAGCCTACTATAATAATGACCCTATACCAATATCAGTTTGCCTATAGACCTATAACATATATTGCGTTCAAATCATCATCATTCGATGATGATGATGATTTGATGGTCTCATGAAGCACTTTGCTTATTTGATTAATTTATGTCCTTTAAGTATTATTGCACGTTCACGTTGAATGCACTTACGTTGCTGACGCTTTGTCCACTGCAGCTTTGTCAAAAGCGTCAGCAAAATAATTGTAATGCAATAATAATCAGTGGTTTTCTATCGTGTAAATAGGTCACATACTATATTAAACAAGGTATCATTGACAATGCGCAATATGAATTGAAGTTGATGTTTACCTGAACATATTTGCGCCAGTATGGTATCCAGCCGGCTGTAGTCCTCCTCCACAGTACGCGGTTGGTGGTAGCTGTGGGCCCGCTTGCTCTTCACCAGGAAAGACCTAGGCATCTTCTCCAGCAGACGGCCTTTTAGAAAAGAAATCTGTGATAATCCGGGGCAATCAGGGGCTCCTCTGTGCGATGCTGCAGTGAGTCTGAAAAGAGTCCAACTCCTCTGGTTTGTACCGCGGTTTCAATTGCTTTAAAAGATTGCACCGCAAACAGAGCATGCGCAGAGAGGTGTCGTCCGACCAGGTGTGTGGTGAGGACTCGGAGGGACAGGTGACTTTAGAGTTTCAGCACGCAGACCGCCTCCCGCCTGTCCTTGGTGCGTCGTGCGGAGGCGTGATCCCGCACAGCGCGGTGCATCTCCACGGGGAGTTGCAATCAGGATAAGTGACACGCCGCGTTATCACGCCGTTACCCAATCTGGAGGCACGGGGAACACGGGGAGAAACGTGAGGCGAAGCGTCCATGTGTGTGTTTCATTCAGCCCTCAATGCTGTCAAAAGATTTAGAGAAGTAAATCGCATATCTGATGAGGCTAATATAAGAAATGCGTTTCGGTTCGCTACAATAAGCTAATTCATTGGTCGTTACTAACGGAGATCGGTAGTCCTAGAGGTTTTTCGACACCTCTTTATCCTTTTTTTTCTGCATAAAACCACGGGCGTTTCAGTGATAACGGGGGTGATGGACATGAACGAAATGTAAAAAAATTAACTCAAATTAACTAAAATTAACGTGATCCTTCTACTAAGACCTGCTATCTCAGACACGCAAGCGTGCCTGCGCACGACCAGAACCAAGACTTCACTAAAGTCACGCACGGTCTATCTCCGAGGCAGGAAATCACAGCCGCGCCTCGTTACCCCGGCGCCGCGGGGGCGCCCGGACCGCCTCCGATAAACTACTCACATCATTCACACCATCACGCCGGGTTCCGTCCGACGCACCATGCCGCCAATGTGTCCCGACACTTATCTTCCATAACACTCGTTTAAGACTTGCCGGATGATTCACAATATGTAAGCCTACCTATTTTTTTGAAAGCTATAAGGATAGGCTACAGGCCTTTTTTGTTCTTAAAACGGAGTGTAGTTTATTATTTGTTTATTATTTTTTGTTTTTATTTACAATTATAGATTAAGCTCTATTAGCCCAAGTAAGGCACAATGAAGACCCATGAATAGGCCTACGCCTATAGGCCTAGTTTATTGCAGCACCCAAATACGCGCCCCTAAAATACAAAGATAATAAAAAATAAATCGCAATATTGCATTGATCAGGCTATTTTTAAGGGCTCGAATGGGTAGGACTATCATTTCACGAAAATCATTTTAAATATGCAACGACGATGCAGCGTATATGTGCCTTTAGAGTTAATAATCCAACACTCGTGTTGACGGGTGAATATAACAATACACCCAAAGAGATCAGTTATAGGCCTACGTTCTAAAATGAGTGTCAGTTTCAATGGAATTATGAAATTGATTAGTTGGTGACCATTTTGTCAATTTGGTAAGATAAATATGGTTTAAATGCAGGCATCTCACCCTGCCATTGGATGTCAGTATAAATGCAGTACCGGTATGAAAATGAGGCAAAACCTTAATCAAACATTTTATTAAAAATTCATCACACACAACAATCTCACCTTGCAGAGTGTGCGGTCTGGTTTAGTGTTAATGTTTGCGCACAATTCAACAAATAACTCCTTATCCAACCCCAACAGATAAGGAAATCATTGGCATTGATCAGTTACGCTTTCCATCAAAATAATAAGTCTCTTTTGAAAAGCGGCTTGCCCTTTACTGGTATAAATTCGTACCTTCATGTGTATGGGGTGGATAGGCATTGATAAACACACACAAAACAAAAACGTACAAAAAGTTGAGAAAATATCCAATTTAATTGAATAGTCATAGATCGTATCATAATACGTGTCATCATAATACGTTATGATTTTCACTTTCAGTATAAACTTTCCCTTGAGTAGCCAGACATTCTCGTTCAAACATGAAAAGCAACGGCGTTCATGTCAAACTGAAGTTTCCATAATTCTTTCAATCTAACAGTAACAGTACTTCAAAACCAGCCTCTTTTTTTTTTTTTTTTTTACTGCAGTAGGAGTTATTTTTAATTAGTAATGTGCTCAAACAAAATAACTGACATGTTTTAATGATGGGCGAATCAATCCACTCCCCATTGACTGGGTCTCCAATAATCTTTAGAGAGGGCTGGATTTCAAGTGGGAAAGGTAGGGGTAGGGGGGGGGGGGAAATGATTGCAAATATATAGAGTTCAAATTCCCTTTCATCTGATCTGTCAACACATTCTACATGTTAGATACATACTTTCAAGTTTCGAATGAAGACCAAAACAAACAAAAGACAAACATAATATACATATATACAAAGATATACACGCTTACGCGATTGACCTCACCTCCTGCTAGACCAAGGCCCAATCCGAATTCTAACCCTTACCCCTCCCCCTTGTTTGGAAGGGCAAGGGGTAAGGCGAGGGGTTAGGCCCAATCCCATTTCTACCCCTTACTCCTTACCCCTTCAAAACAAGGGGGAGGGGTAAGGGGAAGGGGTAAGGGGTAGAAATGGGATTGGGCCCAAGTGTATGGAAAGCATGTGGTTTTAAGCAAAGGCCCCAAGCCTAGACCTGCACGTGACACCTAATTAACAACGCTGATTTAATGCTTTGTTTTTTAAAAAACATTTCAAAATAAAAGCCCATTTGGTGAAGTGTCATAAAGTGTTCATGATTGCATTGCAAAGGCACAAGGGGGGGGGGGGGGGTAGAGTGCTTGTCCTTTGCTGCTTCCCCAAGCTCTGATAGGTCCAGCCGCAGTGGTTATGTGACCCTGCAGAGGGCGGTTAGTTGATCTAAACATGGTTCCCATTGGCTGTATCTCCGCCGCCCCGCCGGGTGTTAGAGAAAAACAAAACAAACGCTACAAGTGTCCGTCGCACAACACGAAATGTTAAGGCATTCCATCATCGAAACCTCAGAGTACTGAACTCCTCCTGGTGCGGACAGGTAGAGGCTTAGGGTAGGAAGCAGCCAATCAGAGGCGGGTCAGACGGTGGTGGACTTGTGGGGGGGGGCACTGGAGGGCAGTGATAGGCGGAGGGTCTCCCCGTCGTCCTCGCCGTCGCTGTCCGTGTCGTCCAGGTTGGGGTGGAGTCGGATGCGCCCGGGGCCGCCGCCGCCTCCGCCCAGCCCGCCGCCCAGCCCGCCGCCCGCCAGGACGGCACCCTTGGCGCTGTCCTCGTCCGACGAGTGGTAGGGCTCGCCGACGCCGCTGCCGCCCGTGTAGTGGTTGACGATATGGATGCCGTCATAGGAGGGCTGGCCGGGCGAGCTCCGCTGGGCTTTCAAACAGCAGACCTGCACAGGCGGTATGACACTGTTACGATAGCAGCAAACTTTATTTATACGGCACACTGTCGACAATACACGCAAATAGTTCACAGCTAAGGAGCCCCAAGACTGTCCACTAAAATCCGTCACTAAGAAATACAGTCTTCTACCGCCTTTTCTGGGGGAACAGGTGCTGTTTCTGATTGGTTACATCTGGTGCTTTTAATATGGTGTGAAACATTACCAGGGTGATGGGTATGATGTCTGCGGTCTGACTCTTACGTGTTTGGTTACAAGTAAAAACCATATTCGACAGCAACTCTGACAGTGTCCAACAGTAACTTATGAACTGTATTAGATACTGGAAACACAATCACAAAACATAATCATTGCATAAAACACCCCTTTATTGTGCCAGAGCGTCTTCCATGGCTGACATGTTTGTTGTGGATGCACACTCCCCATGCAAAAACACGATGAGTGTCCATCACATGGGACGAGCAGTCGACACTAGCGGAAAGGAGGCAATGTCAGGAACATGCAATACAACCTCATTCAGATATGAGAGGTTATAATGAGGTGGAGTCCATGCAGACGTAATGGCACTATTCTCCTTCAAAAGGAGGTACTCTGGTTTAAACAGATGGGGGATTTAACCTGGTGATTGGGGGGGGGGTTGGGATACATGGTGACCTGTAACCAGGCAACAACTTACCTGGAAGAGCCTGCCATGTAAGACATGTATGGAAAGAGATATTCAGATGGAAAGTTTAGAGAAGCCTACATCTGACTACTCTTGTCAAGATTAGTCCGGTCAGAGAGCAAAGATCTTATCTGTGTTTATTGCATCATATTTTTCCATTATCTGCAAAGTTCTGTCCACTGTGGCTGCTACAACACCGGCATATGACTTTCTCAAGCGGTACTTTACTTTTCAACTCATAACCACAACACTTCCTTGTTCGGACCCATCACATGACTGAACTAACTAACTAATCAGAAGCTAGAATTTAGACTGAGGTAAACGTGAGGGAATCAGAGAGGCAGATTCAACAGAATATCCTGACTGTGTATGTAAACATGTAAATATGTAAGTAATGATTGTGTAACATAAATATTTAAATGATTGACAGACTAAACATTGTAAATACATTTCTAGCAAATTAACTCCAATATAAATTATATTAACTTATTCTAAAACTTTCAAATATGAATTAACTTCTAAACCTTACATTATTATGGATTATTACACGGCTCTTCTCAATGCTGTAGACTGCTCCATTCACTTTCATGGGCCTTCCCAACGTTCAGCTGTCAATTATTTATGTTTATGCTCCGTTCACTTGCATGGGCACGTCACAACTTCCGGCGGTGAATTATATTTGATAATTCACCGTTGCCAAGTATAATTGACCGCTGTCAAGGTAAACAAAAGGATTTTTTGCCGTTTGCCATTTTAATCTAGATTAATCTAGTTTAATTCCAAAATTAATCTAGATTAAAAAATAATCTATGCCCACCACTAGTATTAATACACTCTAATCATAAGATCTGCCCGTCACAATAAATTCACCTTTAGCACAGCATATTCTGACTTAGATTATGGTAATACACATTTCCATCAGAGACGAGACTGTGTTTTAAAAGAAATAGGCAGAAAAAAAAATCATTTCCTTCACATTTTGCACCCCCTCACCACAAACACTTAAATCATCATGACACATACAAAATGTGCATAACAAGCAACACACACACACACACACACACACACACACACACACACACACACACACACACACACACACACACACACACACACACACCACACACACACACACACACACACACACACACACACACACCACACCCCCCCCCCCCCCCCCCCACCTGCCTTGTGAACCCATGCACACATGCATGCCTGTGCACACACAAGCTGACCAGTAGGTAGGTGTTGGTGGGGAAAGAAAAGGCTCGGCTGCAGAAAAGTGCACGGTATGATTTAGTAAACATGACTAACCACAAGCCTTCAAGCTAGTTTCACCTTTTAAACCTTTTCCTCTATGGAGGTGAACCGAGCGCCCCGCAGCATGAAGTCGATAGGTGTAGTTTACACTTCTCTAACCTGCTCTGACTGGACGGAAAATAAATCCCATCAGAGCAACTGGGACATATTTATTATCTAATCTTGGGGAAGTCATAGAATTTATCGTTAATTGGGTGATGATACTAGATGTGTTGACACTTTGGGAAATCACAAACGGTATTAATAACATTGTTAAATCCTGGTAATCAGTTATTTTAAATGTTCACTGATTACTTATTTGTATTGTTGACTCATTAGCTAGCCCTAGCTCCCAAAACATTAAAACATCTGCAAAAAAGGGGAGGAGATCGAACGCAATCATCCCTTGGTGAACAACACCAACGGTATGTTTTCGTCTCCAGAGAGCTTCAACGGTGGTTCTCACCTCATGTTTGAGCTCTACGATCTGGTCTTTGAGGTCTCGGATGTACTGCCTGGAGTCTGTGTGGTTCAGCTGGCCTTGCACCTTCCCCTCCTCCTTCTGAAAAGAGATAAACAACAATACCTAATAATAGCATCGCTAAGCACAAAATACAACAACAACGTTACTTGGAAGCGGTTTGGTCCGCCCCAAAATACCACACCATCCACCCAATAGAGAAGGGGCTGAGGTCTCCTAGGAGATGAAGCACAACAACATATCCGCTCTACGAAACACCTGGTGTTTTCAAGTTCTGCCAATAATCTGTGGCCTGCATGGGGGCAAGATTGTCGTTCACAAGGCTGTGATGGAAGCAGGCAGAGACGGCCAGTGCAGACCCCTCTCCAATGGCTGACATTTCAGCGGGGCCCCCATGCTTCTGGATGGGAGTCGTTTGTGTTTGGTTTCCTCCCGGGGCCCTGGGGAAGAGGCTGACAGCCTGACGGTTAAACGCCACGCATGTCACGTCTCAGCGAAGACATCTGCTGGCATTGGAGGCCAACAACTAACTTTAAACCTCAAATCACATTCTAGAACCTGCGGCTTAATAGCAGAGGGCAGAGAGAGAGTGTCTTTTAGCCCATGCTCACCACCGCAAAGCCATGGCCAGCCTTTCTGCAGGGGTGTGGCGTTCAGCCAGACACGAGTCCACACAATTCTACACTCTGCCATTAACAACCCAAAAATAAAGATGCTTTTTTTCCCTCGATCCCTGCGGTGAAGATGGGGGTTGAGCCTGTCATTTATCGATAGCGGTTTTTTGAAGAGCAGAAATCTAAACAGGTTGTGTTATTCCAAGCATCTGCGTTGCTTTTGAGGTTTCCTTCCTCCAAAACAGGAACAATAAGGGGCCAGGCAGTTAATAAGACTTCCTTGTACTCAGCTATGTGAATCAGCAGGTGTCAGACTGCTGGCAAGATCTCCAAACGTCTCTAAGTGATGACTTCCTCGCCTCAAACAGGGAACTGCTGGGCCTCAATCCTAATCTTTATTTCTGGACACTGACAACCCAAAACACTATTTAATTAACCATAAGAAACCAATCGGATTCACAGAGTTCCAATAAAAAGTATAATGAGGAGGAAATTAAGAAACCTTGGGTTTCCAAACACTTCGATTGGATGTCACGTTTTAAAAGTTTGTGTGTTTGCATGTTTTTTTTTCAGCTGTTTCAGCTGTTTGTTTTTTTCTAGGAAAAAACGTATCAAACGCAGTATATCACCATATCCCTCACAGGCTGAAAAGTGAAGTCTAAATCTGTGAGCAGGTCTCAGGAACCTCAACTAAATCATGCATGTCAACTTGAGAGTTCACCGTCTCTGTGGCAGGGAGGAAGTGGTTTTCAGCTCAGAGTAGAGATAGCAGCGTTTTAGGTCCCTCGCAGGCAGTGCAGCAGACACACCATCTCCCCCCCCCTGCACCTTTCGACCAGCACTCCTACTCCTTTCCCCTTTAACAATACCCTCCATCACTCTTACATACACTGTACCCCTATGAAACACAACATCTTATTTCCAGCACGGGTCATGTTGCTACATAATGGAAGCTTTCGTGAACAGCGCAACATCAAGCATGTGCTGAGAGACAGACAAACACTGTCAGTGCTGTGCATTGCTATCATGCACACGGCATCAAATAGAAACAACTTTAAAGCTACCCCGGCCAACAAGGTCTGCCATGCCATGGGTTTAAATGTAATCCCAAAGTATGTCAATACAACATATCTCACAGCAAACGGTTAGTACTAGCTCCAAATCCCGGGCGGTTAGCAGTGTGCGCCGCTAAAGCCTTGGGTAGGAAGACTTTTTGAGAAGAGTGTTGGTGTAAAAGCACAGGGTTTAGCCACAATAGGGACGATAGGGTAACCAAACCACAGTCTCACCTCAGTACCACCAGCAATACCACCCTCAACATTCTCTCATGCATGTGTGCACAATGCCAGTGTTGAGGTGAGTGTTGAGGTGAGTCTGTGCTAATGTGGGTATAGGTGTGTGTGTGTATGCCGGCGGGTTGGTTGGTGGTTCAGCATATGATGCATACCATCGTGCAAATACAGCCATGACACAATAACGGAGAATGATTTCTCGGTTATTATTAGGGTTGTAATCGTGTGACTCATTCAGACCCACAGAACTCGGTGGTGGTTGTGTGGGTTTGTTGTTAAGGCTAGAACCAGGTAACCAAACCACAGACCACACGTTGTAGATGGTTTACTTCGACACGAGAGAAGAGCAGGGGATTTCTTTTGGTAGGCGTTTTATCTTTACTCCAGAACACAAACGTGTACAGGGTGTCATGGATAGACTGAGTAAGAAGTTATTATATCCACGTCCTACACTCACACAAACCTACATGCAAACACTCACAGCTACAAACTTTTAGCTTGTAAACATTCACACCTAAACACGTGCATGCACATACATACCTACAGAGACACCCCCACGTGAAAGCACACATCCACACCTACATGCACACATCCGCGCAAGCTGAAATAGAACAATTCGGTATTTCTTTCTGATTGTGATGTTACGAATTGGACAAAACCTTCCACAATATAACTGTATTACCTTTATTTTATTCCTTATGTTACTCGACTAATGTTTGTTAAAGGCATGGAGACAAAAATGAAAACGTATTGACTTATTATCAATCGCTTAATGTCATGTTAATATAATGTCATGAGCATGGGGTTATACAATTTTAAGACTTACAAATGGATGAACTGGTGTATTATTTTAAAGAAAGTTTCAGGTTTTCTAGCCGGAAAATGATTGATTGCTTCTTCCAGGTCAATATACCCTGCCTTCAGGAATTGGCATCAAACCAACATTACTTATTCTTTATCCGGAAAAAGATCTTTGTTGTGAGGGTATTATTTGTTTCAGCTTGGGTGTTAATAAAGCAGGCATGTGTACATTTGGCTATCCCTCATTACAAGCGGTGCAACAGTAGCCTGGGTGTAAATACTGGTGTCAACTGGTGCCTGACGATACATTTAAGATTCACAGCAGGCTATACAGGAGGGGCAGGGTTAGCCCTTTGGGGGTTTGGCAAGGGCTGTTTAACAGATGTGATTTCATTGTAATACTTGTTTGCATTGTGAAACATATTTTGGATAATGGTGCAAAAAACATGACTACAATCTTTAAAAATTCTTGCTGTGCATGATACCTAATATTCATCATTGTGCTTGTGTTGTGGGAAGTAGGAACTAGGAAGCACACTCAACTTTGGGGCTGTAGAGTGATGTTGGGGTTTTTGGGGTTTGAAAGGTTACCTGGATCTCAAGCTCAGAGATATGTTGCTGCAGCTCCGCCATGGCCGCAATGTTGTCAGCCTCTCGCAGTCGGACCGCCATCACCTCCTCCTTACTCTGTGCAGAGGACAACAAGAAAGATACTCACGATCAAACCTCAACATTCTCCAGCCTCAATCAAACCTCAAAATACTGAAATCACCAATCAAACCTCAAAATACTCCAGCCTCAATCAAACCTCAAAATACTCCAGCCTCAATCAAACCTCAAAATAC